>JAYMFT010000092.1:0-17443 GCA_038088735.1 Panulirus argus | reverse complement strand
TTTATATATATATATATATATATATATATATATATATATATATATATATATATATAGCCACATTGAGGCTATAATGTCCGAGCATTTTAGGAGAGATCTCGCTTGACGCTTGTAACGGCAAAATCTGATACCAGAAGCGTGACGGCCTCTCATCTTGTACAATCTTTGCTCACTGAAACGTTAAACTCATGCTCTGTTTGACAGGTAAACGGATCTTAGATTTATAAGTTTTAATCTCAAATAAATGCAGAGGTGTCTGGATATGACTTTAAGCAGTTGCTGTTCAGGGCATATGATCAAAATGTTGACATGCCACGGAATGTCACTAAATGCGAACCTGTATATATATAGATCAAATAATATTCTGTATTGCAACATTTTCTGCCAAGTTGAGCACAAAATCTACACCGTAACACCTTCAAGAGCCGACGTTGGCAAGTGGAACAAACCCGAAGCTCAGTAGTGGTTCGCTTGCAGAGACTGCTTCGGTTCCTTTCTTAGAAATGCTTCGAGTCACCTTCAAGCTTCTCGTAACACACGCACAGATTGCGAGTACACATCTTGAGAGTTTTTTTCTTTCTTATCTTTTCAGTATTTTTCTTCTAGATTTTTTTCCTTCCGTTTCTCCATCTCTCTTTTCCATTCTCTACTGTCCTTCACCTCTGCGTCTGCGCTCGTATTTAGTATCCATCTCTATCCTCATCCTTCTATATCCATTCCTGTTCCTCTATCTCTCTTTATGGGTATTGGGAGGCTTACTAACGGCTGCGCAGTGAGCCAGCTCTCAAACTGCCATCCAATAACACTCTCTTACCCCAAATTGCTGTTTCTATCCTTGCCTCACTCACTCATGGATCTCTGGCACTCACTCCACAAACGTACACACACGAAATCTCTCCACCCCGCACGTAACACCTCATACGAATCGTCCAACGTAAATCTTGATTCTCCTGACATGAGAGACAGAGAGAGGGGCAAGCTCTCGCACGCTTCTCTCTTGTTGCCTAGTGGTGACCCCTCGGTAAACATCCCACACTCGCCCTGTGCGACCTACTCTGGGCAGATGCCCTGTGGCCACACTACATTACTGCACACGAAGCAAGCTACCCCTCCGGACGGCTACGCCCCAGCCACTCTATCTACACGCAGCATCGCTACACTTTCCCCCCCCATACGATCGTCCACATAACTCACTTGAAGAAAAGTTTCATATACCCATAAACTTCAGGGTATTTTGATTCGATGGCTATTCAAAGCAGGTCAGGGAGACTTACTAACAGGTCAGGGAGACTAACTAGCGCTTCGGTTGTTTCGGCTCGCTACGGTAATCCATGTTAGAGCGAGATAAGGCTAGATTGCGTTTGAGGAGGTTAGGTTAGTATCAGCTTAAGATGGACAGAGTTAGGTGTGTGAGGTAGACTACGTTCCTTGTTAATGATGTGTCCGACTTGTGGCGGAGCGGTGGTTAGATACGCACCCTGCTCCTCCCTTGCTTCCCCCTAACCCTATCATCCACCCTACCCTCTCCTACCCCTACCCTCTATACGCTAAGTGACCAGGCGGGAACGGCTGGCCTCCTGCCCTACTGACCCATACGGGGTGACTCCTTCCTTGGCTCTCGCGAATTCTCTCTTTTCCTTAACTCGACTCTCTCCCTCTCTCTCTCTCTCTCTCTCTCTCTCTACCTATCTATCCATCTATCTGTCTTAAAAACCTACCACTTTCACCTCTCCAATACCTACCCGACACATACACACGCTGATCAACCATTCCACCTACCGAGGCTTCTTTATTTTGCCTTTCCCCTTCGGAGCCTTCTGAGAGGCTTCGATGAAGCTTGACAGAGGATGGGAGTCCTCGTCTGTGTGTGTGGAACCGAGGTACATCAAGATCCTGAAGTCTGTCTCCTTCTACCTCCGGCGTGGACAGGGATGCCAAGCGCCTGCAAGCATATTTCTCGACTCCAACACATCATCTTGTGTGTTGACATTTTTTCCCCCACAAATCACAACATTCTCTACAACAGGAAAGACGACCCACAACATCCTAAGTCCAGGGCCTTAGAAGGGAGCAGAATGACCTCTCCCCCGTGTGCACCTAAGCCCAGGATCACAACTGGGGCAGGTTATAGACTTGACCAACCTCACCACCTCCGCTCTACGGAGACACCAAGCGTCGAGCAACAAATATACGACCATCTTCTCGACTTTCTCCCAAGTTGGTGATCTGGGGTGAGGATTTGGGCTACGTTCACTTTTCCTTCCACTGGTCTGTGTGTAGGACCGCGGGGCTGTGATGTGAGCCCTCACGTAGGAGCTCCTCCCCATAATTACAGGCGGTGCCGCTCCTCATCGCCCATAGCCTCCCCAGAGCTGACCCGGTCCAGAGGATGTGGTCTGTATGAAAGTTCAGAGGTCAGGTAGCTCGACTTGACTGGTAGTGATGAGGTTCGTTGGTCGGTGGAGGTGTCCTGGTCCTTCCGGGGTTACCTACATATGAAACTGCCGATTTTGAATCCGGTTATTTGGCCGATGTTTTGAGCGACCGTCATAACGAGGAATATGAGGAAGGAATCGTACAGTCTCCCAAACGCAATGACGACACTGATACCCCCTCATAAACTGGTACCTCCTCATACGCTGGTACACCACCTAACACGAATGAGAACCTCAACACGGAGTGGCACCTCCTAACGCAGTGGTACCTACTTACAAATACTGGTTTCTCCTCATACAATGGTACCCCCTCACGAACAGATACCCATTTATGACTAGCAACTCTTAACTGTATGGTACCTCCTCACACAGAGGTACCTCCTTGCACAATGGTACCTCCTCACACGCTGATCCTTCCTCTTCCTCCGGTACAATCTATAATATTTTGGTATCATTCTTGACATTGATAATGTCATGTGGATCAGTTTAGCGTTCGACAGAATCATATCATGTACCGTAGGCCACTTTAAAAACTATTTCTATATAAATCACCGACGTTAACGTATATAAAATTCTTCGAAGAGCCAGAGAAGATCGCATTACCTTTGCTACAGAAGCGACAAGTTTCGAAAGATGTGAATGACATGTTGACACATCGAATTATTTTGTTAAAAGACTGACATCAAACTGCCCTTCTCTTTTGATAAGAAAAAAAAAAAATGCCCGTTGGACGTGGCTGGCTTTCTGAGCACTGCTGTAAACCTTTGGCAGGACGTTAAAATAAGGTTAGGTTTACACACACAATATATATATATATATATATATATATATATATATTAAGACTGGTCTTTGTAGAGGGTCAGCCTTGTGCCCCCGCAGGTATGAACCGCTACACACTGGTCCAAGATCGTGTCTCTTCACTCGAGACGACGAGGGCAGATCAACGCTGCAACGGCACTGTCTTCAAATACCTCCAGGCATCATCACGACTACGGTCCGAAGCCCACGATCACCGAGGGGTCCGCGTCCCTAAAGTAAGCCTTCCACTGAAGCTATTTCCTCCCTGTAATCATCACCCAACGATTCAGCCGACGGTTACACGAGAGTGGTAGTTAGCGATGCAGTTACCGGTCAATTTGGAGTCGTAGTGGTCGAAGGGTCAACGGGTCTTAGTTGACCGGAATTGAGGTCGGGGACAGTTTCTGGGCCCTACCAGGTCCACCGCTGCGTCCCCTGGCGGGTGAAGACACTCACAGGTGAAAAAGGACATAGAGTAGTCATGAGAGTAGATTGTCACAGCAAGGGGTCGTAGGTACATAGAGCATTCATGTGGGCGGAGGAATTAGTAAATTCTCGTATCCCGTAGTGAGAGGTGTCCCTTTGGGATCCGTAGTAAGGGACAATGGGGATCTGAGGAATGGGATGGGATGGGATGGGATGGTGTGTCCAATTCACGCCAACTATTCAACTGGTAGTAATCCTGTTAAACTCCGCCCCGCTAGTTTTAGCCGGGAACAGCAAGAAGACTTGAGGGAAATGGGAGGTTCAAGAGGCTCTTAATGCGAGAAAATGTACACGTGTCTTGATAAGACTTGCAGATCGTAGAATGGAGCGACAGAACGTATATAGAGGTGAATAGACAGCTATAACAGAGAAATGGATAGATAGATAGATAGATAGACGGATAGATAGACAGATAGATAGGTAGGTAGGTACATAGACAGTTAGACAGATATAGATAGATAGGATGCATCAGTTATTTCCTGTCTGTATGAGCTTAACATATTTCCCTTTTCCTTTGCCATCACAATGTATGCGATCACCAACAAAGCTTTCCGATCCTCAGGAAATCCACCGAATCCGAGAAACGTTTGCGGTCCGTTAAGAAACGTTGTGGCCATGGCAGACAGCCGCGAGGAAGGACTCTGGCCATGACGCAGGGCTGCAGGCGGGGAAGGGAATCTGCTCCCCATGGGGACTGCTGCAGTCATGACTGGGATCTGAAATGCCGCCGCAAGAGGCGAGTCTGCTCGCTTAGAGCAGCGCTCTGGCACCACTTCGGGAGGCGCCCACCGCGAGTCGGCCGTCTTCGGGGTGGGTCATCCCGACAGCAAGAAAATGAAAGTGAGGAAGGCAAGACCTCCGGGAGGGCGGGGGGCCACAGGACACACACACACACCCGAGGACAAAGCGGAACGAAAGGACATTTACGACTCTCCCCCGACCGTGGCGCCCACGCCACCAATGTCAACCTTATTAGCATACATACAGCTCCGGGGAGGGGAGCAAATAACGCATGTAAACACACACACAAGCTAACGCACACACGAGCAAGCACGCACGCAAATGGGGACCAGCGAACGTGGTAATGCATACAGGCATGGGGTGTTTATGCATACAGTTACGTATGCATATAAATGAGCATAATTGCATGCATACTCACACGCTGTACATACACAGTTGAAGAGAACGAGGAGCGGAACACGTAAATAAGCAAAGGCTATTTCCCTCATACCTGATACCCACCAAAACATGCAAACACAAGCAAACAGACACACACACAAACACAAAATAAACACAGATGCAAATATAAACACAAGCAGACATTCTGAGAGAATAAAACACATACAAACATATATATATACATATATATACACACACATGCACATATACACAAACAAGCATGTATGGTCGTTACACACACTCTCTCTCTCTCTCTCTCTCTCTCTCTCTCTCTCTCTCCTTGGCAGGGAAGTGCATAGGAGCTCTTCCTTCGCCACGAGCAGCCCTTTGACGTGCCTCTCATCCATGTGGTATATATATATATATAGAAAAAAAAAGGAAATTTCAAAATTCGCCCGAAAGGGCTTGCCATGAACACGAACATCAGTGAGAATGAGGCGAGAGCCCTGGAGGAGGGCGCGCTCTGAGACCCTGGTCAAGTCGGGGGCCCCAAGACCTCAGTGAAACCTGTTCAAGATCACATCCATGTTCCCACGCAGATAAAACCATCGCTAGCAGGACAAAATCTTAACATTTTTTTCTTTTCTTTTTTTTTTACGTTTTTCGCAAATTTTTGCATTCGGGGGGAAGGCAGCAGGTAGTTGTCTGCGATGGGAGGATGGCCGAAGGGGAGAACCCGAGGGGGTCGACTTTTAGGGCAGTGGGTAGCCCTAGGGAGGAGGAGGAGGAGGAGGGAAGGGACGGTGGGTAGCCCTAGGGAGGAGGAGGAGGAGGAGGGAAGGGACGGCAGTAAGTAATGTGGCCTGACTCCCTCCCACACTCCCCTCCCTCCTTTCTGTACTCCCCACTTGCCTCACCCACTGTGCCTACTACCCTCTAAACACCCCACCCTCATTCCACCCTCTGTACTCCCCACCTCTCCCCTAACCTTTCAAATTACCAAACAATTTCGACAATATACGAGAAACTTTTCACATTAGACAGAAATAACTAGTATGATTATAAAAGGGAGCTGTGAATAGCAACGTAAGCAAAAGTTTTTAAAAACATGTCGGGTGTTTGAGCACTAGAATAGACCACCTAACAATGCTATAAATGCAAAGACTCTAAATACCTTCAAATCAAGGCTAAATTTCACCGATATCTCTTATCAGTGAAAGATATAACTTCTCACTTATCTCATCCTTCTTGTCTTTTCAGAATCCGCATAGCAGATGTTGTCAAACTTGAGAGAACAATTTTCCTTTTTTCGATCCACACTTTCCTATAAAACTTCAAAGGCAGTATCTTCCCTCCATACTAACAGGTACTCATTTTTCTGTTACGTACCGACAGTTGAGCCGGAGGAGGAGGTGGGTGGAGAGAAGCATTCTGCTTTATTATCCTGTTTCCTCCACTATCTTTAGGGCACCAGAATCGATAACCTCGAATATATTTCTTCCTGTACAAAGTATTTTCTAAACTCAATGTTTCTTATAGAATTTCCATGTCAGATTATTCTCTCTGTGCTTCACTGTCTTCGCTTCTGTTTTCTCGTCGCCCGATTGTGCCAGAGGGAGCGGTGGGTGGGTCGGGGAGGAGCCTTCCGCTTTACAGTCCTGTCTCCATCCATACAATATCAATAACATTGGGGAAAGGAGGATGCTATTGCTGTCCCTCTCACACCCCTCTCTCACCCTCCCCACCTCCCTCCACCACCCTCCCCATCTTGCGGTTCTGCAAGGGCTTTGTTCCGCTAATGGTCGCCGGTGAGAGGGGGAGAGGGGAGAGAGAGGAGAGAGGAGGGAGTGGGGGATATATACATTATGCTGGCAGGACGATCATCAACCACTCCCTGGTATGCTCGGCCGTTTGGCAAAAGCTGCTTTCGCCTTAATGGATAAGATGATGACTTTGTTTTGCGCTGACCGACCTCACAGAGGCGACGCGTACCACCACCACCACACAAGCCTTGGACGCTGGCCAGCCTCTGTGTCTCCCCCCCCCCCACCCCACCTACCCCCTGCCCAGGTAGGGGGAGTACAGAAGGCAGCTGGTGGCCAGGTGTACCTCAAAGAAAATCATGTACTGAAACAATGTCATTGGCGAGTGACACAACCTCTGCTTCAGAAGCTGTGACACAACGTCTGATGACATATGTCAGGTGTACGAGCTGGGACACAGTCTCGTCACTTGGCAAGCATAAAACAACACCAGCTGATGATGGTGTGTGGACCGTGTCACAGAGAACAACGTAATGCTGAAACATGGTGTACCGTTTCAATCGGACACAGCAGTACGGAGGGTACTGTGGTGCTATGAAGGCTATGGTACTGTTGGTATCGTAATAAACGGAATATTATGGTACTGGGGCATGGGGCATGGAAGGTACTCTGGTGTAGGAGGCACTGTGGTATGGGAGGTACCATGGTATGACAGTTACCAAGGGCAGCAGAGACGGGTACGTTTGGGCAACCACGACCGGAACTATGTCATTAGCTGTTTACCTGGCCTGTTCCCTGACCAGAGTTTCCTTGTACCACTCCCTCGGCCCTCCCAACCTCCCTTACCAGGTCTGTTCCCTAACTAGAGTCACTCCCTTGTCTCTCCCTTCCCCCCTCACCTGTCCTGTATCCTGACAAAGAGTTCCCTTATACCACTCTCTTCTCCCTTAACTCCCATCTTCCTTTATTGCAACGCTACACTCCCTCTCCTCTCCCTAGCTTCTCCCCTCTCAATTTTCCTTTCTTCACCTTTTCTATTCCACATATCCTTCCTCCTCTCACCCTTTCTTTTACTTTACTCTCATTCCCCCCCCCCCTCTCTCTCTCTCTCTCTGTGTCTCAGGACAAATCTTCCAAATCCCTCTCAGAACAGGTATCAAGACAATACAACAATCACCAACATAAACGTCTCAGGGGAACGCTGCACGTCCCTATGAGGGCGTTAGTGTCGAGCAGGAGACAGACGCATCGTGAACCCTGAGGACTTCGAGTTAGCTAGTCTGATCTCCTGGTAAACCCAGTCCTCCACCAACACAGCTCCTCTCTCTGAATCTGTTTAGGTGCTGGGGGCGTCGGAGCCAGCGTTAGCGATCTTCCCATAGTCAGTACTTCCTAAAGGCACCGTACAGAACCCCTGGGAAGTCACTAATAACGGGCCACAGGTGAACAGAGGGTCGAAAGCTGTAGGAGGGGGGATATAGACAGGTAGGGGTGGGAATATTGCGAGACTGAGAAGGAAATAGGATCGGAGTGGCTAATCGACGCTTGGAGGATATGGGTCCATGGGTGCGTGAAGTGGGAAAACAGGTGCGTGGGAGGTGTGCGGCAAGGCTGCGCCGAGAGTGTGTGAAGAACGTGTGTGGACGTGAGGAAACTGTGCATGAAGTAGTTATTAAGGTTTGGGTGCCTAAGGACCCGAGTGGTGGGATGTATAAGATGCCATAAGTGGGTAAGGCGTGGGTGGAGAGTGGAATAAGAAGAGAGAGAGAGAGAGGAAGAGAGAGGAGGACGGATGAGAGCCCCGCTCAAAGAGGATTTGAGAAAACACAAGGTGTCTGTTGGCTAACTCTGGCGCTCGTTCTAACGTCTGGACGCAAAGCAGATTCTATGAACAGGAGTGAAAGTCATTTCTCTCTCTGTTCTTTTCCCTCGTGTTTGTATCCTCTTGTTTCTTCGTTTCCCTCCAATTCTCTTCCTACTACTATTACTACTACTTCGACATCAGATTAGATATTAAATCTATCTAGATCATCTCTACTATCAACACAAACAACGACAATATATATTTTTTTTGGGCTCGATCCTTATCGTCAGCGAGACGGTGACTTCTGCTGAAGATCGGCCACACCCCCGGCGGGTTGGCTGGCTGGCTGGCCAGTCACACACCCTCTCTCACTTGTTGGTCTCACCTTGGCCTCACACCCGTACGGGGGGTTGACGACACAGGTGGTGGGGGTTTAGCCACTTGCCATGCGTCACCCGCCAACTGAAAGGGGAGCTGAAGGGGTGGCGCTGGCTCGAGAAATACGAACCGGTTGGGCTAAGGAAGGAGGGTGGGAGGGGAGGTGTTGCTGCTCTAAGGGCACGAATGGGGCCCGAGTAGGATTGCCGAATTAGGAAATAGGGACAAAAACGGAACTATGAATAAGAGCATTTATGCAAGACGACCATAATGATTTTTGCCCCTGAAATACCCGGGATATAAGAGAGGCGTCTTTATGATGTAGTCCTCAGAACTGAAGTCTTACGTCTTACGCTCCAGAGGCGGTGGACTCGGTATGACCGACCGATGAAGCGATACCGAGGAAGACTCACGTTAGCAGCCGCCTTTGCCGTAAGTGACCCTTGTCTTTGGACTCAGTTACTCTGTGACCTAAATAGGCGCCCGTTACATGTACTCTTTAGCGTGAAATATCCCACAAAACTACAAATATTATATTCATCATCTCTTTCTTTTACACATTCCTATTTCTCTGTCTTCAACAACCTCCTGGCTTTTTCCCCAATTTTCTGCATTCCTTTTGTCCTCCTGTGTGTATCTGCTCGCCTGCCGAGGGAACTGCCTTTCGTGAATCTTACGGAATAACTGTTTGGTAACCTCACTTACCTGGAAGCCTATTCATGACGCCGGTGGCCAGAGTCTCGCAGCTCAATCTTCCGAAATTGAAGAGGTGAAGGCTGTCAGTGGCCGAGGTAGATTTCGGAAACTCTGCTCGCGCAGCCCTGTAGGGGAAGCAGGACATCACATTTAGGGCACCATGATGGAAATATCGTGTATGGTCTAAAGAGTTCATATGCACAGCAGACATGCAAAGTAAGAATATAGGCAGGAAGATGCACATTCACGAATACAAGTCCCACTTCATAATTTCCTGTTGGCAAGAACACGCTTTTGATGCCATGATATCCCAACGGTGTCTCACAGGAGACAAGGTCGAAAATCCTAGAATCCTGTATCGTGTAACTTCCGAGTGGCTCTTAACCTTAGCCTTCCAAAGAGCAACTTGAGGAAGTCGAGGATACGTAAAGCCTTTTCAAGGGTTAATCAGGTGTATTTACGTGTCTCCGAGACGTGTCTCTCTCGAACGCTGTACTGTACCGAGACGGACGTGGGAACTCTGGCACGGTCGTGGGAGCCCTTCCCTCACCGGTCGTGAGCGTGTCACACACACCCACAACCCCCGCCAGGAAGTTCTGCCATGCCAGATTCCCAAGGGCTAAATCCTCATCTTTCGTGTCTGTCATCACGAGGATGGCCTTAATGGGTCTGTGTAGAACCCCGAGGCCACCAGGGGGATTTAAGGATTACGGTCTCAACTTCCTGCTGGGAAGTTCAATGGCGAGTCCCCCCCTCACCCCGGTGCCCTGGACAGACGCAGACTAAAGCAGGTCAAGTCTTAAGAATCTGTGAACTCAGGTTTGACGAGAAATCCGTCTCGAGAGTGAATGCAGGTAGTCAGTATAAGGGCGTGTGTGGGTACTGCTTGCGATTGTTATTTGTGTGTTACAAGGAGAGAGTTTTACACTCTTATTGGCCCGTCTCCTTAGCCTTGTGTCTACACACACACACACACACATACCCAAGCCTAAGCAAGGTGTGTGTGTGTGTGTGTGTGTGTGTGTGTGTGCGCGCGCGCGCGCGTGTTCACGTAGCCAACACTGAGAATTTAATGCAAATATGAACACTGATGATCGGGGGGCACAATCATCACCCAAGCAAGTGAACCGTTAGTGCTCATCCACGCGGGAATAGCCGACGGATGGCCTCCCCCAACCCACCCAACTTCCTCGCCTTCAGCGCCGCCTCCTGTAGAATCAGCGCAAATTCAACGCGGCTTCTCTCCAGGCGTCGCTAAGACTAACACAAGTTCCACGCTACATTACTCCGTCTACATCATTTGCATCGAGTGTTTATTCCTTACAAATACAGGTCCATTATCCCCCTAGCCATTCATTAACAGGGCTTCCTCCCTTATAAGGCTACGGGAAAAGGGCCGCTTCCTTTATAAAGCTACAGAGACGTTTTTCATATTTACTGCTAATTCTTTTTCGAGACGCTGAAACGCTAAGCCTCTGACTGAGTCGCCGTTGTCGACAGGGAACTCACGGTGCCCTGCTGAAGGTCGGCGATAACCGTGGGTTGCCCACACACTAGGTTTAGTAAGAGTACACATGGCTTTGAAATGCACAATTACCTTGGAGGTCTGTACAATGCTGGTGCAGGATACAATCTGTACGGCGCTGGTTCAGGGTACACACTGACACGTCACAGTGTAACACTCCAACATGACACCTCATGCCACGTCAAACACACCTCACTACTCAGACAGGCAACTCACACTAACGCCACAAGAGAGCAGCATTCACACCTGGGTTCGCCACGTACAGCCAAAGACAGAAATAGTTGATGTATGTGTGTCTGTTCACATATCCACAGCCGTCCAGAACCAGCTTATCTTGCGGTCGAAGCTGAATTCGGGTTGATTATTTTTCCTTTCCGTCACTACGTACTCCATCACTACAACTACGACCATCACAGCCTCATCCATCACTATAACCACGACTTCCTCCATCGTAGGGAATCACTACCCTCAACTTCCTTCTCTCTGATGTGCTTAGGGAGGTGGATTTGAATCAGCAGACACAGGCCATAGGCATACATAGGACCCATGTGCCCCATAAGGAAAAGCTGTACTGTCGGTTGTAGAATACTGACAACAATTAGAGTGGGATTACATCTTCGAATCTCATTGCATTTCACTGACTCCTTAAGTCCCACATCTTTGGTAGAAAATGATACCTTCTCGGTAAAAAGATTCTAATCTTAATTCAACCCAGAGGCAAGAGATATGAAGGAAAAAAAGAACCCAGCTATTTAGTTGTTCAGATATTCCCGAAACTTGATGTTCCAGGGGAACCTTCCACTAGAGACGAGCGGGTATCTGAGCCCATCGGTCAGCCACGACGAGAGTTGGACACACATACCACTGAGTATTTTCCGTCCTCACTCCCCTGCAGGAGCCGGGTCCCTCCTCCCACAGGCACCCGCATGTCTCACCGCGGGAACCGAGAAGGACGTCACCTCACTGGCCTTGGGATTCCGACCTGGATATCAAATGTTCCAACGCGAGAGGTCCCCATCACACACCCCTCCCCTAGCGAACCCTTCCTTCCTCGTCCCCCTCCCCTTCCCCCCCTAACGCCAGCAGGAGTGCTAATGTGGGAAATCCGGTTTAGCTTCAACAACAGGTCGTATGAACCAACGGTACTGTTTTTCTCCCTCGCAAACGGTAACAACAGCGACAGGTCATATGGAACAGATGTGTCACTTCGGGCGTCTGCTGCAGTAGGGAACAGCTAGCAGTGAAGGCAAACTGTCCAACTACGCCAAATGCTAAACTATCTGTTAACAGGAAATAAACTAACGGTGGTAAGAGCCTTCAATGAGGCTGAGACTCATGACAAAAAATTTGGCACTAAAGATTATAAAGTATCATGAGAACTTGAGCGATTTTTTCTGGATCCTTAAGCCATCAGACGTCCTGCTTGCGATACTCTGGATAACTACCACTGCTAAGCGTTTTTTGCAAAGATGTTAGAGCAACCCGAAGGTCTACAGGAGCGCAGAGCATCTGCAGGAGAAAGTGGTGGTGGGGGAGGGGAAAGCACTCTATGGGCACCAAAGATCTCCTCGTAGATTGAACATAGCGTCTTAAGTTTGTTCGACGAGATAAGAAGGAGGTGGTCCTCTCGGGGTCCTTGCTCAGGATGGAGGGAGGAAAGTGGGTTTGGGAGGAGGGAGAGAGGGGGGGAGGTGCTGGTTGTCCTGTGTCGAGATGGGTGGTCCAGTTGGTGGGGAGGGGAGGGGAGGGAGGGTGGTGATTGGTAAGGTGGGGCGAGAGGCTAAACGCTGTGGGGTGGGGAGGGAGGGAGGGGAGGGGAGGGATGGTAGGTGAGAGCAAGTGGAGAGGAGAAGGGTGCGGGAGAGGGAGTGTGGGGGAGAGCCCAGGTAGAGGGGAGGAGGGAGAATAGAGAACCCGGTTCGTCTCGCTGAGTTCTTGATCATTATTGTTCCCTGGCTGACGGTACTTGCCCAGGGAAAGGAACCAGGTACAGCCAGGTAAGCTTAGTAGTCCCTGGTCCCTGTAATTCATCATCCCACCGTAATCCTAAATCTATAATAGCGCGGGACATGGGCGATTTTACTCCTCCTCCTCCTCCTCCTCGTCCCTCCCTCCCTCCCTACCCACATCACCCTAAGTAGTGCTTCTGGCGATCCCGTCGGAGGCGAGGCTCCGCCGTCGCGCCGGGCAGCAGGTACTGGGCGATCCCCACTGATGGAAGTGAGTGGCCGGCGGACGGAACAACGGACGTGGGACGCTTCAGGCAAGGCCAAAGGTTATGGAGCTTCGACACGTGAATACATAGAGCCTAAAGACATACGTATACACAAAAGGATACATGAATATGTATGGACTGGTCTCTGACGATCTTGAAACACATAGAGAAAACTACACACTGACACACACATTTCATATATATGCAAACACATCTCTTGTATCTCCCACGATGATGTGATCACTACACGAAAGTGCACTTGGGTACTTATCGTGTTTCATTTCCCCGTGGATCAGAAGGAACGTATATTATATATATATATATATATATATATATATATATATATATATATATATATGCAAGTGCGTGTCTTCCTAGATATGTTCCCGAGAGAACGACCAACAAAGTCTGTGATGCAGGAGGCTGAGGCAATATTGACCAGGAGCTCGCCCTCTGTACCTACCCCTGAGCTGCCACCCCGAGCCTCCAAACATGAGCGAGCGCCCCTTGGGTACCCACAGCTCCCTCAGGTTCTTCCCCTCTTTCGCCCTTTAAATTCTCTCACGCTGGAATGTGAGAGAAGACAATGATCCCATCCCACTACGTGTCTTCAGTCACTCTCTTGTTAAGTTCTCACGCTCCGAACACTTTTCATGGGTGATGAGGACGTTTTTTTTGGGGGAGTGGTGTCTGCTCTTAAGTATTTGGGAGTTACTTCGAAGGGATGCATTACTTATAATCCTACCCGTTATCTCTTAAGTGTTGATAAAGAGGATGAATGAAAAGATGTTGTCAGCAACATTTGCACGTAGACTTGGAGGGATTATGAACCATCTCTTCATCAACAGAATTTGCAACTGAGCTTCGAGGTTAGCTTATGTCAACTGGTGGTACCAGAGGGAGTTTAATGCGACAAGACAACTCCTGTGGATACTCTCTTAATTGGATCTATCGGGAATAATGATCCAATTAACGTCATAATGATATAACAAGACGTTCCTACGACTCGCTATATCATGTCTGTATTCGTTACTTATCCATAGAGCTCATTAGCTACTCAAAAACGACTATTGGCTGTTTATTTAACTGATGATAACCACGAAGGCAACACATGCCCTCTCCCGTAACACTAACTTCTGGAATGCGTTTTCCGTGTTTAACAGGAGGAGCTACGAGACGGGGACAGCTACAGTGTTATCACCGTCTAAATAACCCTGTCTTTCCAGTGCCTGTCCACTTTGCCAACCTCTTGATCACCGAATTTACATCTGTCTCCTATGTCATAAAGTCCTCCTTTGTATTGGCAAAGCGCTTTACCTTTTATTCTGGCTTATCGTTCACGATGCTTTGTCTTTCCCTCGGCGAGAACTGCTTTAGGAAGGGTCTTTGTACAATCCACCAGTCAGCCTGTGTCTTTGAGTCTCTCAGACACCCACAGAGCTTCATAACTCCCTCGTCCATCCTCCTCCTCCTCCTCCTCCTCCTCTTCCTTCCCTCCCTCCCTCCGTCAGGATCTCCCTAAAGACACCAGTTCCGTTACCGCAAACAAAGCTTTACAAACATCGATTCCCGGTGCGTGCAGCGTGACGGATACGTGCCCCCCCCCCCACCCACCCCTCCATCTCTCCTCCCCCTTCCTTGGTCCACGGCGTCACGGGCATTACCGGCCCACCCGGGGCCATTCTCTTATCCATTATTCCCATTAGTTTCCCATCGCAGTTGGTCATGATAGGCCGTGAGGTGGGCGCGGGCCTCGCTTTGATCCTCCGAAGGGACAGGATGAAGAGGGAGGGGTTGTTGTGGAATGGGAGGAAAGGAAGGAAGAAGAGAGGGAAGAAGGAGTGGGTCAGGAAAGCCTGTGAGGAGGGAGAAGGCACGGTGCGTGGTGGTCCTGCAACCTATGGTCATCCTTTTGATGTCCTGATGTAGAGATCTGAGGAGCCGTCTTCCGCCGCTTAGACTGGTATACACCGAAGAGATCAGATGGCTGTTATGACTGGGGCTGTCGACTTACGTCTGTGTCCGTGTCTGTAGCTGGTTCTGTGCCTGGTATATGATTTTAGCAGATGCAATAAAGGTTCCTTTTAAAGATACAGTATCACGGGAAAAATGTTGTTGTCTTTAAGGTATTATGTATGATTTGAGGACTTACCTTCTCGTACTGTTACACGAGATGTCAGGACGTCTACAGCTCCGTCCCACTACTATGCAAGACATCCTTAAATATCTCCCACTGCAAATACAGAAATCGTAAGTTCTGCCACACTGTCGTATGAGGCATCTTTATCTACGTTCCTTTACCCAGCGAGAAGTCCTTACACCTTCTCTGTCGTAGGAGACGTCCTTAAATTCTGCTTCGTTACCATGCAGGACGTTCTTAGTTCTACTGTTCCGTTACTAAATACCAAGTCCTTATTTGTGTTCCGTCTCCGAGTAGAGACATCCTTAGCACCGCCTTATTAGCCTTATCAGGTCCAGCTTCGCTGAGGAAACACAGGTAAACAATCTATCCACAGCTCATTTGCATTCCGGAACAGATAGCGACTCCCACAAATCCATTTTCTTTCGTCTCCACTCACCAGAGCTTTTTGACTCGAAATTGTAAATAAAAACTAAGAGAACAAAGTCTCAGTTAATGTGTTAGCAATTTTAGTTTCATGTTAGGAATGCGACAACGTCTCGCTGAGTCACGTACTTGCTACAGGTCTGACGGGGCTTAAATAAACCTAACAGGTGTGGGGAAGGAACAGGTGTCTTTATATGATCCAGGTACCTTTGGAAGTACCCATGGCCGAAGGAGAGGTGTATGAGTTGGGTCCACCTGTCCCTGCAGGTGGGTCTGGGTAAGGAAGGAGCAGGTGTCGTATTTGATCCGGGAACATCCCCAGCAGGTGTGTATAAGTGAGACACAGGTTGTCCAAGGGGATCCTGGCCCCTGCCTGCAGGTAGCAAGAGGAACCAGGAGGTAACTGTACTAGTCCCCTGACCTTAGGTACAATGTTTAAAGGTACGTAGGGCTAAGAGCACGTACTGTATGGTTGTGTCCTCGCTTATCTAAACACCTTTGCCTGTGTAAACCCTTCCCAGCCGTCAGGTGTGTTTGTCCACAGGTAACCCCTTGTCCCAGGTGTCAGCAGTGATCATTCACTCGTCCAGACTATGGTAGCTCTGGCTACGACCAGTCATCAACCCTGAATACAGTTGTTGGGAGACAACGACCAGTCACCCGCCTTAACCACAGTTTAGAAACTGGCCAGTCATCTAACCTGAAAACACCTTAGGAATTGGCCAGTCATCTAACCTGATCTAAACTCGAGGAAGTGGCCAGTCATCCAATCTAAATAAACTCTAGGAAGTGACCAGTCATCCAACCTGAACACACCTTAGGAAGTGGCCAGTCATCCACCCTAAATATACCCTATGAAGTGACAGTGCATCCACCCTGACCACAGTATACGAAGTGACCAGTCATCCACGTTGACCACACCTTCGGCAATGATTAAGTCGTCCGCACTGACCACAGGACCAGGATGGAACAGAACAGGGCGAGAAGAGACAGTTCAGGCTGGACAGGAGACGGTCAGACTCCTTAACGAAGACCAGGAAGCTTTATTCCATCTACCTCACAACATGGAGAAGGTTCACTGGCCAGCCGTCTGATGAGAGGAAGAAAGAGTGGGAGGATATAGGACCCACGTGAATATTAATACGACATGTCCCGTGTCTCATATGACTAGAGAGAGATTGCTTAAGGTTTAGGGTAGAGAGAATTTTGCTTTTTGGAAGGAACTTATAGTCTATGGGCATGGGAGCAGAATGAGTGATGAGCAGAGGACGAGTCCTGAAGAATGGGTATGTGAGGAAGGAATGAGTCTCGGAAGATGAATGAATTAGGGAGAATCAATGATTTAGTGAATCCACCATAACATAATAACCGACACTAACATCACCCTAAGGGGTGAGTGGGACCCGTCGATACCTGCACGGTAGCCAGATTGACCTTCCGTGACCTGAGATGAGCCTCTGTTTAGATCCCCAGGTCACGCCAGGTTCCCAGGAAGGATCGTGGAATTAGTTTTGTTAATGACGGGCGATTAGCAATGACCTCGTTTCATCGTCTTGACCCAGCACTCTGTCTGGGCAACTGGTAACAGTGAGAGAGAGAGAGAGAGAGAGAGAGAGAGAGAGAGAGAGAGAGAGAGAGAGAGAGAGAGAGAGAGAGAG
>JAYMFT010000081.1:0-17443 GCA_038088735.1 Panulirus argus | reverse complement strand
TCTAGCTGTCATGTGTAATGCACTGAAACCACAGCTCCCTTTCCACATCCATGCCCCACAGACCTTTCCGTGGTTTAACCCAGACGCTTCATATGTACTCGCAATCTCTGCGTACGATCAGCTGATGAGAGTTGTAACAACAACGTGCGTGCTGTGTTTGGAAAGATGTCATATTATTTACAGAAGATTTGTCATAAAATTCTTACTGAATACTTTGGGAATATTGTGGCCAAAGTTGGTGAAGTACTGTTTCAGAAGGGTTCCAACCCATTGCGAGTTATAAAAACATACGCCAAACTACCCTTATATAAAGTAAGTTTTAGTACCGTACTCTGAAAATCAGTCCCTTTAAGTATAGGAGGGGTTTTGACGAATCTTTGTGAAGCTCTTGATTAAAATTACTCCAGAAATCATGAATGGGTTTGGATGAAACACATAATGGACCCTTCATTATCAGGGCAATTTATTTAGACCGTGGGGGCTTGTGTATTACTGCTCTTCAATGTCTCGGTCTCAAAGTCAGTAACTCGGTGCGCAGGCTTTGAATATGAGGGAAATAATGGAGTAAAAGCGTAAAAGCAAGGAACATATATTTTAGCTCTGCATCGAAACTAGCTTTGGGAAACGGTTAGCTACTTATGCATAGGTGCTCTACTTAATATGTTGTGATTACAGTGATACTTACATAGGACAATTATATCTTGTCTTTCGTCCTGAACGTTATTGAATAAGGCGATAGTAGTATATCAGGGAAACTGTGGGGCTACCTAATGTAGAAGTAGGTATTACACTTGTAAAAAATCGTAAAATATCAACAGAACCTCCGAAAACCTTGCCTAACTTAGATGTCAAGAATCATCATAATGGTCATTGGTGCTGGATGTCAACAAACAGATGACACAGCCAGCGGCCATGTGATATCCATCAGGAAACTAATATAATGTTGGTATATTTTTATTATTATTTCTGACGTGATTACAGTAAGTCTTGCTGAGGACTGCTATAGCTTATCTTTCATATTGAGTTACTGAATAAGACAGTAGTAGTATATCAGGAAACTATGGAGTTAACTGATGTAGAAGTAGGTAATACACTTGTAAAAAATCTACAGAACCTGTGAAAACCCCACCTAACATATCTAACAGTCAAGAATTATTGTAATGTACAATAGTGCTGGATGTCAGCAGATAGGTGACACAGTGAGCGGCTATGCGATCTCCACCTAAAAACTTGTGTAATGTTGGTATATTGATATTATTATTGCTGCTACTAGGTGATGATAGGTTAATTTTTTACTGGTTATGTTGGTATTTTGAAAGTGAATTACCTACTTTTGCCTTTATTAATCTCTTAATTTTTCTGATATACAATCCCTTATGAACTTATGTGATATTATTATTCCAGATTGGCTGTTTATAAGATATTGTTTATCAGTAACTTCACATTTTCTCTTGGTCTCTAAATTAGCTTACTTAGGTTGTAAAGACTACGTTGTAGATTGTGGAACTTAAAACAAAATCTAACCTATCCTAGTCAAGGTTTTAAAAACTCTCTATTGTAGATTATGAAACTTAATCTAACCTATCCTAGCAAGGGTAAGCAGTCATTAAGTTTCTGAGTTTTAGTGTTCAGGGTTTAAATCCGACTTTTACAGGAGTCGTATTTGTCCATTTTCAAATTGATTTTATTCCTAATTTAACTTGTATATTGGTATATATTTATTTCTTAAAAAAAAACCAAAAATCTTTCAGTCAGTCTTATTGATAGAAAGTTCGCATCTCTTGGCAAACCTAGCTGAGATTGCTATGTGATACATAATATATTGTCAAGAAAATAACAGATATGTATTACTGAGGTATTGTAATGAATTTGTTGTAACTATCCAGTGATTCATGGTTTCATGTTATCTAGTTTGTAAAGTCTTTTGGTAGGTAACTACAGAAAACAAATAACAACCATAATGAAGATCTGTTTGATAAATTATTTTGTATGACAGGTAGCTGAGGCCATAGCAGTCCTGGTGAAACATAACTTAGTGACATGGGAGGAATGGCGGCCAGGAATCCCCTGTTATACCTTACTACATGACCGAGTTCTCCTAATTCTGCGGTTTCCCAGGTTAAGATGTTTTAGTTACCTTGTTGTAGAGTGCTCTGTGTGATTTATGATAGTATGATGGTAGCGCAAGGAGGCTTATCCTGCTGTTTTCTGAAAAAAATAAGTCTGACAGACTTGCAGCAGTCAGAGGTCTATTAAACCAAGATTTTGAACATTTGTGATGTGATCATATGAGAGTAAAATGAATTATTTGAAATGAACAATAGTGCAAATTTAACAGTTGTAGAAATTAATGTTTAAGTTGAAAGACAATGAGTTAATGTAATTATGTATCTGTGATTTGCTATTTGTAAATATAGGGAAGTAGTTTTATGCATCTTACTTTCTTTACAGAGACTTTTGAGCTTTCCATTGCGCTCTGCATTTACTATCTTTGCTTATCCAGATCCACATAGTTACAACTCTGTATGCTGCAGAAATATGACTGTACACGCTTCCTGACATTCCCCTTCCCAAACTTCCTGTTATGATTTCTTATTTAAGTCTTAAGGTAATTTGACCAGCCTATGGAGTTAGGAATGAGGACACCATATTTGCAAAACTAATCCTTCAAAAGGTGTAATTGTGGACTTAATCCATGCAATGTAGTTAGAATGGAGTTTTTGATAACAGATAAATAAGTTGGTATATTGCCTCTGTTAACCTTACTTAGCTCCTTAGGAATTTATGAGCCATTTGTTCTGTTTCATTATCCTTTTCCAGTGTGTTGAGACTGAAAACTTACTTCATAACTCATTTCATTTAGTAATGGCATCATCCTTGTTCTGCTCTCCTGGACTGTTTCCAGCAGCTTACTTTGTATACTCAAGCAAAGAAATCAGGCTACTAATGCGTATTCCAACATTGATCAAATTTAGTTGGGTAAATCATCTGTTTTGCAACTGTTACACAGACATGCAGTGATCTTAGGCAAATGTTTTGAGCATAGCTATTTGATCTTCATTTATATCTGATGACCAAAGTGTTTTAGAAAAATGTGTCCATTGCTAAGCTTTGAATTTTGTGCGTAAATGGACTTCAAGTTTGGCTTGACTGTGCAATACATACTCTTCATCCTTACTGCTACTCATAAACAATTTTTTGCAAGAATGAAATTTGAATTTCAATGTTTCTCTGTATCAGGATTTACTTGTAATCTCATTGCAGATATGTGTATCTGGTCCGAGAGCAGTTTGGTGAGGAAGGGGAAATGGTAGTAGATGTTTTATTAAAGGAAGGACAAGCCACTGCCTCACATATTATTGTTACATCTTGTGTTAAACTTTTGGAAGCATCTGACAGTGGTAAGACCAAAGTTTCTTCCTCATGATCTGATTTGTTTTATGTAGCAATTACAAAGGTATATGATGAATTAAAGTCCATTTTTGCTTATACCTTGTGTTTGTTTCTATATGCCCCTACTTTAGTTGAAGGGGTATATAAATGGTTAATGCTTTTCAGTGTTTTGGTATAGGCATCTGTCCCCATATCCCTTTTTCTCTCACACTTGAATGTGAAGGAACTTGATTGTTCCTGAATTAGGAGATTGGATAGATAGTGATAATTTTGATATAAATAAAGTCTAGAAGGGTAATGTAAAGCAGTAAAGATGTAGAGAGAAAGTTTATGTTGATTTTTTAAGCATAGCCATATGTTTTTCACTGTGTAATATCTGAATGTGAAGTGTGAAAGATTTGAATTAAGGGGATATTGTTTAAAAGTTTAAAAGTTTTATGCCTTATAGGGTGCATTGGAAATGAGTAAGACTGAATATAGATAAGGATGAATAAAGGAAAGAAGGATAATATGGTAAGAAAGACCTTAGGGTTTTCCAAGATTATAAAAGGGTAATGCTCATTTGATATTTTCAAATCAGATAAAGGATCTGGGGTGCATGGATAACTTCTTGATGGTGGTTCAATTGGTAATTTGTTCTGTATTCTTCATCAGGAATCAGACAAGTTTCTTGGATTATCACAAGATGTGACTTATCACACTTGTTTCTGTGTGTAAGTCTTACTGAAAATGATTCCTTGACGATTGTATAGTTTTTCTGATGTCAAGTTATATATGTCCATGAGTAACATTGTATAACTGATATATCATCAATCATTCCTTCCCATTTCTCCAGACCCTTCTGCTGATTGGAACTGAAGAGTCTGGAGAAATGATTGGGAGTGCTGGATGATATGAAGTAGGAGGAAATGATAGGGAGTGGTGGATGATATGAAGTAGGAGGATGGAGCACTGGAACGATATTGTCGACAATATGAGGGAGTAGCGGCTTAAGGTTCGAATTTGTGATGCTCTTAGTGTGTTCTGTTAATCCCCTGAAGACACACACAAATTTGTATGCTTTGCCTCATTTTGTTGTTTAGCAGAAGTGATCTTTAGCAAAGATGTTTTGTTGTACATCTTAAAAGTTCTTTTTGCACTCCATTGTCAATGATCAGCACACTCATATATGTTTTCAGTTACTTGACTTGAAGTCATGATAATCTAGATGGGTACAAGGTGCCTAATAGGAAAATGTAGGCAGTTGTTTTAGGTATGCATTTGGCCTATTTTCTTGCACCATCATTGAATTATGGCAACTCCTAACTCTTTGCATGTGCCAGTTTTTATCAGATGAATCTTTCCCTCCATTAGTGTTACATCTAGCATTTGAGAAGAGCAAAGTAAACACCTTTTATATTTCCCCTCTAAACCTGTCCATTATGTTGCTGGTCAAGTTTATCTAAATTCAAAGATAAGGTTTGCTGCTCTGGTATTTGCTGTTTCCCAGTTACTTAAGCTGAACCCTAAGTAGAGTGGTTATCTGGCATTACCACTTCTGTATTCCAGCTCCTGGGGTATCTCCTTTTGCACTCAGCGGACATTCATTCCTACCTCCGCTGTCTTTTGTAGAATGAGAGACCAGTGTGGTAGGTATATATACAAGGTTTTTGATAAGCAAAAACTCTCTTGAGTCTGGAATCCCTGAGGTTAAAGTTTCAAAAGCCCAGCCAGAATTTCAGGAGTCTGAGTCAAGTGTTTGAGAATTAACTTTGGTTGCATTATTTATCTCACTGCGTGTAAGTTTTCATTGATTTCAGTATTTTTTATAAGTCCAAAGCAGCTGAAAAGATAAGTGTGACAAGTATTCATTTTATTTACTGAGACGCAGTTAAAAGTTTACTCTGATTTATAAAACTAATGTTCTGTTAATTGTATACATTGTAAATTTCAGTGAACAATTAAAATGTTTACTGATAGTTAGATAGTGATCTAAAACTTAGTTCCAGTGTAGTTAGATAGTGATCTAAAACTGAGTTCCAGTGTAGTCTGATGCAAATGCAGCATTACAAGGTATGTATTGAATTGTTCATATAGACCAGTTTATATCTCAGCAGTTAAAAGTCTCAAGATAATTACATCTTTTGGGTAACTTGTTTGACAACAATCTTTTATTTAACCAGAAATTATGGATGAAAACATTACCAGAATAAAAAGAAATCAGTCATGTGTTAAATGCATTGTTGGCATATAAGGAAATGTTTTTATTAGTGTTTCAAAGTATATTTCAGGTAAGTAAGAACTTAATGACAGAATAGAATCGCAAATGCATTCTTATGGCTACTGGCTTAGGACTCATGTTATTTTATATCTAGTGTGTGTAGATTCTCTGATCAGCTGCTTAGTCTACAGATCAGTCATCCCATGGATACATGGGGTCACATACTGGTATGTTTTGGAAAATCTTGTGTTAAGGTACTGTTTACTGTATATGAATTACCAAAAACCATGTGTTTTGGTTTTAAAGATATTTGGGCAATAATCAGATTAGCCTGCTGTAAGATATTGTCAAAAAAAGGTGAGCCACAGAAGAATCCGATAAGAATTATCTTATATAGTTTTATTCTAAACACATGAATTAAGATTTAAGCATGATGGATAAATCTTGGATATATGTAGATGAGGTCATGTGTTCCTTGTGCTACCTTAATAAGTTGGGAAAGGTGATTAGGTATAAAACAGACAAGAATTAAATCCACCATAGGTAGTCTAATTATATTCCAGATTTATGAACTGATTATTCCATTGATAATATGTTACTTTACTAAATTGGAAAAAGCGATTAGGTATAAAACAGAGAAGAATTTAATCGTCCATAAGTAGTCTAGTTATATTCTAGATTTATGAATTGATTATTCCATAGATAATATAAGCAGTTCTCCTTGTTACTTATATATGATATCAGTTGTAATTATGCTGCCTTTTTAAATTGAGAAAGGCAGTTAGGTATAAAACAGAGACAAATTAAATCATCCACTAGTTGTCTAGTTATATTCTAGATCTATGAATTGATTATTCGATAGATGATATAGATGATTCTCCATGTTATGTATATGGAATAACAGTTGTAATACTGTATTGATTTTTAAGTAGATTACTCATTATATGAGAAGGTAGTACAGAACAGTTTGTTCATCCCTTACTTTATATTAGGTTTGTTGAAGGCCACTGGAAGGGTTTTGACCAAATTTTATTGGAATATTCTTTGATAGTAAGGATGCAGAAGAGGTCTGCATGATTCCTTTTGAATTTTTGTTATTTTAAGTAGACCAATTCATCATCATTCTTTTGTCTCCTTTGTATGTTTCAGATGTAGGAGGCAGTGGAAGTAGCTATGAGCAGCGGCATGTAACAATAAGAAACCGTCTCTTGAAGCTAATTGAGAATGAGTTTATACAACGTTGTCCATCTCCGCAAGATTCAAGCAAACAAGTACCCGTTCTCTCTATCAAAGAAGAAGAACTATATAGGTAGGAAATAAACAGCTACATATTCCTTCTTCCTTTATGTACATTGTCTCATTAACCATTGTGCTACTTTTCACAATTACAGTTGGATAACTCTAGAGAATCTAAAATAAGAATTATTTCCATAGATTTCCTTACTTTTTATTGTTTTGTTTTTTTTTTTTGATGGTATGGTTGCCCTATCAAGGATAGTTACTAAGGTTAGTCAGGACTGTGGAACAGGAAGATTACATAACTTCAGGATTTGTTCCTGAAGATACAAATATTTCCAGAAAACAGTTGTGTTTAGGTGTATTAAGCTTGCCATTATTTGAGGAGCACTGATTGCTCTGATAAAAGAATTTATGTGTAGAGTATGTGGATAGTTCACATGATGGAGAGCTTGCCCTGAACTCTGAAGTGTGGACATAAATCCGTGTTCTTTGTATTGCCAACTTTGCATGTCAGACATGTTGGGATTGTTTTTTACTATCATCATGTCCATCTGTCCATCCATTTACCCTGTCATCTATCCATCTGTTGTTGGGAAGCATAACTTGGTTTAGTGAAGATGCACATAACCTTACTAATAACGATAGGGCAGAGGCATCAAGCAGTGTACAGTACTTAATGCTGTTGAATCCCAGAATTTAAAGAATTAAATGGCATAAGACCCTTAACTCTAATTTGGACTTTCACTAAGGTTTGTCCCTTACTAAATAGTTTAGCTAGAACTTAATCTATACAGGTTTTTCAATAATTTCCAAACATTTTCACCACCCATTCTTATTTTACCCCTTGTAAATACAGTTATGCCTGGGGATGGGGAGAAATAGTACTTCCCATGTATCTACTTGTCGTAGAAGGCAACTAAGAGGGGCAGGAGTGGGCGGTTAGAAATCTTCCCCTATTGTATTTCTTTCCAAATGAAAGAACAAAGGAAAGAGGCAAATGAAGGTTCTTTATCCTCTAAGGCTCAGTTGTTTGTTCTGAATTCTACCTTGCTCATGTGGACAGTAGTTAACATGTATGAAAGAAAGAAGTAGATACAGTGTGCTTTAATGCAGGGGATACGACTCTTAAATGCAAAACTCTTCTAATTCTGGTTCAGAACTGGTAGAAAGTAAATAAGAGCAATAGAGGTTCATAGTTTAAGTGGCATAGCTGGGATTAAGAGTAGAAAGAGTATGGAATGAAGGTAGGAGAGTTATGTTGTGTGAAGGAATCATATGAAATACACCTGAAAGTCTTTTAAGCTAGTACAGTATACCCACAGAGAATGCATGGGAGGATGGGTTGATTAAAATGATATATGTATGTGTTTATAGAGATATAAAGAGAAGACAGATACTGCGGAAGAGATACACAGATGTAGCTATTGAACTGATAAAGATAAGAGGCCGTTTGGGTGAAGATACCAAGGGAATTATTATTGACCATTTGGAGTAGTCATTTATGTGAAGGTGGAGTTGCAAATAGACTTGACGCACTTGATGAAGGAACCTAGTATGCTAAGGGAAGAAGTAAAATTCAATTATATTAGCATGGCAGCCCATATTTTACTTGAGAACACTGATCACCGATTGAGGAGGTGTGGGAGTGATCTAAGTAGCTGTGTGCACTTGATTCACCCCATGTAACTGAAAGTAGATATAAAAATGATAGACAGACATATATGGATAATTGTTTAATGAATGTTACATATGAACTGGGAATTAATTCTTTCATTTATACAGTTTGCCCCCAGAGTTGCTTGATCTGAAAGCTTTACAACAGGAGATCCAGCATCGTCACACAGAAAACACCAAGCCCACAGTTACACATCCAGACATTAATGTATTCTGGAGGCTCAACTATGATAGGTTTCACATAGAGTTCAGGTTGGTATCATATGTTTATGTATCCAGTCCTTGGATTTGTGGTTTAGATTTGGCTGTGTACTGTGATATAGGCTGTGGTTCAAAATGTTAGTAAGATATTCTGCAGTCAAATGATATTGTAAAGGAGACTTTAGCTGCTTACATGAGAAGTAAAATATTTTGATAGTGATATATAAAACATAACAGGGTTTCAAGTTGAACCTGTTATACATTATACTCTCTTACAGAAAGTTATACTTATGTTAATTGTTAATAATGATTGTTTATGTTAGATTGTTGCTTTTCCTGAGGTAGGGGAGAAAGAATTCTACCTCTGTATTCGCTGCATGTACTAGAAGGTGACTAAAGGAGGTGGTAGCGGAGGGGCTGGGAACCCTCCCCTCTTGTATTTCAGTTTCTAAAAGAGGAAACAGAATAAGGAGCCAGGCAAGAAGTGCTCCTCATCTTTTTTGAAGGCACAGACTGGGGTGTCTGAATGTGTGTGAATATAAACAAGAGGAGAAGAGAGGAAAGATTGGTAGTATGTTTGAGGAAAGAAACCTGGATGTTCTGGCTCTGAGTGAAACAAAGCTCATAAGTAAAGGGGAAGAATGGCTTGGAAATGTCTTAGGAGGAAAGTCAAAGGTTGGTGAGAGGACAAAAGCTAAGGAAGGAGTTGCACTACTAAAGCAGGATTGATGAAAGTGTGATAGTGTAAAGAAGTAAATGTGGGTAAAACTGAAAGTGGATGGCGAGAGATGGTTGATTACTGGTGCTTATGCTCCTAGCCATGAGAAGAATAATCATGAGAGGCAAGCATTTTGGGAGCAGCTGAGTGAGTGTGTCAGCAGTTTTGATGTACGAGACTGGGTATTAGTGATGGGTGATGTAAATGAGATGATAAGTAATGTGGCAGTTGAGGATATAATTAGGGTGCTTGGGATATTCAGTGATATGAATGGAAATGGCAAAGAGCTTGTGGAGTTTTTTTGCTGAAAAAAAAGACAGGTGATTGGAAAAACCTGGTTTAAAAAGAGGGGTATACACAAGTATATGCATGTGAGTAGGAGAGATGGTCAGTGAGCATTATTAGATTACTTGTTAATTGATAGGCATGCAAAAGAGAGGCTTTTGGAAGTAAATATGCTGAATGGGGTAGCTGGTGGGATGTCTGATTACTATCTTGTGGGCGGGAGGGTGAAGATTTGTAGAGGTTTTCAAAAAAGAGGAAACAATGTTGTGGAGAATTGAGTGGTGAGAGTAAGTGAGCTTTGGAAAGGAGACTTGTGTAAAGAAATTCTAGGAGAGATTGAATGTAGAATGGCAAAAGGTAAAAGTAAATGAAGCGATGGGGATGGTTGAAGAATGGAAGGTATTTAGGGAAGCAGTGATTGCATGTGCAAGAGATGCATGTGGCATGCGAAAGGTGGGAGTTGGACAGAGTAAAAATGGAAGTGAGTGGTGGGATGAAGAAGTAAAGTTGCTGGTGAAAGAGTAAAGAGAGGCATTGGGTGACCTACAGGGAAGGAGTATAAATGCTTGAAAGATGTATAAAAGAAATTAGCAGGAGGTCAAGAGGAAGGTGCAGGGGTTGAAAAAGAGGGCATATGAGAGTTGGGGTGAGAGAGTATCAGTAAACTTTAGGGAGAATAAAAATATATTTTGGAAGGAGTTAAATAATATGCGAAAGGCAAGAGAACAAATTATCATTGGTAAGGGGGGCAAAGGGGGAAGTTATAACTAGTAGTGATGAAGTGAGGAGGAGATGGAGTGGTATATTGAAGGACTGTTAAATGTGTTTGATGATAGAGTGGCAGATGTTGGGTGTTTTGGTTGGGGAAGTATGCAAAGTAAAAAAAGTCATGGAGAGTGGTTTAGTGAAGAGAGAAGAGGTGGTGAAAGCATAGTGTAAGATGAAATGCAGCAAAGGCTAGACTGGATTGTTTTGCAGTTGCTTTCATTAAGAAAGGGGGGTGACTGTGTTGTTGTTTGGTTGGTAAGGATATTCATTTTATGTATGGATCATGGTGAGGTGCCTGAGGATTGGCAGAATGCATGTATAGTGCCATTGTATAAAGGCAAGGGGGATAAAAGTGAGTGTTCAAACTATAGAGGTCTAAGTTTGTTGATTATACTTGGTAAGTTGTATGGGATGATATTGATTAAGAGGGTGAAGGCATGTACACAGCATCAGAATGGGAAGGAGCAGTGTCGTTCCAAAAGTGGTAGAGGATGTGTGGATCAAGTGCTTGTTTTAAAGAATATTTGTGAGAAATATTTAGAAAATAATTGCTTTGGGAAGATTCTGTATGTATCACCTTTGAATGTTTGATGTTACTGGACTTTTCTCTTTATGTTTGCACCTCAAGTGAAAAGTCACCTTCAGTGAGATACATAATTAATAGCAATTTTAATGTATGAAAAGGAAGCATGAACAACTGCTAGATTGACAGGTAGAGGCAATTATGTATGTCATCCATGATAAATGCAAAACTTCTTTTGCTTAAACTGAAAATCTTACAGGGACAGTGAAATTCGTAACAGCATTGTGAGACGAGTTGACCCCTTGGCAGGAGAATGTTTGGGTGCTATGTTAAAATTGTCATACAAAGTTTCTGATCCCTGGGCTCCAGTTATGAATGTTGTCACTGCAGCAGAGATCAGGGACCAACTCAAGGATCTAAAGTATCTAGATCAGTACTTTAAGATATTAGGTAAGATTTTTTCGGTAACTCATAAATTGTCATGATTTTTAAGACTTCACAATCATAGATTTTAAGAACGCGTTCACTGTCACTAACAGAGGAACGATAATATTTAAGGGAAAACTCATTTCATCCGCTCATTTCTTTAATTGATGGCTGTCTCATGTTCAGTTCTCAAGCATTCCTGAACTTACATCTTGCAAACAGTGTTGTATCTTACTCAATATTTTTCTGATTTTTTATGCTCATTTGCTTGATATCAAACACTCTTATCCATATCTTACCTCTTGTCACCAGTACACATTCAGGCCTCATACATGTGAACATCATCCTCTTTAGCATTACTTTTGCATCAGTCCTTTTGTCTGAAATTTTTTCCATATGCTGTATATTTTATAAGCATATAGCCTACAGTTTTGTATCAAACATGCACTGCTAAAGATAAATTCAGTAGTCTTATCTCCCTTAAAGTGCAAAGCAGGATCTACTTGTATCTAGTGCACACATTTATTGCATTATTGTATATGTTACATTATGATTATATTCTTTTATTGATGCTGTCAGTGACAAGATCACTGAAATTTAAAATCTATTTAGATGTCATATTTTTATTACAAATTTCATGTATATAGCAGTTAAAAATAATATTCTTACAAATATTGGTACCTATACCTATAGCATTTTACAAAGACACATATTGGATATCTGTTATGCTGTTTGTTATACTTTTTTTCTCAGAGGAGCAGAGTGGAGAATGTGTCCAGCGGGTTGGTGATGCTGGTGGTGGTCAGTACAGATTAAGTATGGCTAATGCATTCCAGTCCCTCACATACACTCTAATTTACAATATTGTCCAGGAAAGATTTGGTTCTAAAGCTGCTCGTATTTTCAGGTTAGTCATAAAGATCAAAGAAAATTTATGCCATTAGTTCAAGACTTAAAGTAACAAGATTTTGAATGATTTTTTTTTTTTTTTTTGGTTATACTTTAGTGATGATATGAAACATAAGTATCAAGATTCTGAATGAATTTTTGTTGTGGGTTATACTTTGGTGATATGAAACTTGTCACTTGAAGTTGGCAAGAAAGAAAAGGGTATGTTTTTGATATAATGCTTAAACAAAGGAATGAAATTTAAAGAAATTAAGGATCTTATTGCATGCTATGTCATCTCCAAACACCAACTCCCTCATCTCCCAACCCCAACATACAGTAGACCTGCCACTCTAAGGCCCTTGCATGTATCAACCTCACCAAACCATCCACTGTCAAATTAACCAACTATGGTGACATTACATACCTCTCCACAGACCCACCTTCGCTAATCTTATATACTAATGTATACTTTTTCATGCGTGTTCACCACTCCTATATTAACGAGGTAGTGTCAGGAACAAAGAAATGGCCTCACTTCCTTGCATCCACTCTATATGTCATGTATAATGCTCTGAAACCAAAGTACCCTATCTGCAACCAGGCCTCACAGACCTATCGATGGTTTCCCCGGATGCTTTGTATGCTCTGGTTCAGCCCACTGATAGCACATTGTGCCCTGTATACCACACCTCTCCTATTTGCTTTATCCTTTGCATTCTCCTATTTGCTTTATCCTTTGCATGCCTCACACCATCCTGCATGTGTATTGTTACTATTTATTATGCTCTTTCATTTATTGTTATTATTATCATTATTGTTATTATTGATATTATTTTTCCATACTTGACCAACACTTCCCTTGTTAGTGAGTTAGTGCCAGGGACAGGCAAAGAAAGGCCACATTTACTCACATCCATTCTGTAGCTGTCATTTATAATGCACTGAAACCACAGTTCCCTACCCTCAGTAGCTGTCATTTATAATGCACTGAAACCACAGTTCCCTACCCTCAATCATGCCCCACAGACCTTTCCAAGGTTTACCTCAGGTTTAGCAGAGACCAAGTATTTTGTGCATGGCCTACAATTTTTAATGAGGTTCATTACTCAAGGCAAGCTTTGTATCCGTATTTGTAGCTTTCTTCGTTGGTACTTAATTTGACTGTATAAAGATACAAGGTTTTATTTTTGCAGATTAATTCACAAAAATCGTATGATGGAGCAGGATCAGATTGGAGAAGTTAGCATGATTGGCAAAAAGGAAGCAAACCTGTTGTCTTATCGTCTGCTTCATGATAATTTCTTGCGCATACATGAGCTGCGTAAAACATTGACACCATCACCAGCTAACAAAATCATATATCTCTTTCATGTGGATATAAATTCCGTAAGTAGGCAAATTTATGATATTTATAGTTTAACAGAAGAAGATTGCTTTGTGGATTAGACTTTTGAGATTGTTATATAATAAAATACTGAAAGAGTATATGGGTGTGCATGCAGTGTCTATAAATCCAGGAAAGGCATTTTTTAAAGTTACCAGAAAATAACTAAAGAATGTGCAGTGTGTATAATGCAGATTGAGAGTACTAAAGACAATGAAGTACTCATATATAAAAGAGATTTTTATATATTTTTTCTTTAGAGGCTCTAGTCATGGACTAAAGTCCACACCAAGGCTGAGTCTTAATTGAAATGTAGAGAGGATTATGAAAGGGTAAAAGAAGAGGTAAAGGAAAATATCTCATGTTATTTCCCATAGCCGTCAGATACCCAATGTATACGAAACAAATAATGACACAATCTTCTTAAAACATAATCATTAACTACAAGCCTTAATGACCCCCAAACCTTGCCTTCCAAAAAATACCAAAAATTGCAAGTAATAATTCAATATTTTTTGGCCCAAAAAAGCTTTTTCTTTTAAAACCATAATGTAAGGTAATGAAAAGCTTCCATACTTGAAATAATCATGGATTATATCTCATAATGCTTCCCCAAGCCAACAGACACCCAATAAATATGAAATAAATAATGGCACAAACTTCTTATATTTAATAATTAATTATAGACCTTAATGACCCCCAAACAAATTTTCAACTCCAGACTTATATTTAGCTTGAAAAATGGTCCTATGAATATTCTCAGGTTTTCAAACAAACTTATTGCCCTCCGAAAAATACCAAAAATTGCAGATAATAGTTCAGGACTTTTTATAGCTAAAAAGTTTTTCTTTAAAAGGTGTAATATAACATAATGAAATATGTAATGTGAATGGAAAGTTACTAAAGGAAGTGAAGAATACACCTTTTTTCAGTCTACAATAATGTTTTCTCAACCTGTTTCAACAAATCAATGGGCTCTTTGATTTTTTGTGTGGCTTAGACATTTCCCTTTTAAAATGAAAATTTGGGTCCAGAAATGACAAAAATACTATTTTTGACTCTCCATATCAGAATTGGCCTTTTGCTAGTAGAAGTACAGCCACACAAACATTGCTGACGAAGTGAATTTATATCATACTGAACCGATATTTTTTATTTAGTTTCATCAGATTATTTAATGGCTTTAGGGAAGCAAACATCATTGATGTATTTGGTTTTAATGAAAGTTTCTTATACAAAAATTGATACTGTAGAATTTTCTGTTTAACAAGGAAAAAATATACTGTAGAACTTTGACAAGAAAAAATAGATGCTGTACAGTAGAATTTTCTGTTTGAGAGTCTTGTTTTCAGCGTATAGGTATTTAATTGTCTATTCTCTCTGTAGGTTGTACGTATGGTTCTTGAATGGTGTTACAAGGCATTGTATAATTTGATGGTGCAACGAGAGACAAGAGCTATTGATAACCGGCGCTTGTTAGATAAACGTACAAGAGTCGACTCTATTGTAGAAAACCTCAAGCAGTCAGGGGGTACTGATGAACAAATTCAGGAGGTGAGAATTCCTGTACTTATTACTACATTTACTATGGGTATCATACTGCTAAGGGCTCAGCATTTCTAAGGTTGTATATTGTTAATCAAGGTAGCAGGAGAGATACATAACTAAATTTGTTGCCCATGAATATCCACAAAAGCAGTACAGTTAGAGAAGTAATGATAGTGCACTTGTTGCCCTTTTGTTAATGAGTTCCTAGTTAGTCATCCTCACCATGTAAGACTCCATCTTATACATCATTCCATTAACTTCTGCATCATATCTAATTTTCTCCATTTGTATGTTGGTTAACTTCATATTCTCATTACATACATTACCTGTGTTTACTTATACTGAAAGTTTTACATATTTATTTGATAGCCAAATGAACAAGAATAATTCCTCAGCTAATGCATTTCACTCTCAGTTTCAAAAGGGCTATTCTTGGGGAAAAGCAGTTCTGTAGTCTTAAACTTTTGGTATTCACAGTTTGCCAGTTTTTCAGACACAGGCAGTCTCAGTACATGCTGATTTACTTACATATTTTTTCTAGGTTATATTTGAGAGCCATTTTTTAATTGAGATTCAGATTCATTCCAGTATTATCAAACTTATTACTCCATATTTTCTTTAACTGTCAGGTTGAGGAGATGATGACTCCAAGTGAACGTGCACTGGTGGAGCAAGTACTTGCCACTCAGGATAAACTTTTTGATGCCGAGATGGGGTTAGATGAAACAATATTTATTCTCCAGATGTTCCTGTACTATCAGATTCAGAAGGTTTGAGTCATGTGGTGTGATTTGTTACCTGCTGTGTGTCATAAAGAGCATGCATTATGTAACCCTTGGATGTGGATGAGTAAATCCACATATCTCAAGAAAAGATGTTATAACCCTCATTGCCTGAGTAAGGTACACATGATAGAATTTGGTAGGAAAGGAGTAATCATCCATTTGTGCTATGTCTATTTAGAATAAAGAAATTTAAATTGAAAGATAAAATCACTGTAAACTATATCTTTTATGCAGTATTTTGTGGATAGAGTCATTCATTACTTAGACATCATCTTACTATTTGTGAATACTATATACTCTTTATATAATTTGGAAAGAAAAAGATGGTGATGATTTGATTTCTTGAGATGAATCATAAAAATGGGGATCTAATTAACAAATAAGAGCTGTAGATTCCGATTCATCTTTTCTCCTGGGATTTTTCAATGATTTCAGTATTTGATATGCAAAACATGCTCTTTTTGAACTGTTCACAAGGAGCAGTACAGTCATTTACATCCTGAGTAAGTAGTTACCAATAGTTATGTTCAATGGTTTTCAATGAATTTAGGACTAATGTAAACTGAAGTGCTCATTTATTCTTAATTTTTCCATTTTCTTTTAAACTTATGACTAAGATATTTATTTTCTTATTTCCTTTTTATAGATTGCTCATGAAAATGTAACAGTACAATATTTTTATTGTGTATTCTATGTACATCATTCTGTCACTACATCAGAATGATTTTCTTTTGTAATTACAGATGCATTAAAAAAGATTTATAATTCATAAATGTATTTTTATTTCTTCACCAAATTTGTTTGACCAGACATTGGTACTTATTATCTTTTTTTTATATTATACTTGATTGCAGTGTCCTGCATCAGCGAGGTAGCACCAGGAAGCAAATGAAGAAAGACCTATCCATACTTACTCGCCTCCATCCATTCCTAGCACCACCCTGCCCCACAGGAAACGGCATTACCACCCCATGCTTTGGTGGGGTAGCACGAAGAAGCAGATAAAAAAAGGCCACATCCGCTCACACTCAGTTTCTAACTGTCATGTGTAATACACCAAAACCACAGCTCCCTATCCACATTCAGGTCCCACAGACCTTTCCATGGTTTACCCCAAACGTTTTACATGCCCTGGTTCAGGCTATTGACAGCACATCAATGGATGCTTTACTTTTCCAAGAGAAGGAACAGAGAATGGGGCCAAGTGAGGATTTTCCCTCTAAGGCTCAGTCCTCTGTTCTAGACGCTACCTTGCTAAAGCGGGAAATGGCGGACATGTATGAAAAAGAATTTTCATACATATTCGTCCATTCCCGCATTAGTGAAATAGTGTTAAGAACAGAGTACTGAGCCTTAGAGGGAAAATCCTCACTTGACCCCCTTCTCTGTTCCTTCTTTTGGAAAAGTA
>JAYMFT010000070.1:0-17444 GCA_038088735.1 Panulirus argus | reverse complement strand
CACTTTTTCTCCTTTTCTTCAACGAGTTTCTCTCTTCCACAAGTAACCCAATGCACTCATACGCTGATGACTCAACAATGCATTCATCCACATCCTTCAGTTCTGCTCCCTCTTCTCTCACTCGATCTGCATCTCGCCTAGACACAGCTTCCTCAGTAAACTTAAACTTGGACAGGATATCTCAGTGGGGCACACAAAATCTAGTTAATTCTAATGCCTTCAATACCCAATTTCTACCTATCTCCCTGTCGAAAAGTCCTCACAACTCTCGATTCTCCTTTGACAGTTCTGTAATTCCACCTCTTGACTCAATGAACATACTTGGTATTACTTTAACATCCAATGTTCTTGGAAACCCCACATTATTTGAGTAGGTGAGTCTGCCTGTAAGAAACTGTGTGTCCTGTTTGGATGTCGTAACTTTTTCTCTTCTGAACAGTTGCTCCGTTTATACATGGGCTTGATTCGTCCTTGAATGGAGTACTGCTCCCACATTTGATGTGGTTCTAGCTTTGTTTCCTTACTTGACAGCGTTGAGTCAAAAGCGATTGCACTTATAAACTGTCCCAGGCTAACTTCCAGACTTGACCCCCTTGCCCTACGCCGCAATGTTGGTTGACTTTCCCTTTTCTATAGGTATTACTTTGGCTTTTGCTCCCGAGAGCTGGCTGCTTTTGTACCGCCACCACTATTTAGACCACGGAATACTCGGCAAGCTGCTGCGTCTGCTGCGTCATATGATTATTTTGTGGCCATCGGCAACTCAAGGGTGTGCCGTTGTGATAACTGCTTCTTTCCCAACACGTCGAAGCTTTGGAACTCTCTACCTTCTCATGTCTTTCCCGATCACTATGACTTGTTCATTTCAAGAGACATGTTTTTCACTTTCTCAAAAATTTGTAAATACTTTCCCTGACTGTTTTTCCCCCTTTCTCAGTTCTCTCTATATTTCAATTAGGGCCCGGCCTTGATGTGGACTTTTGTTTTGTCCGTGACTGGAGCCTTCAACATAAAAAAAAATGTTGAACAGTTCATCGAAAGACAGAATAACCAGAAGACATGACATGAGATTAAAGAGGATAGGTAGTGGATGGATGGAAAAAACTAATGGGTAAAAAGTATATGTAGACGGCACACGAAAGTTTAAAAAAAATGGTATAATATAAAACAAGGTTCAATTGGGGCTTTACGAGTGAGAACGTCCCTCCTGGTACAGTACACACACACACACACACACACACACACACACAGTTAATATTATACTGAGCAACATAAAAAAAAAATAACATGAAAATATCCATGCAATGTAATTTAAGCCCAGGATACACAACTGTACACATCTTAGTGTTTAACGGTGCGACCCATGAGTTATGACGGTACGACTCCTGAGCAAGACGATACGACCATTGGGTACATGGCACTTTGCCTTTGACCTGTCCCTTAAAGGTCTGGTTTAGGAGCCAGGCCCGTAAAACATCCGGCAGTCACACCGTCATGCTTTAAAAGATGAGTATCTATGTGGGACCAAGTGCAACCGGACGCATAGTTTAGTCAAGAGCACCGGAAATACAGATAAGCGACGGTGCCAGAAACGGGGTTTTCCAAATGCTCTCGGATATACAATTTCTTTTTCACTTTGTATGCAAGACCAGATTAAACGTTCATTTATAACAAAATAGTTATATTCTATCCATGCTTGCACGCAGGTGAGTTGGCGTTTAATAAAATGTCTGGAAAACTTTAAGACGTAGGAAAAGATCACCAAACCAGTTTTTCATAATGAGTAGAGATAAGGAACCTTCCCACTAGCCAATGCAATTATTTCTTTAGTTTTGGTTCCGAAGAAAAGTTAAAGTCTACCTAATTTCCTGACAAACATTTCAACTTGGTTTTTCTCTGACTAAATATTCAGGTTATTATCGTCAGTTTATCTGCAAGAGTGGAGGAACAGGCAAGTGATCGTGATATCTCTACTTATCAATGAGGGTTGAAAATGAGGGACGGCGTGAAAGACAAAGGGTTGATTTGGTGCCTGGCCAAGACCTGGGAAACCATTGACACCGACAACAGAGCTGCACGGAAGCCTGCCACTACCTTTCTCGATGTTGAGGACTGGTGATTCACATCGCGACCAGGCAATTTCATTCATGACTCGAACTAGCCGCCACGCATATTGCCTGACAACGACGATCTCCATTCCTGTTTCTGGGGCCTCTCCTCAATCTCATAGCTGGGTTTTGAGTGAATGAACTGCAGTTGGGTCTCTGGGCATGTGTGTGTCCGTGGCCTAGTGACGGACCCTTGTCCTCCAGGTCATGTCGGTCCGTGCTCGCGTTTCACGCAGCGCCATACAATGCCCGCTGGGTCAAACACGCCCTGAGCACGTCCTTGGCGCCGCCCACAAGATCGGTCGTCACACAGATCAGATTCTCCCCAGCTGGGACCTATACTGGCGCCTTACAGGTGCCACAGTTGAAACAGTTGCCGCAGTTGGCACACACGGGGTGCCACATGTATCCGGGATTCCTGGAAGATGTTTAGTGTTATTCCCCCCGGGCTAAGCAAACTGTCTACAAGGTGACTGGATACTCACCGAGTCTCGTATGTGTACTGCGTAACATACGATGCCATGTTTGGTTACCAAGGTGACTATTTTAGTTCCCTTGGTTGATTACTTCACTAATTCACTTTGTCACTCGCACATTCGACACATTTTCTTTGTGTTATCATTTGATGCTGTCTCACTGTGTGCTTATTTGAGCACCGTGGGCAGGAAAATTCTGCGTCTGTCCTAATCCTTTTTGGGACCTGACATCAAAGAGGTCACGTTGCCTTATATGTTTAACAATTTAACCTCTACGATTAGCCTATAGTTATACTCATGGTGCATGCTGTGGATGACCTTACGCACTAATTCACTTACATTATTCTTAGAATATGATAAATTGCTCGTTACTAGCTAGACAATCTTGCAAGAGTACCCATAGGTGGAAGAACTTCCCCCTCCCTCCCCCGGAGGAGATGTGCGATGGGGGGGTTTGAGGTGGGGTGCCAGCATGCGGGGCTGCTAGTTTGTGGCGTCGTCACATTTGGCATCCTTCTCTGATATAGCTGCTTTAGTGGTGGTGTATATGAGTACTTCTGAGTTATAACATTCCCAATACATCAAATAACAAATATACGTTAATAATACTAAACTCTCACACTGGATAGACAAATGGGACAACACTGATTATCATGTTTTCTCCTTCTTCTCCGTTGGTTTTTGTTGCCTCCCTGTTTACCCTCCGTCCGAATTCGCTGACACAGTAAAACAATTTTTTTCCTGATAGTGTCATGGCCACGCATCCCTCGCCCAACACTTCCAACCTGTTACACACACACACACACACATATATATATATATATATATATATATATATATATATATATATATATAAGCGGTCGACATATAAGCGGATAGAGGTCCCTACAACCTCACCTACACTATCCCTGCCAACATGAAAACTATCCATACTCAATATGCGCTATTAGCTTTGTCATATCTATTTCATTTACAATTACCCCAGGATAAGATTCTATGAAATAGTCCTGGTGTTGCCCAGGACCTTTCTAAAGACTCCTGCAGTCCTAGGCTGCGCTTCTTCTAAGAGTAGCATGGAAAAGTAGATTCCTTTAGAATGAGCAGTTCCTTAAACGAGACTGTACTCCCGAGGATACAGCCTAGCCAAACTGAGTTTTCACGAGCGGTGTAAATTTGAGCAGGAGGAGTCCGGTAACACCGTACTAATGTATGATAAGTATAGACAATGATGTCCCTGTTTGTTAATACGATCAGACTTCTTGCAGTCATCAAGCATTATACCTTAATGGTTTATAATGGTTATTTCTTCGTATGATTAGTTAATGTGACTTTAGTATGACATTTGAGACGATCCCAGTGAACGTGAGGATGAAAAGGTTGCTAATGATAGACAGTTAGTGCAAGAACGTTGCTGACAAGAACGTTTGTATGAAAAACGTTACTGATGCAAACGTTACCCAGAGAGCGTTTCCTAAAGAACGTTGCCTGAATAACGTTCCTGATCAGCATGTTACCTAGAGAACGTTGCCTAAAGAACGTTACTGATGAGAATGTTGCCTAAAGAACGTTGCCTAGAGAACGTTACCTAGAAAACGTTACTGATGAGAACATATGACGGCAGGTACTGCAGGAGGGGAACGTGAGCAGATCAACACTTCACCTGGTGCCCAGGAGGACCGATCACGGCTCCATGATCTCCTGCAGAGCGGACAATCCCCAGCTGGAGGGCGCAGCCTTGGAAGACTCCCGCAAGTTGGTCGTTTACTGTGAGTATCTCTCTCTCTCTCTCTCTCTCTCTCTCTCTCTCTCTCTCTCTCTCTCTCTCTCTCTCTCTCTCAAGTACACATCGTCTTTTCTTTTCTCTTCTGGACATATCGATTGTTTTACCTTTATATATCATACGTGACATGCGATACCATGTATATATGATGAAATATGTGATATAAGGTGATATCATACAGCATGTCACAATATAGAGATTAAACAAGATACGTCTCTGTAGGTGAAATGTAAAGGCGTATATATCCGAGGTCTCATATGCTCGAATGTGGAAGTGAAAAGTTCACAGAATGGAGAGAGAAAGATCATACGTGAATATGATAAAAGTGACCTCGACCCTTGGCAGTAAAACCTGCTAGCTTTTCCCACAGCTTCGTAAAGCCGACCCTAAGGTCATGGAAATTAAATGTGTCAGAGAAACAGATTCATACAGAAACACAAATACAGCCCCCAGGTATTTCCACATGCATGTGTTTGAGATATACAGATAGATGAGAGAGAGAGAGAGAGAGAGAGAGAGAGAGAGAGAGAGAGAGAGAGAGAGAGGAAAAAAAATATATACGCATTTGCTCGTAAGCCAGGAGCAAAGTCCTATAACTTTCCTCTTCTCTCGTTTGGAGAATGAACGGCCGAAAGAAGAACCCCCTTAACCCCAGCCACACGCTAACCTGCACGACAGGAGTCTGTGATTAAACGCCTCCTTCGTTCCAGCGTTCTATGAGTAGAAGTTTGCCGACACCAGTGATAACGCCTTCAAGCGGATCTTCCAGTCTTTCAGCAATGTCTTTTCATTTTCTTTTTCCTTCGTCTCGTCTTGCTCTTTTTCCACACCGTAACCAACACGTCAGGTTCCCCTTTAGTCGCGTGTTGTCGTTTTCATGGACACTTACACACTCTCTCTCTCTCTCTCTCTCTCTCTCTCTCTCTCTCTCACTCACTTTCTCTACCACAGATTCTCCCAAGCTCCAGCTTCGTCCCGGCCAGAACTTAGATATGTCCAACATCAAAGAGGGCGACGATGTCTACTTCGAGTGTGACATTCAGGCCAATCCAAGCGTCTTCAAAGTCCAGTGGTTCCTCAGTGTAAGTCCTGTTGACCTGTAGACCAAATTATAGAAATTTTTTCCGTTCAGGAACTTTAACTTAAGATCATGTGATTCATAGGTTATTTTCCAAATAGTCGGGATATACCAGGTATGCTAAGTATGCTGCTGTATACCCCTAGCTTGTGTATAGCTTTGATATGTGTATGGAGTTTGATGGTCATTTCACATGGATAAATGTATACATGTTGCCTGCGTATGAATGTGGGTGTGTGGCGTGGAGGCCACAAACTGCCTGTGTATGTAAATATATGTTTTAGATATTGTGCACGGCATTTGTGTATACATGTGATCGGACGGGTATATGAGATAAATGTATATCAACACTGTGTATTTATGAAAAAGGGTGCAGTCATCCAACGTGGTTAAGGGTCGTAATGTTATTATATTCTGTGGTTCATGTTTTCTGTATTTCATTAACATACTACGCACGCACACACACACACACACACACACACACACATACAGACGGCCTTCCGTGGTGTAGCGGTTAGTGTCGCTAACCATGATTCACTCACGCGCCCGCCAGGGTTCGCATCCTGGGCTCGGCATTTGGACCACAGCTGGTCAGTAAATGGGTACCTGGCATAGGCTAGGGATGTGTGTGTGTGTGTGTGTGTGCGCACAAGAGTAAAGACATGGTACATATATATACATGGTTAAAAGACGGGGCATTAAGAGTGTAAGACTCCCTCCCCGTAACACACACACACACACACACACATACTGTCATCTTCAATCATTTTCATCCTGCTGGCCACCTCACGTTCCCTCACATTCCTTCACAGTCATCATCCCTGGAGCACCAAGTCCTGAGCACCACCGCCAACACGTTCCTCCCTGCCCTCGCATCTTAACACACATCTTACGAATTCCCTCATTTCTCAACCCTGTCCATACCTCACGCTCACATCTCGTACCTCAAGAAATCTCCTCCTCCCTTCCTCCCTCCCTCATATCGTCGGCCGTGGGGCTTCCTGCTGGCCGTCACATCCAGCCCACACATCAAGGAAGAACGTCACAAACATTCCGGCACTTTTCCCATACACGACGCCTTCCCTCTTCCCTTTTTCCTAACATTTTTTCTTTTATTGTTATTATTATTATTCCCGGAAACTCCACCAAAAAATCAGAAGAGGAAGAAAAGTTCCAGCCTTCGTCAGCACCTCAGGAGATACCTGGGCCGCCCCCCGCTTAGCCAACACCCACTGCGGTTATCCGCTTTAAATATTCATAAGACCGAGCCCTTTTGCCTATGTCAGTCTGGTTACACCCCTTCCCCATGTATTACGTGATCCATTTCCTTTGTGCAGCTCCTTCCCCTTCGCCACGACCCATTTGATGTTAATGGTTTTCACGCATCAAGTCCTGGCACCTGACGTGCCCTCTACCTGCTCCTTCAACCTGCAATTACGTTCCGATTCCCACGTAATTGATATATTCCCCTTACGTCTGACAGCAGACCTCCTCTGTTCAAGGATTCTTAAGATATGGAATATCTGCCGAGGCTTCCCTTATCTCCTCTCTCTCTCTCTCTCTCTCCCTCCCTCTATCTATCTTTATTCGCAAGAAAAATGTGGAATGCAGATATTTTGCGTTCTTAATGGTACCCTTGGCTTCTTAGCTTTAGTCACCAAAACCCTTCCGTTGCAAACCCAGGATTTTCTGCTCATATTTCGAACGCCATCATCATTATCCCGATCATCCTCCACCTGACCTTCCGCCTCTTAACATCGCTCGGGATCATTTCCCGTCTGCTCTTTACGAATATTCGTTTCCTCAGACCAACAAATACTGTATGATCCGTTTTCTTATCATTTCTATCGCAAGATTGCTGGCATACCTTTACTTCCACGTATCTTACGTCTGTGTCACGACCTTGCAAGACCTCTGCCCTCCCTGAACACCTTTCAACACACACATGGTGAATTAGGCTCTCACTCGAGTTGCTACACCTTGCATGTGGCGCAATTCTTACAGCAGAGCCGAAGTTTATCCCTGTTTTTTTCCCTAACCGTTTCATCACATGTGCACCTCTACTAGTAATTAAATCTTCAGTCATTATTTCATTTGTTTCGTTTATCTAGTTTGTTTGTGATCGCCCGCTCTGTTCTTCACTAGATTTTACATCATCAGTATTTCATGAGTTTCTCTCCTCTCTCTAATCTGTTTGGGATTATTCTCACAATCAGTCGGATCTTGTTGTCTCTATGTCGTTGACTTTCGACCTTAGCCTTCTCATCAACGTAATAGCATCACGATTCTCTTTGTGCTCTGTTCGTATTTTGCCCAGTTCTTTATTTCCTCTCTCTCTCTCTCTCTCTCTCTCTCTGTGTGTGGAAGGGCAGCAACTATCAGCATCCTTATCCTTGAAAACACACGTATTTAACTCTCCCACTTGTGTCCCATAGATTCGCCTTTAGTCACCTTACCCTTTTCCTTTCCGGCAACTCCACGTTGTCCCGTACAAATCTAGTCTCTCTCGGCTGATCATTTTATGCACCTCAGTCTGCAGAGCATGCATGCCCTCAGCGCTGGCCTCCTGATCTGCCCTTACCACTTGAACATCCTCTCGTATTGTCATTTATCGAGGTCATGTGGCCCGCCCCCTCCGCTTAAACTCCGCCCTTGCGTCCCACCAGCGCGTGTTTGTGTTAGTGTCCCGTCATGATATCTGAGGTAGTAATTTACGCGCCTGGGCCAACAGGGTGAGGAGCTGCACCACAACGTTGCCGCTGGGGTGATCCAGAGCAACCAGAGCTTGGTGCTGCAGAAGGTTGGACGCACCTCCTCGGGGCTCTACACCTGTAGAGCCGTCAACATGCAGGGCTCCGACAGCTCCAACGCCGTCCAGCTCAACGTCAAGTGTGAGTATAACGACAGACCATCAAGAGTGACGTTCTTGTGGGTAACGTCCAGTCACAAAGACCTACGGTATTCTCTCCTCACACCCTTCCTCCCTTGAAGGACAACCTCTCCTACTACGTACCAATCTTCCCTTGACGGCCTCCCCCCCCCCCCTCCTCCTCGTCCTCCTCCTCCTCCTGCAGTCCCTGATTTCACCGACGAAACAGACGACCGACTTCCACAGACCAGGCAGTTAACGCACCCGATAATGGCTTGACCGGTACGCTCTACAAAGGCACTCAACAGCGGCGGCGGTATGGCTGGCATGTTGTTTTATTAACAAGACGCCATTCCCGAGCCCAGCAGTGGGAGTGATTGTTGTCTAAAGTCATCATCCCATACGCTGGTATATCTCTGTACGGAAGTGGTGTAGGAAGTAGGAAGATGTATAATAGAATTGTTAAGAATTTTTCTGGTCTGTTAATAGATTAGTTCCGAGATATGTGGAAGGAAGAATGCGGCGGCGATGCGTCGTGAGGTCTTCACGGGAGCGGAGTTTAATGGCAGTATTTTCCACCCGGACAGATGCGCCTGTGTGCACCGCAGGCCAGAAATGGGTCTACGGTGGCGGCCGCCTTCAGGCGGTGAACGTCACCTGCCGGGTTGAGGCCCACCCGGAGGCCACGAGATTCCGCTGGGCCTTCAACACCTCCAGCGAGTTTATGGAGATTCCTCAGGAGCGGATCCAGTCGAGTCGCGGCCGCAGCCTGGTGTCGTACACGCCGGAGACTCTACACGACTTCGGGTCGTTGCTCTGCTGGGGCGTGAACGACCTGGACGAACAGCGGCACCCCTGCGTCTTCCACATAGTTCCCGCAAGTCTGTTGCCTCTCGGCTTGCCTCACTGTAGCTCTAACCCTGTGGCACATCCTCCCCTCACTGACCTTTCCATTGCAACTAAACCTTGTGTCCTTAAATAGTTCCTGTAGCATACGACTTAACTTACTTCATGATTATATATATATATATATATATATATAAATTCTATTTATAATGTACTTTGTAAACTGATACAATTCTCATATTCATGTATTTTCAATAATGATTATATACTTTTCCCTTCGGGTATGGATCTCATTTTCATATTCATATTTAACTTTTTCCTCGACCATATTTGTCTTCTGAATTCAGTAAATATAGATTTTTACGGTCGGATATATCCACACACACACACACACACACACACACACACATGCGCGGGCTCACATTTCAAATCTTTCAGAATTCGGATTTTCTTTGATGTATTCTTGATGCACGATTCCTCAGTAAGGTTTTTGCCTTCTTAGAAGAGAATTTTTAGACCCTCTGAGCACGACGGCACGACCCATAAGCCTTGCCTGGCCTTTGAAACCGCCCTTGATAGTCCTGACTAGGTCAAAGTTCCTGCCAGCGTACCCACGGATCGTGCCGTTCTGCCGTTTATTCCAAATTGGCTTCTGCCTGAACCAGATGCACTTTTGTTTTCCTTCTGTTTAACCAATTTGGAACTAATCCTTCATTTTGGAAGCGCTTAGATATTAATTTCAGAGATTTATCCTACGATCCTGCCCTCTGTCTCCCTGAGTATATGTATATATAGAATATTCGTCCAGACCAAACCAAGGTTGGATATGCAGCAACGAGAGCACGTACAGTCTTGAGAGTTACGTGTCTTGAGCGCTTGAAGAAGGTGTTCAAGTCTTTGTGGATTGGTAGATATAACTTGACGCCGTCCAGCCGTAATGAACACCGGCAGCTAATGAGCCTCAGACCCAACCAGAACAAGTGAAATGTACGGATTTTGTCCCTAAATTTTTGGATCAATTCAAATCATCGGCATAAACGCTGACTCGCTGGGTCGTTGCTTGCATCCTCAACCAGGAAAGGCTTAGGAAGATGATTAACACAGAAAGGTACTTAGAAATGTCATTAGATTCCTCCTCCATATCATCTCCATTTATGTTTCTTAAACCTGATGATGAGTTCCAAAGTTTTCATGTTTTCTTCGCGAAAATTTGAGAGAAAATTGTCATCTCACGTATTCTTATATACTCATCCTGTACTACAACAATCAGTCTCTATTCTCTTGTATCTATCAGGGCTGTGTGTGTAAGACTACAATCTGAGATTATTATTTGTGTGTTACGGGATGAGAGAGCTTGTCACTTGTGTTGTCCCGTCTCTTGACACTGTATATATGTATTTGTCTTTACTCTTGGGCATGTATGTACAAATACACACCTCAGTCTAAGCCAGGTGTGTGTAATTGCTTATTTGTAATGTACGGGGAGGGCGTTTTACACTCATGGGGGCCTTACGTCTTGAATATTCTTTACTATGAAACAAGACTTTAGATTTTTGTATGCTGTCTGCATTAGCTATGTCCTTAGTCATCACATTCCATTCATCCACCCCTCTTATAAAATGTAAATATTTCTTAACATTCTTATTACGTTTCTTGCTTTATTTCGTGTGTGTATGTGTGTGTGTAAAAGACAATACCTGCCGTTCAGCATGTTTCTCTGTTATGAAGGGAATTATTGCAACTGCTTTACTCTTCTTTCTTATTCTTATTTCTTCTAACAATCAACACCCAAAGACGTGCAAAGTGAAGACACGTTTGACCTAACCCGTAAGGGTCAGGTCAAATGCATCTTTACTAAAGGCCAGTGGCGTCGCGGGTGTAGTGATGATGAAGATGTGGTGAACGTGGCCTTTGAACTGATGGCGAGTCACAGTGAAGAGGGAGACGTACTGAATGTTGGCCTTTATTCTTTGTCCTTCTTTCATCATCTCACTGGGAGAAACATGACACTGTTATCATTCACGTGTTTACCCTAACCATGGGAAGTAGAGAAGAGAGAGTGTAGCGTGACGTATTGCGACGCAGGTGTTCCGGAGGCCGTCCACAACTGCAGCGTGTGGCAGAACGCGAGCCGGGCTGGAGAAGTGGTGGTTGCCTGCCAGGCCGGCTGGGGCGGCGGCCTCTCCCAGACCTTCACACTTGAGGTTCGTCAGGGCCCGGGTCCAGGCGCACCCCAGGGCTCCCCCAACCTGGGCAAGGTGTTGGCATCCCTGAGGGACCAGCCAACGCCACACTTCACGGTGACGGGGCTGGCGCCTGGCACCGAGTACCACTTGGCTGTAGTGGCTACGAACTCCCAAGGCGATGCAAAGCCCACTATCCTCGTCCACCTGACGCCCATCGATGTTGCGGAGAAGCGGATGAGCGCCGCGGCTGCCGGCGCCTCGGGAGGTCCCGGGAAGATAACCTTGACGCCCATCGTTGGTGTGTTGGTGGGTCTGGTGGCCTCCCTGCTGGTGTGTTCGGTCGTGGTGATAGTGGTGGTCCGTAGCCGCCACGCCCGGGCACACCACGCCCACACCAAGATCATCTACGACCAGACAACGCCCATCTCCAAGGCTGGAGAGGACGAAGGAGGCGCCGCCGTCGAACTCCAGCAGCTACAGCAGGAGCGAGGACCAGATATCATCCTAGTCAAGGGCGGTAAGTGGAGAGAGGCAGGAGCAATGGAGTGTCCAAGACTTAGGGAAAAGAAAAAGAATTAGTTAACTGCCAGCTATAAGTGTATGATGGATAACTATACATGTCCCAGAGGTAATGACATACTCTAAAATACTATCCACTTTCCCCCCCTCCTCTCTATCTCTCTCTCTCTCTCACAGATGCAAAGGCGCGTGAGGAGCAGCAAGTCCCGCGAGGTTACAGGAACGGTCAAGATGGGTCGTTCTACATCAATCCAGGGTCGTTGCTCAACAATGTAAGTTACTCTGCAGGAGAAGGTATGGTGAGGACACTCATTTATATATATATATATATATATATATATTGAAAGGTGAAATCACAGTTTAGTAGTTCATATCATTCTATTTAATATGTGATTTTTCTATACATACGGCGCAACATGTTTCACGGAGGCAATCCGCCTCATCAGGTGCCAATAACTCATAGAGTTTTCAAATCCCAACACGGCACAACAACAACAACCTTCCGCTTCTGACAGTGTAGAGTACACACTGGCCTGACCGACAGTGACCGTTAAAGTGGGGTGTGCGATGTCCTTAAGTTGGGTTTTGTGGAGGTGGTTTGCTCTTTTTTCTTTTCTAATTCTTTCATAAAGATTTGGTTGATAATAGGATGGGCTTTACAATTTCCTGTGGACAAATCAGAGGAGTTCTTAGTATCAGCAATTAAGACAGATTCAATGACGTTACAGGCAGCATAATCAGAAAAGGGGTACAATTCAATTGGGATATCAAAGTCTACAGGGTGATCGTTTTCACGGTAGTGTTTAGCGATTGCGTCTTTGTGGTCATTCCCACGTATTGAGTGACGGTCAGGCCAGTGCGTCGTCTACAATGTCAGAGGCGAGAGATTGTTCTTGCTGCCATTTTGGGATTTGAAAACTTTATGAGTTATTGGCACCTGATGAGGCGGATTGTCTCTGTGAAACATGTCGTGCCACATGTATAGAAAAATTACGTGTTAAATAAAATTGTATGAATTACTGAATTGCGATTTCACCCTCATAACTATCATCACGGACTGGTGTGATCAATATATATATATATATATATATATATATATATATATATACACAAAATTTTCCATGAACTGGATATTTTTATATAATTTAGTTAAAAGAAAATACAAAGAGGAATACACAGGAAGTCAAACAGCAACAGACTGTTGGGTCCTTTCGCGGCTGTTTGTGACATTGTAAGGTACCAGAAACTCAGAGGTTGGCGTGGTAAATGCAGAAAAGCAGAAAATGAATTAAAGAACACTACCTGAACACTTTACGTGTTAGGAGGCGCGAATAATACCAGCTGTGTACTTGGAGACAAGTACTTGTCAAATCTGTTCTTGGACGTGCCTCAAAACTATAGTCTAATTCGTGAATCACTCTGTGATAACGATTCCCTTTTAAAGATCTGTACTTCGCCTCTATAACAAAAATAAAAAACCTATCATCGATTTCGCATCCATTACTACGACTGAAATGAGACACCTTCATCACTACGAGTGAAATACTGAATCAAGTAACATGCTTCATCTCTTAGAAAAAGAAAAAAATCAAACAATCCTCTTCAAAGATTCCTATAAACATATCCATATTCGCACACGCCGACACGAGCACTAACTAACTCCATTACACTGAGTCTGTTAACGGCCCACCAGAGACTTCTCCTTCCGTCTTCACTGGCTGGTGGAGCTTTGCAAAGCTTAACGCACCTTTCCTGACCCTAAACTGCCTCTACGTTTGCTCTGTACAAAGGTGTACGAGAACGAGAGAGAGAGAGAGAGAGAGAGAGAGAGATAGAGAGAGAGGCGACAGGCGAAGGTGACCTTGCTGGAGGAAGGACTTACTTTACTCCTCTAGTGGAATCTAGGATTCCTGCTGTCGCCCTGTCCACTGACTTGCGAGCCTCTTGTTACCTAAACTCTCCGGCATTCTGCAGGAGCCTGTGAATCTAACTACCGCTTCAGGGGTTGGCAGTGATTCGGGCTACTTGCTCTACGAACGCCACAACCTTCCAGTAGATAAATCTAGCAGCGGAAGCAGGTAATCACCAGCATCTACTTAAGCAGTGGAAGGAGGTAATCATCAGCATCTACTTCAAATAAAGTGGGCTTGAGGCATCTTAAATGATACTGCTGTTAGCTTAACGCCTTTGTACTTAAGACAGACGCTCTTACGAAGGGCGGGCTAGGCTACCAAATGCATCGGTGTCACACGCTGGCGGTAACGCTTCCATAAGGGAACTTATTCAGACGGGCATAATACATTCGCAGACCGATAACAGATCTTTGCAGAGATTAAATACACCTCTTGAGAGACATTATACGACTTTTTACAGATGTCATACATCTCTATAGTTATCTAAAACATCTCTGTGTAGAGCAATACATCTTTATATATTTGTAATACATCTTTCTCCGGATGTAATAAACATTTGTACAAAGGTAATACATTCTTGTCCATAAGTACTACATCTCTGTATACATGTAAAAATCATTATCCAGAAACAATAAATCTCTGACTATATATGATACATCTTTATACAGTACAATACATCTTTGCATATATCTAATACATTTCTGTACGGATCCAATACATTTTTGTTGACATGTAACAAGTCTACATGCAAGTGTAATGCATCTTCACAAACGTGACAAAAATGTGTCAGATGATTTCTCACAAAATTTTAAAAATCTATAAAAATCCGAGACCCAATATGCGATTCCAGCCATTTAAGGACTTCCAAAGACAGAAAATAGACAGATAAATAAAGGAACATGAATGAAATGAATACTTCAACACTACAGTGACAATGTGACGTTATTTCAACGCTGTAAAATTAATGTGACGTTAAGTACGCTTCGTGGAGGTGTAAGATAATAAAAGTCACTTAAAACTACAAAAAAAAAAGCATTTCAATTTTGTAAAATAATCGGTAACAGAGAAAATTTACTGTTAAGGCGAATCATTATTAAATTCTATAAAATTTATCAATCCTCATGATATGAGAAATTATAAAATCTACTTTTGAGTCACTTTTTTTCTTTAAAAGAAATTGAATAATAAAACCAGGAACCCTAGAGATATGCGAAATCCCACATTAAAATTTATTTTTGAGACATTTATTTTCGAAATATGACCAGGTTTTTCAAAGAACCGGGTTTTCCTAAAGAAATAATATGCAATCCTAGTTGTGACTACACCTTACTTAAAAACGCAGCATTCCGAGATTTCGATATTGGGACACTCCACGAGTCTTCACAAGTCTACAAAATTTACTAGAGTATAAGACGGGCGTTTCATCGACATGTGATCTCAGCCTTGCGCATGTATGTTGAGTCTCTGGTATTAAAAGACATTTACAAACCATCGACAAATCCTTGAATGTTAAACAACAATCCTAAACAGCGCGATTTAGAAGGGTAAATTCCAATTTTAAGAACAAACGCAGATATTTTCAATCTATTCAGCAACCCTATTTTAAAATACTTTTCTTCCATAAATCTATTCTTTCTCGTTGAGATTTTCCTTAGCCCTGGTTCTCTGCGTGTATTCTACAAATACGCAGTGTGAGCATGAGAGGCTTTAACGAGTTATTCTCAAACACCTTAAGAGGGTGTTGAGGATTTCTCATTTGGCGGAGGCAGTAGCCTGACTATGACGCCCTTAATGAGCTAAATCCTAGACACTTAATTCTACTTATCTCTGTCCTAAGCAGACAGACTGTTCTCCCTCGCAACCCCTAAGTCGGCACGTTCTATCTACTCCTTTTTTTTAAGCGGACAGATTCTTCTTATCCACGTCCCCCTAATTTAGGCAGATTTATCCTCTTTTAAATAGCTCCGAGTGTTTATACTCTTTCCCTTCCACTACACAGAGATGTGATTCATTCTTAATCATCTCAGTCTGCATATACAGCCTACCTCCAACCATTTGGAAATGCGCATATTTCCAGTATATTCACGTATATTCACAGTCACCACGAAGACGCAGTTGCCACAATACTTTTCGTTTCCAAACACAGGGAACTCCTCTGGGAAAAAAGACATCCCTCAATATCTGTCGTCAACTTCGCTCACTCACCAAAGGTTTACTACCTTCTTAAAAAAATCCAGGAAAGGGTTTTTACTAACTTTTTTAAAAATTCCAAAAAGAGGAGTTACTACTTCCCTTAAAAAAAATAGTCCAGTCCTGGAAAGAGGCGTTACTATCTTCTTAAAAACTCCAAGAAAGAGGAGTTACTATCTCATCAAAATTCCATACAAGAGGCGTTACTATCTTCTTAAAAAAAATTCCTTGAAAGTTGCGTTACTACCCTCCAAAAAAATTAAAGAAAGAGGCGTTACCACCTTCTTAAACATTCCAAGCAAGAGGCGTTACTACCTTCTAAAATATTCCAGGAAAGAGGCGTCACTACCCTCTAAGAAATTCCAGGAAAGAGGCATACCTACCCCATTAAGATTCCAGGAAAGAGGTGCTACTACTCCCCTAGAAATTCCTGGAAGAGGAATTAAACCATCTTAAAAATTCCACGAGGAGGAGTTACTACCTTTTTGAAAATTCCAGGAAAGACGTCTTAACTACCATATCAAAAATTCCAAGACGAGGAGTTGCTGCCACCTTAAACATTCCTGGAAAGAGGCGTAACAAAAATTCCAAACTCCAGGAAAAAGGCTTTGCTATCCTCTTTTAAAAATCCGGGAAAGAGGTATCTTTACCCTTGCCTTCCCAGGACATGTGCTCTGCGTGAACCCTACCGTCCGAGGACAGATCTTACTACACTCGTCATCCACCGATTGACATTAAGGGAACTACGAACCCATGTCACCTGGTTTCAGAACGAGGCCTGCCAACCACACCACCACCAGACTACCGCGCTAACAGGCGTGCTGCATGCGTTGCATACGTGACCTAAGATATTCCAAGCTGCATACGTGACCTAAGATATTCCAATCCTGCGTCTGTCAGCCAGTAGGACCTTGCTCCTACCTGACCTCTTCATACAAGGGCCAACGCCAGACCTCAACTCCCACTTAACCAAGAAATCGTTCGTCAACAAAACACCTGAATTACACCAGCAGGCAAAAAATTTTCCCATGTTACGAGATCCGTGCACGAGTTAAAACTCGCTCAAAACCCGTAACAAAAAAAAAAAAAAAGGGAGGGGGGGGGGCTTGGGCACAATCAACCGTATAAAAATTTAACAAAAAAAAAAAAGATTCCTCTTTTTGCTTACAATATCATAAACACAATCGCAAAAAAATTGTGGCTGGATTACAGTCCATGATTTCACGCGTCAGGCGGAGTGGCCGCCAGTGTTGCCTTGCCACTCACGGGGATGCTCCCACTGGCACACCTGTGACGCAAAGGTAGGCAGTGCATATTATGCTCCCACGTCAACCGAGAGAGAATACTTAAGCACACTTAACGAGGGACCTCTACGCTGCACGTTCTTGACACAGAGATACATACCCAGGCATACGGAGGTGTCGACCCGATCGCTCTTTTCGAGGAGATTACCCCAGCGTTCATGTTCCGAATCAGGCG
>JAYMFT010000060.1:0-17445 GCA_038088735.1 Panulirus argus | reverse complement strand
GGAGGGTGAAAGGTGTGCCCGGAATAGAGTGAAATGGAACAATGTGGTATACCGGGGTCGATGTGCTGTCAATGGGCTTGAGCCAGGGCATGTGAAGCGTCTGGGGTAAACCATAGAAAGGTGTGTGGGGCCTGGATGTGGAATGGGAGCTGTGGTTTCAGTGCATTACACGTGACAGCTAGAGATTGAGTGAGAGCGAATGTGGCCATATCATCTGTCTCCTGGTGTTACCTCGCCGGCATGGGGGGCAGCGATGCTATTTCCTGTGGGGCGGGGTGGCATCAGGGGTGGATGAGGGCAAGCAAGCGTAAATATGTACATGTGTATATGCATGTGTATGTGTATGTATGTATGCTCTGTAACACTCTCCCATACTCTCAGTGCTTGAATATCCTTCTTTCCCTCTTACCTGATGATTTTCATTCAGTTATGTTCATACCATCCACAATTATCCTTCATTTCCATTTTCACTCCAAACACCCTGCCTAAGGGTAAGGGATTCCCCAATCCCCAGCTCATCCATGCTGTAACTTTTAAAATTCTCCACAAGTTCCCTCCTTTTACTCTTATTTCATTAACATTCCGAGCCATCACCCTGAGTTGCTTGTCCCTTTTACTTCCTGGCATAACTGGTGAACTCCAGTGCTACTTCCTAGCCTTTAGTGATTTACCTTTGACAGGTTACTAGCAGAGGGCAACTCGAATGCTGGAATGGAGTGAAAAATGTACAACTCCCATGTGTAGGAATGGAAGTTGGGTATGGTGGTGAGTTTGGGTGTTGGGTATTAGTGCTGGCCAGTAATTATAGGTATGTTATTTAGAATAGCATCTTCTAAAAACATCTTGCTATAATGTTGGAACTATAACATTCTAGATTTTGGTTGATTTACAGAAAGTTGCAGGAAAATAATTATACTGAGTATACATCTATTTTTTTTTTTTTTTTTTTTTTTTTCTAATATCCAATGTCTTCCTCCTTCTTCCTTAGGTGTACCAAGAACATTAGAATAATGGGCCTGCTTTATACAAGCCTCTCATTAGGTATCATGTATAATGCACTGAAACCATACCTACTATCCTCAGCAATACCCCATGGACTGTTCCAGGGTTTGCCTTAACTGCTTCACATACTGTGGTTCAGCCCATAGACAACATGTTGCCTCCATATATCAACCCATTATATTCTGTCTCATAGACATGTCTCACCCACCTGAGTGATCAGGCCCTAGTACACCAATGCCTTCTTCACTATATTATTCCATCTTCCTGCTCTTTTCCTTGCTATAGATATAGAAAAAAAAATTGGTGTGCAGAGAATTTCACTTTTATCTTAGCTTTCTTTATTGTTAGAATTTTAGGAAGCCGCTTAATACTCATGCATTTACCTCTACATTCCCTGTGTGTCATAGAAGGCAACTAAAGGGGGTGGGAGTGGGGGCTGGAAACCCACCCCTGCTTGTATTTTAGTTTCTAAAAGATGGAATGGAAGGAGGAGCCAGTGGGGAGTGTTCATCATCCTTGAAATCTCTGGCTGGTTGTCTAAATATGTGGATGTAACCAAGATGAGAAGAAAGGAGAAATAGGTAGTATGTTTGAGGAAAGAAACATAGATGTTCTGGCTCTGAGTGAAACAAAGCCCACAGGTAGAAGGGAAGAATGGTTTGGAAATGTCTTAGAGGTAAAGTCAGGGGTTGGTAAGAAGACAAGAGCTAAGGAAGGAGAAGCAATACTGCTAAAGCAAGAGTTTTGGGAGTGTGTGAAAGAATGTAAGTGAACCCTAGACTGGCTTGGGTAAAAATGAAAGTGGATGGTGAGAGATAGGTGCTTAGTGCTTAAATGCACTTGGCAGTGAGAAGAAAGATCATGAGGCAAGTGTTTTAGGAGCAGTTCAGTGAGTGTGTCAGCAGTGTTGATGCAAGAGACTGAGTATTAGTGATGGTTGATCTGAATGCAAAGGTGAGTAGTTTGGCAGTTGAGGGTATTATTTGGAGGCATGGGGTATTCAGTGTTATGAACAGAAATGGTGAAAAGCTTGTGGAGTTGTGTACTGAAAAAGGACTGGTGATTTAGAATACCTGGTTTAAAAAGAGGGATATACACAAATATATGTATGTGAGGAGGAAAGATTACATATTAATTGATGGGCATGAAAAAGAATGTGCTGAGAAGGGCAGCTGGTGGGATGTCTGATCACTACCTAGTGGAGCGGAAGAAAAGAGGAAATTTTTTGGTGTAAGTGAGCGAGCTTAGAGAAGAAACTTGTGTAAAGAAATTTCAGGAGAGATTGAGTATAGAATGGCAAATGTGTGAAAAGATGAAGCTAGGGGAATGGGTGAGGAATACAAGGGATAGGGAAGCAGTGCTAGCATGTGCAAAAGATGCATGTGGCTTGTGAAAGGTGGGAGGTGGGTAGATTGGGACGGTTAGTGGGTGATGGGATGAAAAAGTGAATATGTCAATGAAAGAGAAAAGGAAGGCATTTAGGAGGTACTAGTAGGGAAGGAGTGCAAGTGATTGGGAGATATATAAGAGAAAGTGGCATGAGGTCAAGAGGAAGGTGTAGGGATTGAAAATGAGGGCAAATGAGAGTTAGGGTGAGCAAGTACCAGTAAAATTCAGGAAGAATAAGATATTTTGTAATGAGGCTAATAGTATGGAAAAACATGAGAACAAATTGGAATGTTGTTGAAGGGGGAAAGGGGGGAAGTGGTAACAGTTAGTGATGAGCTGAGGAGGAGATGGATTCAGTTAATGTCTTTAATGATAGTGTAGCAGATGTAGGGTGTTTGAGTTGAGGTGGTATGCATAGTGAGAGAGTCATGAATAGTGGTATGGTGAAGGGAGAATAGGTAGTGAAAGACATATATATAATAAAATGGAGCAAGGCAGCTGAAGTGGATGATATTGCAGATGAACTTCTTTAGAAAGGGAATGACTGTGTTGTTGATTGATTGGTTAGCTAGGATTTTCAATGTATATATGGATAATGGTGAGGTGTCTGGGGATTGGCAAAGTACATGTATAGTGTCATTGTATAAATGTAAGGGGGATAAAGATGAGTGTTCAAACTACAGAGGTATATGTTTTTTTAGTGTATTTGGTAAGTTGTATGGGAAAGTAGTGATTAAGGAGATGAAATCATGTAAAGAGCATCAGATTGGGAGGAACAGTTTGTTTTCAGAAATGGTAGAGAATGTGTGGATCAGATGTTTGTTTAACAGAATGTCTTTGAGAAATGTTAAAGAAACAGAGTTATTTAGATCTGAAGAAAACATGTCCTAGGACTGATAAAGCTGGGTTGAGGGAGGAAACCTGCTTGAAGCAGTAAGAAGTTTTTATTAAGGGTATAAGGCCTATGTACGAGTGGGAAGAGAGGAGAGTGAGTGGTTCCAAGTGAAGGTTGGTCTGCTGCAGGGGTGTGCAATGTCACCATGGCTGTTTAATTTGCTTTTGAATAGGTGGTGTGGGAGGTAAAGGCAAGGGCCTTAGAGCGAGGGGTGAGTATACAGTCTGTAGGGAATGAGAAGGCCTTGGAAGTGAGTGAGTTTTTTTTTGCTGATGATACAGCACTGGTGGCAGATTTAAGTGAGAAACTGCAGAAGTTGATGACTGAGTTTGGAAGAGTGTATGAAAGGAGGAAGTTCAGAATAAATGTGAATATAAGGAAGATTAATAGGTTTAGCAGGGTTGAGGGATGGGTTAGTTGGGGTGTGAGTTTGAATTGAAAAGAGTTGATGGAAGTGACGTGTTTGAGATACCTGGGAGTGGACATGGCAGCGAATGGAACCTTAGAAGTGGAAGTGATTCATAGGATGGATGAGAGGGCGAAGGTTCCGGGAGCACTGAAATATGTGTAGAGAGAAAGAGATTGTTAAGTGGTAGGGCATAAATGGGTAGTTTTCAATGTTAAGTAGTCCCAACAATATTATGTGGATTTGAGAAATGGATTATAGATAAGGATTTGTGGATCAATCAATCTATCTGTCTATACCTTTGACGCCTGTTCCCAATTGGAACTCCCTCAAGGGGGTGGCCATGGTAATAGAGTCTTCATAACTAGTGAAGCTCTAGTGCTTCTTCTTATCCACTTAATGCCTAACCCTTAACAGGCCACTGACAGAGGGCAACTCTGGTGCAGTGTTTGCAGAAGTTCCTACCTAATGTTCATACTGACTACGTCTGCCTAATGTTCCTACCTACTATTACTTACTAATGTTTCTACCTAATGCTCCTACTAAATGTTCATACTTACTACTGCTATCTATTGCTCATGCCATTTTGCTAAAAAGTAGGGTTAGCATATAGCGCTCACCACGAGAAAATCTAGAGTTACGAAGAATGAGTTGTGTGAGTTTAGTGTTGTCAAGTTTTATGTGTGAGAAGGAGAGATTGTATGTTTGTGGACAGAATGCCAATAGTCCACGTGTGGATGAGGCCAAAAGAAAAGACAGCTACCTGGATCTGAGGAGTGCAACTTGATGTGTGGAGTAGGGTGGATGTGTTTGAAATGAAATGTTTGAAGACAATATGTGGTGTGAGGTGGTTTAACCAAGTAAGTAATATCACGGTAAGAGAAGGGTGTGGTAATAAAATGAGTGTGGCTGAGAGAGCTGAAGAGTTTGTGTCGAAATGGTTTGGATGTGTTGAGGAAATGAGAGAGAAAAGCTTAGCAGAAAGGATATGTGATAGAAGTGGAGGGAGTAAGGAGAATGGAAGACCAAATTGGAAATGGAAGCATTGATTGAAAGAGATTTTGAGTGATTGATGCCTCAACGTGAATGAGGGTGAAAGGTTTGCAAGATATAGAGTGAATTGGAACAATGTTGTGTATAGGGGTCTATGTGCCATCATTGGACTGAACTATGATATGTGAAGTGGCTAGTATAAACCATGGATAGGTGTGTGTGGTCTGGTTGTGGATAGGGAACTGTGGTTTCAGTGCATTACACATGACTGCTAGAGAATGAATGTAAGTGAATGCAGCCTTTCTTCATCAGTTCCTGGTGCTACCTCACTCATGTTAGAAGCAGTAATCAAGTATGTAAAAGAAAAGGAAATACTTTGTTCAGATTTTTCTTCCTGTTAACCCATACTGTTCATAGCAGGTTACTGGATGTTTTTTATTGGATTTTTATTGTTTTTGACCACTGTATTAATCTGTTCAAGTATCAATAAAAAGAGTGTGGTTGAGAGAGCTGAAGAGGTTGTGCTGAAATGGTTTGGATGTAATGAGAAAATGAGCGAGAAAAGGTTAACAGAAAGGATATATTATAGTAGTGGAGGGAACAAGGAGAAGTGGGAGACCAAATTGGAGATAGAAGCATGGATTGAAAAAGATTTTGAGTGATTGATGCCTGAATGTGCAAGAGGGCGAAAGGCTTGCACGGGATAGAGCGAATTGGAATGAAGTGGTATACAGGGGTCAACGTGCTGTTAATGGACTGAACTAGGGCATGTGAAATGTCTGGAGTAAGCCATGGAAAGGTCTGCGGGGCCTGAATGTGGGTAAGGAGCTGTGGTTTTGTTGCATTACTCGTGACTGCTTGAGACTGATTGTGAGCGAATGTGGCCTTTTTTTTGTGTGTTTCCTGGCACTACCTTGCTGATGCAGGTAGTGGCAATACTGGGTGGTGCCAGGAATGGATGAAGGTGAACAAGTATGAATATGTACATGTGTATGTATGTATGTGTGTATGTGAATGGTGGGTCTTTCTTCTTCTGTTTCTTGGTGCTACCTCGATGATGTGGGAAACGGCAATGAAGTATAATAAAATAATGATAATATCTATATTTCTGATGCCTGTTCCCTTACTCTATATCCCCATGTCACAGTGGTCTTCCAGTGAGACCAACTCTTTTAATTGTACTACCATGCACTCTCCTTGTAAATTTCTGCTCTCATTCTTTTCACATGCCTAAACCACATCAAAGTATTATATTTCACCCACTCTACCACTCCACAGGTCAATCGCTTTGCAGTCCCTGCCATACTGGATTTCTTATAAACCCCCTCATTATTTCTTCATCTAGTTGTACAACATGCTCCTTTGAAATAACTCATTTCCACATCGGCAAGAATTCAATTGTATTAACTATGTTAATTAATTCTCATCAGGCTGTAGACTCAACAGAGCCACAAGTTAGTCGGAGTGGACGTTTGATCAAACCCAAAAAGTTTCTAGATGAAGGAGAAGATGCCTCTAGACCTCCTTCTGCTGCTGCAGGCACACCTATTGCTAATACAGAGTTATCAGCTGCAGCAGATGCACCTGCTTCCATAGATGCAAATTCAACATCACTACCAGGTTAGATGTCTGCCAGTATTATGTTTATCATTTCCTCATAACCCCAGAGCCCCTTCCTCTGGAGCTCTTGCAGCTTCAAGGCTGTGTTGCAGTTAGTAGCAGGGAAAGGTTGGACTCCTTTGGAGTGAGAAGTTGTTCAGTGAAGTTGTACTCGGATGATACAGCCTCATCTAAGGGGATTTTTCACTCTCAGCATAACCACAAGAAGGAGGATTGTAGCAACACCCCTCTGTAAATCTGTAAAACTGAGAATACAAGTACTTTGTAAAGTGCATATTTAACTTTTTTTTTGTGGCATACATAGCATAACAAGAGACTAAAGGATTGCTTTGTCTGTCATTCATCCTTGTTTCTGTTTTCCATCCATTCATGTCTTAACATTATCCATCTGTTGGGAATCATACCTTGGTTTTGTGAAGATGAGTTTAACCTGACCGGTAAACATCAATTCAGATGCATCAGACTATATACTTTATAATGTTGTCTTAGCTTCTAAAGATGTACACTGTATAAAGCCCATAACTAGTTTAGGTTTTGCCTTAGTTATACTCCTGATAAAGATTTAAATTTTAAGAAAATTCCATCCCTAGCCATGAAACTTAATACAGATTTTTTGATATCATGTAAACATTAATCCCACTTGTTGGTATTTTTCTCCCAATAACAGTGCTTATCACTGGGGATGGGGAGAAAGAATACTTCCCATGTATTATCTGAGTGTCATAGAAGGCAACTGAAAGGAGTGGGAGGCGGGGGGCTGGAAATCCTCCCCTCCAGTTTTACTTTTCCAAAAGAAGGAACAGAGATGGAGGCCAAGTGAGGAGTTTTCCCTCTAAGGTTCAGTCATCTGTTCTTGAACACTGCCTCGCTAATGCGGGAAGTCGTGAGTATGTATGAAAAAAATGCTTCAGTGAAGATAACACGGTACTACCTGCCTGGGTATCAGGAGGGTTAGTGACCTTTGCTTAGAGAGCTAGCACTTTAGTGGTTCTCAAGTTGCACTCCTCTGACCCAGTTAGCTGTCTTTTCTTGCTACCTCACTTAACATGTGGACTACTGGCATTCTATCTACAAACATACAATCTCTCCTCTGTCATTGTAGCACTTGACAAAACTTAACTTATGCAACTCATTCTTCATAACTGGATTTTCCTGCTGTGAGCACTTATGTGCTAGCCCTGCATTTTGGGAAAGTGGTAGGAGCAGTGGATAGAAATAATAGGAACATTTAGGCAGGATTATTAGGTAGAAGCAGTGGGTAAGAGCATTGGATAGTGGTGATCATTAGGAACATTAGATGGGAGCCTCTGCAAACACTGCGCTAGACTTGCCCTCTTCTAGTGACCTGTTAAAGGGTGAGGCCCTGGAGGCTTAGAAGCGCCCCTGGATTTCTTTAGTTTTGGAGACTGTTACCGTGGCCACCCTTGAGGGAGTTGCAGTTGGAACAGACGTCTGATAGATAGATAGAAGATGACACAGGTGTTCCATTGGGGTCACACCTTGTTGTAATGAGGATTGTATTTGATGAGTCTTTTTAGATGCATCAAACTGTATACTTTATTCTGTTGTTTCCCTGTATTAAGAATTGAATGACACATGACCCATAGCTCTTATGATTTTGCTGGAGTTTACCCCTTAAGAATGTTTAATCTGAAAGTTAACGTGGATCAAAACTTAAGAAAATTCCATCTATGACCTTAAGACTTAATACTTGTGGTTTTGATATTTCCCTAACAATATTTCCACCAAATATTATTCTGTTCATACTTATGGTGCATTGTAGGCAACACAAGTGTTCCAAGGAACACACCCTTTTTCCTGGTCCTTGAATTACGAAGGGGTTACACTCCATGATATTTCTTTCATTAGGTGAAGCTTTGTTAAGTGAAGTATACTTAACTATAGAAACCTATGCGTTAGGGGAGAGGTTTTTCTAGGCGGGCAATAGTGGGAATTTTGTGAATGTAGAATCACAAAGATTTCTCTGATAGATACTAAACGTTAGAACACTAGAAGTACACACAGAAATGCTGTCTGTTCTTTGAGAAATAATGTACAAGAATATGGCACTCTCGCTAAGTTATGGACACTAGATGCAGAGTATCTTCAAGGCAGAAGGAACACCAGAAGGGAAACAGAGGTGAAGGTATTTAAAATTGACATATGATGGTTTGTGGTAAGCATTTCTTGGGCTTAGTTGTTGCATGTTTAGAAGTATCCCTTGTTTTAGCACCTTATACACTCTACTCATTAGCGCTGAATCTAGCTAATTGAATGTCACATTTATGATTGGCTTGGTGAAGTTGAGAGATGACTGCTGGTATTCTGTCCACAAACACTTGACATCACTTAACTCTTACACCTTCTTATTTGTATCTATAGATTTTCCCATAGTGACAGCTGGTCACCACAGTAGCCCAGCCTTTTAGCAAAATGGTAGAAGCAATGGATAGAAGTAGTAGGTAGGAACATTGGAGACAGTAGTAGGTAGAAATATTATGTAGAAGTAGTTGGTAGGAATATTAGGTAGAAGTAATACGTTGGAACATGAGGTGGGAGTAGCCAGTAAGAACATTAGATAGGAGCCTCAGAAAACACTGCACTAGAGTTGCACTCTGCCGATGTCCTGTTAAGGGTGAGGCACTAAAGACTAAAGTGTTGCACTGGAGACTCTTTTGTCATGGACACCTACTTGAGGGAGTTCCCAAAGGGAACATGCATCAGAGGTGTAGATAGATAGAGAGATAAGCTGTAGAAGAACATATGTCTCATAACTATCATCCTTGATAGTGCTTTGCATTATCTTATTTTCTTGAATATAAGCTGCTCCATTTTTAAGTTGCAGTTTGTTTTGAACACATGCAATAAAGCTTGGATGTCTATTCTAAGCTGCAGGTGAAAGTTGAGTCACCGCATTAAAACTGTTTATCAGAATTGTCCACACATTCAAAACTGCTCTTACATACTTTCCCTTTGTATGTACACCAGGGTCACATGATAAGGGAAGCTATGGACTTTAAAAGTTTCTGCTATGCAGAATTGTGTTACAGTACTTTGTATTATGAGTTTCAGATGAAATGTAGAGGTAAGAAACAAAAGCCATAAGATGATTAAGAAAATGATATGCTCAATAAGTGTATTAAACCATCAAAAATACATTGAAGATATGGTTACATAATGCAACATATTATGGTAAGTTACCAGAAAATATGATGATGAGGTCTTGATTTACTGGTGGAGGGGGTTGGGATAAAATGAGGAGAGAGGGGCATAAGGGAGTTCTACATCGTCCATGGAATTATCTGATTCAGCATCTGTTTTATCTGGTTCTGGAGAAGCCTTTTGTCAAAGGTAAGCAATTTTAGCTTGGTGGCATGTATTGTTTACTCTTTATAAGCTCCCTGTAGCAATGTGAAACATTTGTCAGTTTAACATAAAAGTAAGTAAGAATATTTTCCTACTGACTACTTCTATCTAATGCTTCTTCCAACTACTACTACCTGATGCTCCTGCCAAAATGTTCCTACCTACTACTTCTATCTACAGCTCCTACTATTTTGCCAAACGGCAAGGGTAGCTCATAGTGCTCACTGCAAAAAAATCTACAGTTATGAAGAATGAGCGGTGTGAGTTAAGTATTGTCATGTGTTATGCATGACAAGGAGAGACTGTACATTTGTGGACAGAATGCCAGTAGTCCACATGTTAGTGAGGCAGAAAGAAAAGACACTTACCTGGGTCAGAGGTGTGCGACTTGACAATCACTGAGGTGCTGACTCACTAAGCAGACGTCACTAACCCTCTCGATACCCAGGCTTGTAGTACTGGTAATATACCTCCCTGGTCGTTGGCTGCCCACCATCTACTACCTACCTACAATATAGCTAGAGAGAATAAGGGCCTGGCCTTTTAATTAATATGATAATCAATGAGTGATGAAAACATGGATTGTTAATAGTTTTATTGATGAGCTGTTACATATATGTAAGTCTGCAAAACTGGAATTGCACAAAAGTGAGAAAACAAAACCAGTTTAATGGAAACAAGAAACAGGCAAATGCTATAGATGCAACTTGATTTATATTTTATTGTGTATACAGGTGGTACCTCTAACCATAAATGAGAAAATATATTCATGAAAATGATAAGTACATAATTATCTTTTTCATAGTCATGGAAGTGACTCTGAAAGTGATGAATATAAACTTTATTAAATGAAAAGTTTTATTCGCTAATGATATATGTTCCAGCTGAGGAGGGGTGTTGCAATAGTGACATTAGCTAAATTCTTAGTAGTACAGCTATAACTCTGAAATTAACAGACTAAATTTTGCATATGAATGATTGACTTTAAAATTTTGTGTATAAGTGGTGTGGAATCAGATGCATCACAGGAACCCACACTGCCAATAAGTTGACTCTGTTATGATTAAATGAGTGTTCTCACTGTTAATATAATGATTCAGCTGTAGTAGATGCAGTACATTGATATCAAAATTAAAAGATAAAATAAAAAATATGAATTTAAGAAAAAATATCTGATATGAATGTGAGAGTGATTTCAGATCATAAAGTCAACTGTACTTTTTCAGGTATTGTAGACTTACAAGTTCGAACTCAGCAAGTCCAAGGGATTGTTTGTCATGCTAAGTTATTCAGGAAAAATGATGTCATTAATTTGTGATCCAACAAAAGTTTCCTGTCTTCAGATGTACCTATCAAACCAGAATATTAGATGTTTTTTTTTTTCATACATATTCGCCTCTTCCCGTGTTAGCGAGGTAGCGTTAAGAACAGAGAACTTAGCCTCAGAGGGAAAATCCTCACTTGGCCCTTTCTCTGTTTCTTTTTTGGAAAAGCAGAAACTGGAGAGGAGGATTTCCAGCCCCCCACTCCCTCTCCTTTTAGTCGCCTTTTATGACACGCAGGGAATATGTGGGAAGTATTCTTTCTCCCCTACCCCCAGGGATAAGATATTAGATATATATATATATATTTATTATACTTGATCACTGTTTCCCATGTTAGTAAGATAGAGCCAGGAAACAGACAAAGAAAAGATCCATTCACTCACATACACTCATATATACATACATGCACATATATGCACAGTACATACATTTACATACCAACAAATACATTTATACATACCTATACATACACATGCATATACACATATACACATGTACATACATATTCATACTTGCTTACCTCCATCCATTCCTGACACCACCCTGCCCCACAGGAAATAGCATCGCCACCCCCTGCGTCAGCGAGGTAGTGCCGGAAAACAGACGAAAAGGCCACATTCGCTCACACTCAGTCTCTAGCTGCCATGTGTAATGCACCGACACTACAGCTCCCTATCCACGTCCAGGCCACACAGACCATTCTGTGGTTTACCCCAGACATTTCACATACCCTGGTTCAGTCCATTGACAGCATGTCGGCCCCGGTATACTGCATCGTTCCGTTTCACTATTCCGTGCACACCTTTCATTCTCCTGCATGTTCAGGCCCCGACTGCTCAAACTCCCTTTCAGCCCATCCTTCCACTTCCAATTTGGTCCCCCTCTTCTCCTTGTTCCCTCCACCTCTGAAATATATATCCTCTTTGTCAATCTTTCCTCACTCATTCGTTCCGTATGTCCAAACCATTTCAACGCACCGTTTACTACTCTCTCACCTACACTCTTTTTATTACAACACATCTCTCTTACCCTTACATTACTTACTCGATCATACCATCTCACACCATGTATTGTCCTTAAACATTTCATTTCCAACACATCCACCCTTCTCTGTCCAACTCTAGCCCATGCCACACAACCATATAATATTGTTGGAACTATTATTCCTTCAAACCTACTCATTTTTGCTCTTCAAGTTAATGTTCTCTCTTAATATTAAATATTTTTTTTTTCATCATATTCGCCTTTTCCTGCTTTAGCAAGATAGCATTAAGGACAGAGGACTGAGCCTTAGAGGAAAAATCCTCTCTTGGTTCCCTTCTCTGTTCCTTCTTTTGGTAAAGTAAAAACTAGCACATTTGGGTACAAGTGTAGAATGATACAAGTGGCAAACAATACATCTTTATTTAGTGTGTGCTGGCAGAGAACTGATGCGTTGGCCAGCATGGCATAGGCAGCATCAGCACTAGTCATGTGACTGGGCTCACATTTTGATAGAAATATGGGAATGATATAGGTGCTCTTTTATGTCAAAATTGTTTTATCTAGTTGTGCTATATTATGACACATCTGTAATGTGTACATGTTTCAGCACAACATAGTAAGAAGTACAAGAGTACATTCTGGGTGTCAAGTGGGTTGCCACTGGGCATGTTTTATGTTGTTTATGTGTACAGAGTAATTGATTGATGATTATTATTATGTTTTATCATTTGAATCTTTTCTTGTTATATTCATTGTGATTCATTGATAATTTTTTCATAATGGCAAAGCCATAAAAGTAAGTAAAAGTACTTACTGCACCAATCTGGTGTAGTGTTGTCAAGGTCAGGCAGGCACTAGCAACGCTGCCTCCTGCCTTGATGACTGAATCTGTGGAGAAATTATCATAAGCTTTCTAGGCTTGGCACATAGACTTGAAATTGAGGGGCAAAGCATGTTGCATAGATATGCAGATAGAGGTGTTGCTCAGCACATGTAAATGTCGGTCTGGAAGCGTGAAGGGGTTGATGAATTAGCTAGGTGATCATATTCACATTCTTTTTGTTGTTTTTTGTTTTCTTGTTCTTATGTCATTTTTTTTTTAATTTTATCTCATCTGTTCCATTTTCCTCTTTTGGATTCTTGTTTTCATTCCCTTTTTTTTGTAGGTCCCATACTTTTGTCCTTTTTATTTCATCAGTCATTAGACTAGGCTCTGTTTTAGACTCCCAGTCACTAGGCTTTACTTTAGACTACCTGATATTATCTTTTATGTTTCATTTTCCATATTCAGGTACCTTATATTGCATTTCTTTTTTCATCCGTGTCTTCTTTTTCCTCAGTTTCCTATTTCTGATCTTTTTCCCAGCTCTGTTTAGTCTTCCACCCCCAGTTGACTAGTACATATGATTTGAGGTTGGTATATAGAAGCTAAAGTTACCTTGTGATACCATCTTCCAGATGCAACGACCACACCAGTAACAAAATCTAGTAATGCCACGAAGAATACTCCTTCCCTGCCACATATCACCACTCCAAAGAAAAGACTTTCCCTCTCAGGCTCTGATGATATCCCAGCAGTGCCTGATGAAGTGTCTTCTCCAACTGTAAGTATTAGAAAGATTTACAGAATATATGACATTTACATCTGTCTTAGCAATGGAAATGTCATACATAATATAGTTAGAGAAATGTTATTTGTTCCAGTCTTTAAGTCAAAAAAGAAACCATCATCAGTCCTCCTGCATAACTAACAGCTGTGGTAAGCCACTAAATATATACATACATATATATATATATATATTATTTTTATCAAGGGTCCACCACCAAAGAAGAGAGGTCGTCCTCCAAAGAACCGAGATGTAGTTGCTTCGCCAAAGGTCACAACAAATGTCACACATAAATCCAAAATGGCTTCTCAAGATACTACCTCAAAGTCATCCTCACCTGCAAATAGAGCCCTAGGAGATAACCTAAAGCAGTCTCCAGGTTAGTTGTTTAAGAGTTACTTTTTTTTGGGAAATGAAAAGTCAAAGTTGCTTCTCTGTGCATTTAGGAAAAGTGGATACTCCTTCGTTACCTCAGTATCTATTTGAAAAGAATAAGAAAACTAATAGCCACTGGATAGTGTAAACATGTGCATCATTCATCTCTTTTATAACTTTTCTCTGGCCACCAGTGGCATAGGGAGGTGAACACTTGAACAAAAATTTCTCACGCCTTACTCTCGTGATAGAAACTCCTCATTGCTTCTCATGGCTTTCCTCCCACACTTCCAGCAGTCTACATACTTGCTCCTCTCTCCATATCTCACCAACCTATCCTTTAACATATCAAACAGGTATGGTGACGTCACACACCCCTAACACAGATCCACCTTCACCTGGAACCACTTACCCTCCTTTCTACTCAATCATACACCCGTCGTACTCTCGTGATAAGAACTCCTCTGCTTTTTAGAAGCTTTCCTCCCACATGTATTAGTTAGTAACACTTTCCACAAAGTATCTCTGTCAGCCCCATCATATGCAACTCCATGCATATGCAGATCTTTCTGTCTCTGTAAGTATTTCTTGCACGCATTTTTCAAAGGAAACATTTGACTTCTGTTTCCAAGATCCTTGCATTTACTTCCCTCACCATCCTATCCATAAAAAAAGTAAGCAACTATAGCAACATCACACATCCCAGTTGCAGACCCACCTTCATCTGGAACCACTCACCCTTCTCTCAAACCACACATACACATGCCTTACTTTTTTATAGAAACACATCACTGCCTCTAATAACTTTCCTCCCACAGCCCCAGCAATCTGCATACTTGCTCCTCTCTCTGAGTCCTTGCATTTACCTCCCTTACCACCCCATCCAAAAGAATTAAACAGCATGGTGACATCACACGCCCCTGTTGCAGACCCACCTTCACCTGGAACAACTCACCCTCCTCTCTGCCCACTTATACACACACCTTACTCTCATAATAGAAACTCTTTTCTGCTTCTAATAGCTTTCTTCCCACATCTGTTGCAGCCTGCATACCTGCTCCTCTCACCAAGATCCTTGCATTTACCTCCCCTGTCAGCCTATCCATAAACATTGAACAGCCAAGGTGACATCACACAGCCCTGTTGTAGACCCACCTTCATCTGGAAGCACTCTCCCTTCTCCCCACCCACTTGCAAACACACCTTACTCTCTTGATAGAAACTCTCCACTGCTTCAGACCTCACACACCTTCATCATTCTACATAGCTGCTCCTCTCTCCAAGATGCTTGTCTCTGCCATATCCATAAACAAATTATACAGCCATTGTGACATCACACACCACTTTGACAAACCCACCTTCACTTGGACTGCTTATACACATGCCAGAGTCTCATGATAGAAACTCCTCACAGCTTCTGATAGCTTTCTTCCCACACTATGTACCCATAGCACTTTCCTCAAAGTATCTCTATCAGGCCTATTATATGCTTTCTCCAGATCCATATATGCCCCTTGCAGATCTTTCCTTTTCTTTTTTAAGTATTTCTTGCACACATTTTTCAAAGGAAACACTTGATCCACACATTCCCTGCCATTCCAGCTGCTTGCATACTTGCTCATTTACCTCCCTCACCACCCAATCTATAAACAACATAAACACTCACGGTGATGTCACACACCACTGTCGTAGACCCACCTTCACCTGGAACCACTCACCCTCCTTTCTACTCAATGATGCACTCACCTTACTCTTGTGATAAAACTCCTCACAGTTTCAAATAGCTTTCTTCCCACAGCTTGTATTCATAACACTTTCCACAAAGTATCTATATAGCCCTTTCATATGCTTTCTCTACATCCATAAATGCCTCAGACATATCTTTCTGTTTCTTTAGGTATTTATTGGACACATTCTTCAGAGGAAACACTTGATCTACATATACACTGCCACTTCAGCAGCCTGCATACCTGCTGCTTTCTCCAAGATCTTTGTATTTACTTTCCTTACCACCCTATCTGTAAACATTTTAAACAGCCTTGATGACATCATATGCCCCTGTTGCAGACCATCCTTCGCCTGGAACCATTCACCCTTTTCTCAGCCCACTCACACATGCACAAACTCCTCACTGTTTCTTATAGCTTTCCTACCACTCCTACCGCAGCCTGCATATCTGCTACTTTCACCAAGACCTTTGCATTTACCTCCCTCACCACCTTATTCATAAACAAATGTAATAGCCATGGTGACATCACACACCTCTTTTGCAGACCCAATTTCACCTGGAACTACCCACCTTCCTCTCTACCCTCTCATACACACACTTTACACTTGTGATGGAAACTCCTCTCAGCTCCTAATACCTTTCATCCCACTCCTCCAGCAGTCTGCATACCTGCTTCACTCTCCAAAACCCTTGCATTTACCTCCCTCACCGACCTATCTATAAATGAATTAAGCAGCCATGGTCATATCACTCACCCATGTCACAGACCCACCTTCACCTGGAACCACTTAGTCTCCTTTCTACTCAATGATGCACCCGCCTTACCCTCTTGATAAACACTCCTAACTACTTTTAATAGCTTTCCTCCTCTATGCATCTGTAACAATTTCCACAAAGTATCTTTGTCAGCCCTGTCACATGAATTCTCCAGATCCATAGATGCCTCATGCAGATCTTTCTGTTTCTCTAAGTATTTTTTGTTCACACGTTCTGCAATGGAAGCTCTTGGTCTGCACATACTCTGCCACTTCAGCAGCCTGCATACCTGTTTTTGTCTCTAAGATTCTTGCAGTTACCTCCCTCACCACTCTATCCATAAACAAATTAAACAGCCCTGTTAACATCGCACTTCGTTCTCCTAGACCCACCTTCACCTGGAACCACTCACCCTGTCTACCCACTTGCCTTACATTCATTATAGAAGCTCCTTGCTGCTTCTAATAGCTTTCCTCCCACACTGCTGGCAACCTTCATACTTGCTTCTCTCTCCAAAACCCATGCATTTGCCTCCCTTACCACCCTATCCATAAACAAATTTAAGAGCCATGGTGACATCAAACACCCATGTCACAGATCCACCTTCACCTGGAACCACGCCCTCCACTGTACCCAATCATACACCTGCGTTACTTCCATGATAGAAACTCAATGCTTTTCTAGCTTTCTTCCCACACCACTTTTAGTGCGGACAGAATTACGAGATGGAGCTAGAAATTCCCGCTGCCACCAGACTAGTTTAATGGGCAGCCACAGATGTCTTTGTGTGCAGCGCGCACTCACTTGAATTGTTTACACTGCACTTGTTGGTGGTGATACCTCGATTTTGTGAGATTGTTAACTTTTTTTGTTATTATTATTATACTTGACCGCTGTTTCCCACGTCAGTGAGGTAGCGCTAGGAAACAGACAAAGAAAAACCCATCCCCCCACATACACACATATATACATACATGCACACATATGCACCGTACATA
>JAYMFT010000059.1:0-32452 GCA_038088735.1 Panulirus argus | reverse complement strand
TATATATATATATCATCATTATAGACAAATGAAACAAATCTCTCTTTTATCATACAACAACAAAGTGAATCACAAGTGCCCATGTAAAGGTCTGTCCTAAATGGAAAATATAAAAATATACACCTCGCTTTTACGATTTACTTAAAGTTATGAAGATACGAGCAGGAGGATAGTTCCACGGACCTGATGTGGAAAAAGTAAACATCGAATCAACCAACTCTCAAATTGCCAAAGCTCACACTGTGGGACGTGATGGCCCCTCGGGTGCTGCGTGACCAGCTAGGGAGAGCAAGTAAACAACAAACTTTTGAGAACAGACGGGAGAGAGAGAGAGAGAGAGAGAGAGAGAGAGAGATTATTTCTTTTCACCGGACAACATCGAGGTATAAGACTATAGAGAAAATAAAACCCTTCCCTCGGAACAGCTCGGATAGTCTCCATGAAGAGATAGACCTTCGAGACCTTATTAGCCTTCATCAAGGTTTAAAACATTAATGGTATGTTATTGGTGGTACTCAAATGGGACTTTGTGAGTCAAGTTTACGTTTTCTGGAATAACACCAGTGTTCAGGCTCTCTACCCAGACGTGAGGCTCCCATGCTGATGGAGTTCTGCCTTCCTGATATGAACACAGAAGTGTCTGATCCAAAGATGGAATGCATAACCAGTTTACCCATTTTCACAGCATATGCGCGTTATAAATATCAGAGATCCCCTGCATATTCTAGGCACTACCGGTAATGTGGCTGTCGTCGTCCAAAAAATCAAAGCCTCAAACTCCAGATAATTAAATAAGATTTTTCCACAATTACAGCTGCAAGAACACGTTGTATTTGCCAATCGTAATTTCCCCTCCCTTGCAGCCATTAGTGTTTGGTGTGGAGGACCAATCAGCCGTGAGCGTGAGGCAAGAGATACCAGCGTTTTATCTGGCCAACATCGGCCACCAGTCAACCTCACCGTCTCCTATTTGGTTTCTCACTTCACACTCTTAGTGCAGACTTATCCTGCTGCCGTGTATCTCTCATGTTATAATAATCTCTATTTAACAAATGCATACGAGAAAACACAGGTTTATCATAACAGCAAGTTTTGATCACAACAATATTGTGCAACGTAGATAATATAAATAATTTTTATTACTTAAAGCTATGCAAGGACTGGGCATTAATGACTTTTATGTAATACTGTCAAAATCCCCAATTACTTGTATAAAAATTATGCGCTGAATAATGCCAAAAATCATCCATTAACATCAAGGATTTCCTATCAAAATGAATGCGACTTTCGGGCCCGTAAAATCTAGCATTTACCTGCTCTTACACACTACACAGTTAGAAATATAACCAGTTAAATCATATTTCATCATGTTATACCATATATTATGATCATAAGGTTAGGTAAAATGTATAATATTATGAAACTGTGAGTGTATGTGTGTGTTCATGTGACCCACTAATCATTAAGCCGCAACCGACTCTGGTATGCTACAGGCTATTGATATTAACGTATGTTAATCACTAGTCGTTAAAATGTTACCAACATTATTCCAAAATAAGCTCTACCATTAATTACGCTATTTCCTTTCTATTACCTAAACAGAAACTATTTCGTGGGATTTTTCATCAAACTCATTTCTGCTGCAGATATATATTATCATTTATATTTTCACAAGTATAGATCGTTGATCGCGTACCTGATTGTTCTATCCTACCACGCAACTGGTACAAACTCTGTTTAGTTACGCTTCCCACAGTCTGCTCGCCAATACACAGCTGAACCAAATCCAACCGCATATATAACAGGAGGGTGACGAGCGGGAAGCTGCTAGTACGATTTTACAACTGTCACTTTACCAACCCAAAACACTACAGTCCAGAGGTAACGGTGAGGAACGTTGTAGGAAAGATGTGGCCCACCAGTAAGACCCAGTCTACTGTTGGCAGGAGAGAAAGTGGCGCCACGCCTCTCCCCTGCCAACCAATAATATGAACCCCAGCAAGCAGTGGTCCAACGTCCGGGATACAGCACTTTCAAAACATTAAGGATGAAAATGTTACACAGGTCAATATAGTGAAGACAATCTAGCCAGTCTTAAGGCTACTAAGGCCCATGGGCCTTTCTTAAACTCCCTCGGGTATCATGGAAGCAACATAGCAGCTTAGCCTTAAGCCGAGCTGTGAGTAAACGCAAATTTCAAGAAAGTAAGTTGAAGGGATTAGTATTAGAGAGGTATATCTCATCAAATAAAGTCCTTGCACCACAAGGGCAGACCTAACAACACATGAGAATGAAGCACACAACACCCAGCAATCTCCACCTTCTTCCACTGAAGCGAGTGACCCCAGCACCCTACGCTCACGTCGGCCTGAGTTAAAACGCTGTAAATTCCAAGATGAAATATACGTGACAGAAACTGCTCTTGATTACGTTCATTAACTTGACTGGTAGCCGGGATCCTTACGGCCTTTCTTGAGGGCATGCTTTCTGTTCTTCCCTTACGCCTCAAACAGCGAATGCTTTAACCATTCAAGACATACGTATGTCTGAAATTTGCAACAAATGCCTTATGGCTATAATAGCTACCATTAATATTAGAATTAATGCAAAAGATATAACAATATAATGAAGCATCAACGGTATTCATGGCATGGAGTACAATATAAGGCGGAACATTATTTTGGCTTTTCTCTCTCTCTCTTACAGACACAGAGGTTAGCTTCGTGTCACACTGAAAGCCATACATTTGGGCAGGTGATCACAAGGTTATTGCATTTGCCACTTCCCTGACCAGTGGATGCTCTCCATAAAGAATGAAAGAACACGAACGTTGCGGAGCTGGTGAAAAAAAAAAAAAAAAAAAAAAGTTGCTCCTGGCCTCGCTTGAATCGTTTAGGGTCTTCCGGGAGAAGTTTCCACGTATGCAGAGCTAGGACGTCGAGCCGGGGAGCCTGAGATCCATCCAATCCTCTGTTTAATTTCACCTGGGATGTTAGGGCGGGGAACCTTTTTTTTTTTATTTTTGATGATCCAGTCACCCGCCCTAAGCCTGCCAGACCTGCGACTCTGACCTCTGACCTTTAAAAGCGAAAACTTCTGAGTCTTAAGAATGGCTGGAGACGACAGATGTACACACTACGCGCTTTAAGGAACCAACTTCACCGAACGAGCAATAATCCTCACGATTTTACGCCCATTTAAAGACAAGGTTGTAAATCTTTCAACTGACATATTTTCTGTTAAGCCGCAACTGCTGTTAGGGTCAGGTGTTTGCTCAGGATTAAAGGAAATATATACTACAAAGACGCACTACTGCTGTATAAATACCATGTAAATACCAGTACAAGATCATTACCCACGACGGTATGGTAGCAGTTCTTGCCATACAGAACCACCTTCCATGAGGGCAGAGTGCAATTGCAACTCCTAAACTTCCAACAGTGAGGATGTGAAAGACTTTCGACCCTCTGCTCCCCAACTTTTGTCCCCAGAACAAGTGGAGGGTGCTTGAGGTTTGCCTGAGAGGATTTCACGAGTTGTGACCTTTAGCATGTGGTGCATTGTGCGACGGGCTGACACCTTCCTAGAACTGTGCTATACCATCTTCCGGGTACAGCCTAAACCACAACTAACTATGCACACCAATAACACCTGCAGTAACTTATACGTAATCTAATTCTGCACACCAGCAACTCTTGTAGTAACTTTACATGTTCTCTAACAATAATAGCACAAAAAATCAAGCCAGCTGTAGCAACAACTGTGTAGATGACAAGCATGAAGAGGAGCACCATACGAGAGAGTGGTATGACGTCATACATGTGCCATGGTAAACCAGATGACTTCTTCATTAACCCCATACTCTTACACAACATATCATATAAATATATATTTATCTATTCATACTTAATCGCTATTTCCTGCGTTAGCGAGGTAGCGCCAGGAACAAACGAAGACAGGCCACATCCGCTCACATTCATTCTCCAGGTGTCAAGTGTAATGCACGGGAACCACAGCTCCTTATCCACAACCAGGCCCCACAGACCTTTCCATGGTTTACCCCGGACGCTTCACATGCCCTGGTTCCAGTGTGGTGAATGTGATATTCACGTGTATTTCTCCCAATAACTCGTACAGCATGTCAACAACATTAACCACTGGGGAAAATAAAAATATTAATCTGGAGCGCCGCCTGCCGGCAAGGGTAGGTACTACTTCACGTGAGCTAGGCTGCAAAGCTAAATGGCTGATACAGGTGGAATACGGCGCAGCTTAGATGAAATCGATGGTTGTTGCGGGTGGAATATGGCTTAAATAACAGATAAAATCCCGATGGACCCAATATAGATAGGACTCAGGCCCGTAGCAAGGAGGAAGGGGATGCACCTCTCCCCAGGAAAATCTTTTTGCTATCAACGGCACTGGAAGAAAAAGCTCAAAATACATTAGCTCCTCCCTCCCTTCCTCCCTCTAAGAAGAGTAGCTCAGGCGTCTCTAGGAAATCTCATATGGGCGAGATGTGGCTGTGGGCTTGACAGAGTCTCTCCAGAAGAATTGGATGAATAACTGACCGGAAAAATAATATTATAAAATACGGCCATACTATATTTCACTCTACATGTAGAGGCAGGATTATTTCTAGTGTTTCTATGTAATAAATTTCAACTGAATTTACAGTAAAATTTTACAAACGTATTTTTGCGTTGTTTCGTGCGTCACACTATTTGAATAACGTGTCTGACCTTTCCCATAATTACTTTCACGACCTCCCATCCTGGTCTTCCGACCAGCTCTTTCACACCAAAACTACCCCGTTTGTGATATGCTTAGGACCCCGGAGAAGGTGTTAATAATTAAAAAAAAGAATGGTTATCTTTATGTGAAAATAAAGTGAATACTCTTAACAGAAAACATACTAAATACTGTCAATAATCAAGAATACAGACCACTTCATCGCTTGTGATGAAATTATTGCAGAGGATCCTAGCACCACTGTAATTCTTCACACGGGGGACTTTCTTTGGATCAAGATCATCCTTCCTGATACAGACGATCCTTCTACAACAATAGAGTAACATACCGCAATCGATACGTGGTGAGTGTGGACGGAAAACGCATAAAGAAACGATATCTCGTCCCAAATCTGGTCAGCCAGGGGAAAGCCCCAATTTGTTTCCTCTCATATCTTAGTCAATTTTTACAGTTTGCGCAAACAAACTATCAAAGTAACCATAAATATTCCAACTCATCTGTCTTCTTCCGTGATCGGGATTACGAAGGAAGACAATTCTGGATTTCATTCGCGTGATTTTCTGCAATTTATTGCAACGCAATTATGCTTAGACTCAGGCCTCACAGAGGCCGCAATATTTGCTAATACCAACCTCTTTCGTTAAATGCAGCACTGTGCAAGCGCATTAAAGGAATCCAGTGGGAAAATGGCTCAGTTTCATTTATAGTGGTTTCTATTTTCATTCGTTTACCTCGGCGTGAATCGTGTCTGGAGGATCGTGTCTCTCTCCACAGATAGGTCTTACATTAAAACTCTACGCGTCTCTATTTGAGACCGCGGCCCGTAGGCCTACGTACCCTCCACATACTGGCTGATCATCTACAGTTCGTAGCAATTTACCTGTGAAAGTGAGTTATTGATTATTCCCTCTGGCCAGAACGTAACTTCCAAATATTCAATTAACTCTTTCCGGCTTTGGATGTTTACATCAATTTCTCTTATCGTATTTACCATTTACATGCGTTACAATTGTGTCATTCATAAAATCTTCCGAAACTTATACACACCAGTTTACATTTCTCATTTACATCCTTGCACTAGTGTTAACGGAGGGTGAAATATCTGTGATTTTCCATTCAACGGAAACAATATGAGCGGATTGTTAAACCTGAGAAAAAAGTTGATACAACAACTAGAATAAAAACCATATGGCAGATTTTATATACCTTCATATGAATTTCATACATAAACATGTATTTCAAAACCAGGAAACACTCGCTTGTTTGCAGCATATTCTTACTAAAGCTCACAGTATAATCAGGCAAGCGTCATGGTTCCAAAAAGGATAAACGTCCAGGTTCAGGTTGGTGCGTACATCTTGGGTCAGGTCCCCCGGGGCACCAGATCTAAGTCCGAGAGTAAACATTGTGGAGCGGTTAGTGGCGCTGTCACCCTAGTGTCGCACGACACTCACACGTAACTGTACACCAGGCACCTTCACATACTTGTACATGACAGCCAAGTACACCTGCCACTGTGCATTGTGGTTAAGTACATGTAGCAGTTACACCGCATAACAGGCACGTACACCTGACAACTACAGTGTACATGATTGCCACGTACGCCTGGCAGCCACACTGCACATGATGGCCACGTACACCAGGGAGCGAGAGGCTCCAGCTCAGGTCTGTGCTAAGATGTGAAGTTCAGCTTTAACCACAATAAAGCAAGCAGAGCACAGAGCCAATACCGCGGCTACTGGTCTCCACAATACTGTGCAAGTTTAATGGCAGCAGAAGTGTACCGTGGCCCCGCTCGGTCACCCATCCACTAATCCCACTAACTATGCCGGAAGCCTCACCATGACAGTGCTCTTCTGATGAGAGAGAGAGAGAGAGAGAGAGAGAGAGAGAGAGAGAGAGAGAGAGAGATTCTTGGATGAGACAATAAAGCAGGAAAACGCAGGCAATCCAAGACTTGGCAATGATCCCGACAATATCTAAGAAAAAAATCGGAAAAACCTCCAGAGTAAATGATGAGAATTAGCGTGGTAACGGTGAATGCGTTTCCACAATGAAACCGGAAATATTTTTGCAAGAAAATGGTTGAATCTCACCTGAAAGCTTGGACAAAACCTCCACTAGCCCAATCCCAAGTGTCAAGCTGGGTATCCGGCCCCAAAGCTAGGTGCAAAACTAGCCTAGTTCGCCTTTATACCTCGTTTCTCCTAGCATAAAAAGAAAAAACTCAGCTTAGTCTCTATAAAAAGTCTATCCTGCTGGAGTTTATTCCGAAGAGATGACTAAAGCTGTGTAATACCCCCAGGTTGAGTGTGTGGGCTACATGGATTATTTTCATTTCTTTAATTACTTACTTCTTTTAGCAACATGTTTACTTTAAAAAGACCATATAATACGACCCTGCTTAAAAGTTCCCTTCGTGGCAACAGAGAGCACGCCATGTGGGCCGTAATCCGCTGTTAAGCGAGAAAGGCATGTAATTCCCTAAATACAAGTGCAGTAAATCATTATATGTTCCACATGAAAGCTTGATATTAAATCTATGCTGGCTAGCTCTCCGCTTATATATTCACGCACGCTCTACTTCTGGGAAACAGGAATTTCCATATGAATTTTAACTATTTCCCTTCCAAACTCAGAGAGACGTCGGGCTTTTCCGCCGACACACACGGACTGTTTATGCAGCGGTCACAAGTTTCGTAAATGCTGCTGGATTTTCCATTATTTTCAAAAGTAAAATATTCTGAAATCAAAATAAATCTGGCTCCATACAAAAGTCAGGATTTTCCAATTAAAATTTTACATTTTCTAATTAGTAATAGGATTTCCCACACAATCTGAAATATGCTGATGAGGAATGCATCCTTTACGACAAAAATCAAAATTCTGCACACAGGATTTAGCATCTGCTACAGAAAATTCAGTCTTTTCACGGCAAGGTGAGCGTTTCCACACTAACCAGCTATATGCTTCCTGTGATCCCAGGAAAATCTCTCTCTCTCTCTCTCTCTCTGATTAAGATTTACTTTTCGCGTTATGCGTTTGATTGACGAACACAAGCTGACAGTAAAATCCTATTTTGGATGCTAATGATTCCTTAAGTTCTTTTCTCTAAGACAATGATAATGAGAAACAAATTGCTGAATAGATTATAAGTTATAACAGCGGCAGCAGCATATCTGCCACCAGGGCAAAGCTGCCAATCTCCTGAGTGGCTTCCCACAACAGACTCTCACCCCCACAGAGAAGTTATACCTTCAGCAGACTGCAGCGAATCACAGGGAGGAATTGATCTCTCAACTCCAACGCGTCCTCGTTGCCTTCCCTAACCCGCTGTACGGCCACGCGAGGCGGTGGTTAGGGCGGCTGGTGGCGTGCCTTGACGTCATTCCGTCTGTCTGTCTGTCCGTGCGAAACGTAACTAAATAAAGATTCGCTTAAGAATGTTAAAAGTTGTTACAAAGATAAAATCAACAAAAATTATCCATGGCCAGGTGTTTTGGATAGCGGAAGGTGAAAGGTCAAGGCTATGGATGTGTGTTGGTCATAAAAGTAAGAGACGACAGAGCCGCTGAAATGTGTTTTGATTTTACAGTATTGTTCTGTATCATGTACCACTGCCACGGCGCACTGTGCTTGCCTTTTCTCTACCAAAGGTCAAACGTCAGTTCCATGCGCTAGAACTAAGGCAGAACTCGCACTTCTCTCCAAAGTTACAGATTAATGTAACGCTCATCTCATTTCTGTTCTGAGTTACACTTCAGTGTAGCGCTGATCTCATACATTCATCTTGTGTTACAGTCGAATGTAACACTGTTTAGCACTTTCGTTTGTCTTACAGTCTAATGTAACGTTGTTCTAATACCTATGTTAACTGTAACAGTTCAATATAAGAGTGATTTCCAGTATTACAGTCTAATATATAAGGGTGGTATCCGGTATTACTGTCAAGTGTAAGTGGTCTCCAATGTTCCAGTCTAATATGAGGGTGATCTCCAATGAGACAGTTTAATATAAGGCTGGCCTCTGCTCACTGTCTTGGGTACACTCGCATAAATCACATAATGTTCAGACAAGCGGAACACGACCTCGAAAGTGCCACATGTGAAGAATGAATACATGTGTTCATTAAAGAAAAAAATATAAGATTAAAAGAAGAAAAACAAAAATCTGGAACACCTCTGCTCGAGCTGAACAGGTAAAGAAAAGATTCACTTCAGTAAAACAGTCTCTCCCTGGGGCCAAGTGGCCACATATAGTTTTAAAGCTTAAAAAATCCTGAGTTGAATAGAAAACTTATCCCGCCCGAGCAGTGTTTCCTGGGGCCCCTCCGGCCGCTCGGGCAGGAGACAGTCCAGCTGGCCTGCCTGCCTGTCTTGGTCGTGGTGCACTTTTGTTCCACACGGGATTCCAGATGGCAGTAAGGTCGCCATCCACAATACAATCCCACGGTGTATGCTCGCTCGACCACCTTCATATACTATGTTCAACAGACAACCTTCTCGCAGTGTGAGTTCCCTCGACAATCATTTTATTACTGTACGTTTACACCATAAACACCGTAAGCCTAAACAGAAATGAAATACCTACACCGTCGATCTGTTAGAATTTCTAAATTACCTGCGTCCAGTATATAAACAAAAGAAAAACGTGGAAGACACGTGGGTAGAGATTTCACTTGCTTAGTAATGAAAATAATCAACACATGAAAATTCAGCTACAATACAGTGTAAAGATGTGGACATATTCGAGAATGAATACCACAAAGCAACAATACATAACCGCTATTCCAACCCCAGAGTTTCAGAGACACAGAAATACAGGAGGATATATCAGTAAGTATGGCACTGCAAAGGAGTGTGTGGCGGTCTGAGAACTCAGCAGCTGCCACTCTTCCAGCCCACCTAACTAAGGAACCATCATCCTAATGGAAACCCTGCTAAGCCATTACAGGAAGTTTCTCAAACACAACCTTCAAGAAAAAATTACTATAGAGTCGTGGACGTCATCATCACCAGCAGCTTAATTCCCCATCATCACAAACTCTGGCGTCGTGGGCGAGTGTCATCATCACCCATAACCCTACCACACACTCATCACAAATAAAACACATCGAACCCAAGCTTCCTAAAAGCAGAAGGCGCCCCCAGCTCCTACGAAAGACCTGTGGCAGCAAGACTGACACTAGTGGCCGGCCGCCAACAGCAGTGATTCGCTGAACCTTGAGGTTGTGGTTTACGCCAGTAAGGGTCAAGGCTCAGTGGCCTGCCTCCGTCATTAATGGATCCCTGCGGTACCAGTTTAATGTGCCACTTTCTATTACTGCTGAGGCTAAAACACCACCTCACTTTATATCAGTGTGTGAGCTCCCTCCCTCCCGCACGATTCCTCGACTTTCACTATCTTCACGGCCTCACTCTTCCCTCCCAGCACTGTCTTCGGTCCATCTCCCAACAAGATGCAGCAAACGTTACATAATAACCTGCATCTCCTGACCTTGGCTTCATCATTCATCATCCACATCCGAACCACATAATATAACGTACAACTGCCCTCGCTGTGTACTACCACAGCCAGGAGCTCTAGCGTGTTGCGAACACGGCATCTTTACGAAGCAGGCGATCCACCATTTTACCTGCACACACTCCATGACACAACCCAACATTAGCACGGTAATCTGTGCGGAATCCATACACCGAGAACAGCAGGTTGAGAGACCCAGGGTACGTTCCTGTCTCCACACGGTGTCAGTCCCCGGGGACTCTAGTTAATGTTATAAGTGTCCCCACTCTGCCCATATTACTCTGTCTATATCGATAAGAGCATCAATGAATGCAATTTTGCATATAAGATATTTACGAACATGGATAGGAGTGATGAAGGTGTGAGAGCATAACATGTTCACATGTCAACAATACTTCTGCCCCTGGTGTTCCAGGTTGTCTCCAACGTATCGTCGGTAAGACTCCTAAGCATGAGATCATTGCCTCTGAGATGACCCTAACAGTCAGGTCATATGTCACTCCATTACACCCATGGTGGTACACCATCGTGCTCCAGGGGTCAGGACCATGTGGTCCACGATTGTGTACAATGATCCAGGGCAGATGGTGGGTCAAAACGTTTGCATTCATCCTAACGTTCTTATACATAACGTTACCTACACTGGCTGGCATATCTCCTATGAAAGCTCTGCTCCCTTCTCTGTGGAAAGTATTTGTGTCCATGGATGGTTGGGTTTTAAGCTCCTGAAATGACACTGAAGCCCACGGATCTTTCTGCAATGAATAGGAAAGACCCTTTCTTAGTGGCTTTTGGGATCTTTTTATGAGAATGGAGCTCCATAAATCTGGTCCTAACGGAGAGTGCATGGGCGTGTTGTCTCTGGACCGCCTCTGTGGAAGTATCAAAGTGAAATATGAAAAACAACAATCAGAACTGGTGGGATGTCCATGTTTCCGATGAATCCACGGGACTCTAATCCAAGGGTGGTTTTCACTTTATTTAGGATCTCCTCAAAGCTCCTGGAGGATTTCGCTAATAAGAGAAGTAGAGTGTTTACTTCACCAAGAAGAAAAGCAGTCTTGGAAACAGTTTTTAATACTGACTGTTATCAGGCAAGACATAGTGCTGGTTCTTCTCGGGTCTTTTGGGTCGCTTTCGGCTATTTTCGTATTTGGTCGTACGTGTGTGATATGATATTTACACACTTTAATGATTTCTTTTTCCCCTTGCAATTTTTGCTTCCAGTAGCGGGAGAACTGGAAAGGTCCGAGGGGTCCAGCCATCCGCCTGCTGTATTTGCGTGCGACCAGCGGCACCCTTTAGTTTACTTTTGTTTATCCCTCTCATTTCCGTTATCATTCACGATTCTGAAGATGTATACCATGTGATAATTTGCTAAAGGAAGGCAGACGTTTCAGTGCTAAACACCATCACTATATAAACACCTGGCGCAGAAGAATATACTAAAACATTTCCAGCCAACCGTTTGGGACCCAGCGATCATTTCCAGTGTTCAAGTCAGGTGGTTGAATAAGATCCCCACCCCCCTCAACAAAGAGCATTTCTTGTTATATCTGTTATGTGTGTCTGGCTCAGGAAGGACCGCGTGCCCCTCTCAGCTGACACCCATCATGTTCCTAAGCTGACGGAATGCCTCCTGATGCACCATACTGAACTCATGGCTGAAAGCTTCTGCCAGACATCTGAACACTGGAACTGAGAGGCGTTCCTCAACCACCCACTGTAGCCGGAAACGCGTCGGAAACCACAAAAAAGTACCCTAAGAGACCCGAGAGTGGGTCCCGAGGACCTTAAAGTGGTTCCTTGCAGGAAAAGTGGCGGGTGAGGCCCAGTAATTCTGAAAGCATTCCCCGGGGTCTGGCAGCGCCCCTTCTCTCCCTCCCCACTAAGCTTACTCCTGACCGTATCGCTTCAAAAGCTGGACAACAACATTTCTTAGGAAGTAAAAAAAATTTCAGTCAGTACCCTCCACTGGAAAAAAAAAAATACACGAAATATTACCTGTATGGTCCGAAATTCTCTTGGTGCAAAATTTCCGAGATGTAGCGTCCGGAGGGTAAAAATTCCTCACCTGGGGTAAAAATGCGATGCAAGAGAATGCATTTCCCACCTGCTTCTTTTCTGAGAAATGTTCTGCGGGGACACGACGATTCTCTTCCCGTAATACTTTGTAGAATCATAACTCCTCGTGGCTTGTTTCTTGACCAAGTCGGCCTGGAGTCCAGGATACTCACCTGCAGTGTGAGGTCATGTATCATGCGCTGTACCACTGGGAGGCCTGACTAACGATGAAGTTAATGGTGTCTTCCCTGAGCTTCCTCATGAACAGCTAACCCAGTCAGCGCTCTCAGTGCGCCTCTTCGACCGGTGGAACTCCTCTTAGCAACAGACTTTCCGCTAGTTTTACTGCTACAACACTTTGATTTACTGCATTTTCAGATTCAGCAATTTTATTCTTCAACCATTATATTGCTTGGAGATAACTTCTCAGACGGCTAGACACTGCCACAGTTGCCACTAGTGGGGAAAGCCGGGAATCCTTGTACACCGTCCACTAACCAAAAGCCGGCGCCACTACCCTGTATAGAAAATCCTATGATTAATTTACACAAGATGAGAGACAAAGATAATGTCCCGTACAAGTGAAACCCATAATGACAGCCATGTGTTCCCTGTACGTTAAATATTAGTTTCAAAGAGTGAAGAAAAACGTGGACGGCCTTTCAAGTGCGACTCGAGCATAATCCCTGGGAAGACCGGATAATCTACCTGACAGGATCCACCGCCGAGATTATAATCCCAACCGGACTGGTCAAGTCAACGGAATATATTACTCCACCAGATCCCTAAGAGGAAGACATTACGGCCAAGTTTCCCGTCCATTCATGAAATTGTTCAAACAGTTTTGGAAGCAGACGTAACACTGACAGAAAGGACTCTGAATGACACATTTCCATTCTGTAGAAAATGGTGACAGAAAACTTGGACTTTGAACGTATAACACTAAAGAACGTAAGAAGGCCCAGCCCAGGCCCCTCTAATGAGTGAATACTGAGGTAAAACTTATGTCCCATCCATCCAACTGAACACTTACCGAGGGCGTCAAAACCTACCTCTGGGTACCTTTAGTCAGCAGGAGATAACAAATCTACACACATCTACAAGCACTTTAGCACAGTGTTACAAACACAATACTTCCAAGGGTTCCTCGGGACAATACACAAGTTTGTACCACTAATATCATATGAAGGTGTAAGTTCAGTCAGAGAAATAACTAAACATCCGGGGCCCAAGTTTGTTAAATACAATGACTGCAGCCATTATAAATATCATGGACTGTACAGAGATATTCGAAGAGCCTGGACATGCCTGTAGGAGGTGTGGCAAACCAGCCGCGACCTCTAAGCAGATGAATAAGCTTGGTCAGAGACGGAAGAGAGGGGATTCACCTCCGAAACCAACTTAAGGCACATCCCAAGTAAGATAAAGTAGCAAGAGCTATCTTACATATCCCAGCATTCCTGTACACGTGCACATAGAACAGATGCTGATACACAACTCCAGCTTTGCAAAGCGACAGATTGAAGTCCATGTAACCTCCACCAAGACGAGGTTGAGACAAAGCAGACTGGTGGTTGTGACTTTTAACCTGCGTGTGGCCGAGGTAGCCGGACGCCCCTGCCAAGGTTTAAATCCGACCCGTGGTGCATTCACTTTGTTTTACACGTACACACACACACACACACACACACACACACATACTCATATATATTTATATATGTGTGTGTGTGTGTATGACATCCATTTATTGTAGAAGGTTCGTTAACTTGACAATGGCATGCGTCAGGCAGAAACTTGGAAAAATCTGCCGCAAGGTTCGAACTGAGGCACAAGAATTCAACTGCCCTGAATAATCTGACATCACGACTTCTTGATCTGCAGTACAAACGTATCAATCCTGAGCTTTTGCTTAAAAATATATAATAGTGAGAGTGTCCAGGCCAGCTGTGATTTCATATTGTTACCCTCGATACTTGTGTGAATATACACTAAAGATGGCAGCAATTGCATATAGATCTACACACCTGGTAGCGGGTTTATTTTCAGACCAGACTACGCGTTCTGTTGAGGTGGCAGCCGCTCGACGTGGATATCGTACCAGCATGTCTAGGTCCCTGTAGTGCCCTCCAGGTGCCGCTCCTTTACATTCACTCCCCACACTATATGGCCTCGGCCTTAAAATTAGCCAAGCTTAATAACAGCGCCGGAACATTAATGTGTTGGTCTACGAGGAGACATTACTCAGGTTGGGTAAGGCTAATTTTGCGGCATGTTATTGGTAGAAAATTACTGGAGTCAGCGGGAAGCAAGAAGAGGGAGGCAGGAGGGCCTGTATCATACCATTACTCCAGCGTGCGCCACACAAGTCTTGTGGAGGAGCGGGTTAATTACGGTGCCATGAGTCGCGGAAGCTGCCCTGCCGCCCAGGCACCGGCATCCCCTCCCCCCTCCCCGTACCCACTCATCCCTCCCCCTCTCTTTCGTGGCACACCACCCACAAGCACTATCGATCCTCACGACCCCTGCTGCTGCTGCTGCACACGCTGTTCTGCTGCACAGTGTTTGACGACTCTCTCCTCTTCTCTTCCTCAAGCCCTTCTGTTGCATAGTATTCTTAGGCTCCATTTTGTATGACGCTTTACTTCTTAAAAATTTTGCTCTGAGGTCACGTCGTGCTCTTTGTCCTGCTGGTTTGCTCTAGCAATCCTACGTTGTAACGTCACAAGACTCCTACCACTGCCTTCCTGCGGTGCTCACGTCGGCAAGGGTGGTCAAGAGTTCTCCTTCCCACAATCAGTTCATCCCAAGGCTTTAAAACACAACCATATAAAAAAAATCTTAACTACAACTCTATTCAAGCAACCATAATTAACTGATTGTGGTACTACATCCTGGGATTAAAACCTACGACAGGCAGGTTCTGGCGGGTTTGTGTGTGGTAAAACAAGTGAAAGATTCCTTATGGCCACCGCTGGGTTGTAATGGCGGTCCCATATGTACTGGAGAGGCAACATTCTTGTTCTGGCCGGCTAGACTGGAACAAAGGGAGTCTACATAGAAGAGAGGAGACAGCCTTGCTTTCTTCAGACACGCTCTGTTGGGTTCTGACGGTAATGCTCTGTGTAAAAATCAAGAGGCCACTGAAACAGACATGTACACTGTTAATACTGTAGACATAATGTGCTGATCCGTGCCCGCTGGAACAGCTACAGTTATCTTTATGCTAAACAATGACACAAACAAACACTTATAATGAAATCACAGAGACGCAAGTGTATTCGCATAATGTCCACATAAAGTGATGATGTGGACTTTGCGCTCCGCTATGATTGCACCTTGGCTGTACTCTTCTACCCTGACCATGGAGAAGGACATTTCATTGTTGGGCGTTACAGAAAATCACCAGGATCACTGGCATGAGGCTGGGGGGTTATAGGAGCAGGATCCTGGGTCAGACGAGGTGCACCCGCCCCTGGGCCGGGGTTGGCGTGTCACGAAGGGATCACTATCATCAGGGTCTGGCCCGCCGGAAAGTAATGGCTCACTGCCACTAATAATTACTTGGCCTTCATTGTTTCCTCACGCAAGTTCGCCTGTGCAAGCTCTGCTCTCATTAAGGTCGCCGCCATTACTCAGGGGAACAACTTTAATGACCCAAGGGTTCTGGCTATTTGGAATTAACACAAGAATGACCTGAGAGAATCTGATTACCTAGATCGCCTTCAACAACCAGTTTCTGACGACTGTCACTTTGCCTGCCTATACTGCCTGCCTATCCATCCAACGCTCCCAAGACTTGCACGATTTCTTGTATCACAAGAGAACGACCAGTCTGACGATACCACAAGAATCCTGACGTACGACCAATGTGGTCAGGGGGAGGCCACCACTACAAGGCACCTGATGGGCGACCCCAAGGCACGCCACGCAACAATGAACTCGCTTCCTCACTCCAAGTTTAAACTTTTCTTTATCATTCTTAGGAAATACAATCAAATGGCTTATTGATATGATGGTTACATGTCGAGAAGAAGTTTGTAATTTCTTACAGAGGGAAGAGTTGGGAGAGAACATAATGCCGTGTCAAAGTTCTTAACACAAAACCAACAAGGACCCGTTATTATAACCAAATGTTTTCAAAGCCGCCTCCTATATTCAGGAAACTTCAGTTTTCTGAATTATTCATGACTGTAAGCGGAGAAGAGAAGGAATAAACATCCATACCTTTACAATGATGAAAGAGTTATGGAAAAATATGCTGGATATGTATACAAACTTAACCCATTTGACATTTCCATAAACCTTAAGGAGGTTTACAATGTTCGAGGTTATGACAGTCCAGGCATGTCAGCATAAGCTTAATATTCTGACAAGCTGCAAGCAATACCTCAGCCTTAAACTTCCAAAAACTCACGACACCGACAACATAATACTTTTAACAATATATATGGGCAAGGCATTCGCTCACTAAAGTATTACCCATACCCTTGCGTCACACCAACAGTGGCAGGGAATCAACCAAGAAGTATCAATTCTTGCAGCAACCTAATTATCCTCGTTTACTTCACAATTTTCCTCATATATATATATATATATATATATATATATATATATATATGGAACCTAAGATTTTTTTTTTCGATGGTAAAGATCGTACAGATGCCATACCAGGATAATCTTAAAAAAACATCATCATATGACTGCCATATCAACTTTACCATTACAATCAACAAAAATATCAACGGTACCTTTCGGCACACATCTTTAATCAGAAGTCTTGGTAATAACCATGAGTGCAGGCCAGCCCTAAGGCGGCAGGTTCATGTGTTTTGCATGGCCCAGGAGTGTTAGCTTGAAGGCGACCCTCCCGAGGCTGGGCGCCGGCCCGCCTGCACACCACAGAAGGCGCAAGTCTTGGTGTTGGGTTGACTGGTGGCCGGGATGATGGCGGCAGAGCGTGGCGTCAGCTGCTGACGCCATGTAATGCCGCCGCCGCGTCTCTGATGGCTCCAACCCACCTGCCTCAATCAGCAAGAAACGTCCGAGAATGTGGATTTCCTCGCCACCGCTACCTGGGTAAATTCCTTCGGCCGCCACCATAAACGCGACAATAGCTGCCATTTCTTGAGCTGGTGTAGTGTTCCCGCTGACGTATTACGCTTCGAACGTTTGGATAAACTGGAACGGCAAAATCAATTCACAAGACAGCCTGAGATTCCCAGGGTTTACTGTCAGTGCAATGGGTCTAAACGAGGCATTTCTCTTGGTGCTGCAACACAGTGATCCAGGATGAAACACAAACACAACCGACAAACAAACATCAGCTTACCTAATCTACTGGTGCTGAAGCGGTGCCGGAAAATATCTAATGATTTTTGTGGCGAGACACGGGTTGTCAACCTAAGCCGTGACCGTCCCGGGCCACAACCGCGCTGCACCCTCACAACTGTGGTCCCAACCTGTCCTACCGTCCGCCCAACCCTCTACCACACAACACGCTGACACTGCCAGTCAACTGTTTGTCTAAGGTCCTTGTAAAACTGTCTTTTTCCGTTTTCCGAAATAGTTTTCACAATTACTAAGTCGTCTCCTGTTTTCAACAATTCTGTGTTCAATATCTAAAGTCTCTACCTATCATTATTCATTATACACCATATATATATATATATGTGTGTGTGTGTGTGTGTGTGTGTAGAGAGAGAGAGAGAGAGAGAGAGAGAGAGAGAGAGAGAGAGAAATGGGAGTTTTGGTGAGTATCAGTAAACTTTATGCAGAATAAGATGTTTTGGATGGAGGTTATTAATGTGCAGATAACAAGAGAAGAAGAAGGAACATCGGTGAAGGGGGCAAAAAGGGAAGTGGTAACAGGTAGTAATGAAGAGAAGAGGAGATGAAGTGAGTACTTTGAAGGTATGTTGAATGTGGTGATGATAAGGAGGCAGATGTAGCATGGCTTGCAAATTGAGAGATTCATGGGTAGTGGTTTGTTGAGGAGAGAGATGTGGTGAAAGCCTTACATAAGATGAAATGTGGCAAGGCAGCTGAAGTGGATGGTATTGCAGTTGAATTTATAATGAAATTGGGTGACTTTGTTGTAGATTAGTTAGTTAGGATTTTCATTGTATGAATGGTTCATGATGAGGTGCCTGAAGATTGGCAGAATACATGTTTAGTGCCATTTTATAAAGGCAAGTGAAAGAAAGGAAAGTGTTGAAATTTCAGTGATATAAGTTTGTTAAGTGTACCTGATAAGCTGTATGAGAGGGTAGTATTGAGAGGGTGAAGGCATGTACAGAGCATCAGAATGGGGAGTAGCTTTGTGGTTTCAGAAGTGATAGAGAATGTGTGGATCAGGTGTCTGCTTTAAAGAATTTGTGAGAAATATTTAGAGAAACAGATGGATTTGTATGTGGCATTTATGGATAAGGTTGATGGAGATTCCTTCTGGAAGGTCTTAGAATATACTGTGTTGGGAGGAAAGCTGCTTGAAGCAGTGAGAAGATTTTTATGAAAGGCATAAGGCATGCATATGAGTAAGAAGAGGAGAGTAAATGGTTTCAATTAAAAGTTGGTATGCAGCAAGGGTATGTGATCTCACCATGGTTGTTTAATTTGTTTATTTGTGGTTGTGGTGAGGTAGGTAAATGCGAGAGTTATGGAGTGGGCTGTGAGTATTCAGTCTGTTAGGATGAGAGGACCTGGGAAGTTAGTCAGTTATAGTTTGCTGATGATACATCATTGATGGCAGATTTAAGTGAGAAACTGCAGAAGTTGGTGACTGAGTTTGGAATAGTGTGTGAAAGGACTAAGTTGGGTGTAAATCTGAATATGTAAAGTGAAGGTTATTAATTTTAGCATGGTTGAGGGACAGGGTACTTGGGATGTAAGTTTGAATGGAGAAAAACTTGAAGGAAATGAAAAGATTTTGTTTCTTGGGAGTAGACATGGCAGTGAAAAGAACCATGGAAGTAGAAGTGTCATAGGGTGGGTGAGGGGGGCAAAGGTTCTGGGAGAGCTGAAGAATGTGTTGAGGGCTGAAGATTGTGTGGAAAGAGAGATCATTATCTTAGAGGGCAAAAATGGGTATGCTTGAAGGTATGGTAGTCCCAGCAATATTGTAAGTTAAGGTACAACTCAGTGAAGGGAAAAGTGTTGTTTCCACTGTGACATTTCTGTGATTGAAGCAGTAAAGGGAAATAAAAGGCTCTCTGCTTACATTTGATGTATTCAGCAAAGGGGTTAAAATTTGCACAGATAATCAAAACCCCCCCTTTTTTTTTTATGAATTACAATCCTACACAGTTTTTAAAGGGATACACATTGGACTTATAATCACTGCCTTCGAACGACACAAATACATTTAGTTCACCTATGATCCTGCTTGGCCTCTGTAGGGCCCACCTCCCATTTTGATAAGTGCATCCTTGCCATTTTAAGCAATATTGCATGTTTCCTTTTAACTCTCCTCTTCAAATATATCAGAATGAGAGTTTTTTCTATTCTGATAAACTCTCCAGCACCCTCCCATTTTTTAAGGGCTTAGGAATACTTAAATGTATGATAGGGCAGATGGGTCCTGGGATCTGGGTGGATGGGGCAGTGGGGGACACGCTCAATGCCGTGGACATACATCAGAGAGGGCCGAGTGTCAGAAAAAGGCATTCGAGTATCCCCCATGCTCACTAAAGGGCCACTGATGTTTCCAAGTTGTTCTAATGACCCATACCTTGTTTGGGTTGCCATCTATGAGCAGTCAATGAATTTTACAATGCTCTTGAAATTTAAGTTAACTAGTGGCTAGATTGAGGACAATATCACCCAACTATGCAAGCCCCAGTTGAGTACAACAGCAGTGAAATAGTTAAAGCTTACAATATGAACACTGTTTAGACTGATGTAAAACAGATAGAACAACACTCTCCCTGCCACAGTTTTCAGCTTAGTATTGTGTGTATTTGTATGTGTGTGTGTGTGTGTGTGTGTGTGTGTGTGGCTTGAATGCATAACTCTCCTAAATGTGGTTACAAATCCTGTTCTCACATGTGCAAGGAGATTTTCCAAAAACTCCTGTAGAACTGGTAAAGTATGATTAAGAAGGGCAATGTAGCCTGTGTTTACAAGTTTCTTTTGATATTCTAACCTTCTTTCTTGGTAGTTATAAATCATATATGGTATATGTCTTCATTTAGGTTTATATATCATTAATTTTTTTTTTTTTTTTTTTTTTTTTTAAGTGAAGAAAAAATGTTTTTAAGCATTTGCCAGAAAGGATATGATAAGATTCTCTGTATTTTCTCTGTGTTCCAAGATTTTCTTTCCAGAGTGAATACTCATTTTTGTTTTTAAGTATCTTATTCTAGTTAAGGATTAAGTTAGATAATTATTAAACATCAGTTTTGATTGCTATTTTTTTTTATATGAGAATTAACTAAATTTTGGGATGCACAAGAAGTTTTGATTATTTTCACATACTCGTAACAAAAAAATTGTGTATGCTAGGGTGCTTAAATTTTTCCATATATTTTTTATAACTACATTTCTTGTCAGTTTCTGGAAATTGCTTCTTCATATTTCCCTGGGTGTCTGAGCCAGACAACTAACACTTTTCCTTGTGCGTTGACCCAGCACCTCCCTACAGGACTCGGATGATGAAGTGCCACACCACAACCAGCAAAAAGAGAAAGGAAATGTAAGACCATCAAGCAGCTCTGCTAGGCCCCCAGGAGCATCACCACCAGGTTCTTCACCTAGAGCATCTCCACATACTACCAATAGCAATGAAGGACACAAATATCACAGTGAAGCCAAAGAGGGGCAGAGGTCCAGGTACTTAAACAGGTTTACTTTTTATACCACTTAGGATGGTGGTTTTTGTCGAAAGATGAACTTGTATATAATGTGTGCTGTACTCTAGTGATTTTTATGCTGGTTGTGTATGTCTTGAATTTTATTCATAGAATATGAAAGTATAACAGATTAAGATGGATTGCCAAGGTGTTGAGCAATTTTTGCCCATTGTGTATCTTCTTTTTTTTCTCTTTTTTTGTTGTTGTATGATTATTTATGCCTCTCCTCCCCCTTCCTTGTTAGTCTTCAGGAACGCTTACTGGGTTTAGCTAGTGGGGGAGTTCAGCGAACATCACAAGGAGAGGAACGTGGTGGACCCAGAGATCGAAGAGAAAGGTGAGGTGCTTATAACCATCTTGAAAGTATGGAATCGTGTGAAGAGAATTTGTGTTTTTGCATGTCATAATCTAAGAAATGGAATTATTTTCTTGAATGTGTACAGGTATATATACTGTTGGTTGTGAGCAACCTATTTTGTCAAGTAGGATCTCCTTTGCAAGGTAGCAAGTCAGTTGGTGTAGAAACTCTTCCTTACACTGCAACAAGTTGCCCATCTTATACCTTGACCCCATTACCTTCTTCCACTCAACTTTTAATCTTCCCATGTTTAGATATTACCTCTTTTTACTATAACATAAAGTTCCTTATTTCATCATAACAATGTTCTTGTGAAGTCCATTTAATCTTGACTCTACCTCTGGTTACCCATTTGTCTCTTGTGTGCCTGGGTAATAGGGTTGCAAGTCTCCCTTAGGAAGTCAAGCATCCCTACCCTTATTACTAGCCTTTGGGGTTGGGGATGGGAGAACCAGCTTTATGATTACTTTCTCTAAAATGTACATGTGGCATTTGATGAAGAAGTATGGCTCCTGCTGTTTTTCAGCAAGAATTGTAGGTTCTTACAGTTAGAAGGCATAAAAGATGAAAGTAACAACAGAATAGAGAAAGAAATGATAGTTGAGTATTGGCTTCTGGGCACAAATAATAGTGGTTAAAGAATATTTAAATTGTGTGCATCAGCACGCATAAGTGTTACAGATGCATACTTTACACACATTGATATTCAGAAATGCACATAGTTATAGCTTCATGGATAGAAAAATATTTATCAGGCATTGACTGTAGAATATCGTGATCTTTTTCATACTTACTTTCCTTTCCCCGAATAGCAAGCTAGTGCTTGGAACAGATGAAGAATGTTCCCATTCTCTCACATCCACTCTCTAGCTGTCATGTATAATGCACTAAAACTAGTGCCTACCATCAACTGCCAAGTCCCACCAGCTTTTTCGTAGGTTCTCCTGACCACTTCAATTGTCTCAATTCAGCGCATTGACAGCATGTCGCCCCTATATACCACATTGCTCGAGTTCTCTAAGTCCTATACATACACCCTCCTGTATGAAAAGAATGTTTTCAGAAGGCAAAAACATGAGATATCAAATGAGAAAAGGACTGAACAGTCCTTCCACTGTGGCTGTGAGGTCAACAATGGAAATGTTAGTTTGAAGGTAACTTAAGCAAATGCAGATGGATGAGTAGTAAATGGTAAAGAGTCTAAGTTCAGGGATCAAATCAGGCAAAATGCACCTTTTGTTGTTGAAGTAGTGAAGACAAAACTTAGAAAAAAAAATTAGAAAAGAAATATGATCTCATTTTTTCTGTCCAGAGGGATGCATAATAGCCAATAGGGCAAGGGAAAACAGTGGCCCTCTTGAAAAGAGATAGACATAAAGTTTAAGGAAATATTGGTAGATGGTCCATTCAAACAGTACATAGAGGGAAGTGTAACTGTTGGAAAGAAGTGCTTATTGGTGTTGATGATATATATTTTTCCAGGGAATTTTATTGGATCAGTACAAAAATACAGTGATAACAGTTAAGAGCAGTCAGGATGGTTCATGAAGTACCACAAGGCACAATTTTTACAGGTGGTTTATTGCTAATAATGTGAGGGTTTCAAGTATAAAAGTGGTAGATTAGGAAAATTTGTGTTCTCATGGAGACAGAAGAGTCATTGAGAGCAAGTTCTTAGAGTAGATAAAGGCAAATTTCTCATACTAGCATGTCACTAGCTTGGTAGGATTAGAGGGACTGAAAAGCCGTCATGATCGACACATAGTAGCATGGATATTGAGAATATTACATAAATCAATTAGAAAAAGTGACTTGGTAATGCCTGAGTTTGTTGATGGGGTAAATCAGGATGTAAAAAAGAGCTGAGATGAAACATGAATCAAAGACGGGATTATGAGTCTGGAAACTACACAGAACTCAATAAATTCTGTTAATGTAATTTGGAAAATGGAGGTCAGTTGACAGGACCTTGTGGTGGAAGGTTCTGTGATATTTGCAATAAAGGAGTGGGAACAGGTACATTTAGCCTCAGATACAAAGGGAAGGTGATAATGTGTGGCTCAATACAAGATGTCAAAAAGCGAATGGGTTTAACAGTATGCTTTGAAAAAGATATGGATGTTACCCCAGCCAGCCAGTATTGGAAAGGTATTAGAAAGTATCCTTGTTATTTTTTCATACTTGTTTGCCATCTGCATTTGTGAGGTGCATTTGGAACAAACAGAGAAATATCTACATTCAGTCATATACACTCTTTGAAGGGGTTGTTGGAGCTTCATTTCTGTGCTGCTTCCAGTAACAGGGAAATGATGGAGTCTTTAAGAGTGAAGTTCCTTGACAAAATTGTACTCCCTTCTGTCAAGAGACAATGATATTTTTTAGCTTTTTGAACTGATATGAATAACCCTCTGAAACCTATCGTTGAGTCGTCCAGTTACTTCTATGGATTTGGATTATTGCATCAAATCTGGGATGGAGCTTTAGTTCTTTTGAAGATCTCATAGTTGCAGGTCGTTGGTTAAGAATACAGATATCCTTTATTGTTAGCATAATGGAGTAGTTGTTCACCATTGTTCTTGATATCCCAAAATGTCCTGAGGTCTGGTTGATCAAGCTACTATGGTTACAGATTTGCTGTACATTTTTTTGTATTATTCAGGTTTTTTCAGACCACCATGGTTGAATTATCTCAAGAGATTTTTCAAACCTAGACATCTTTTTGGAAAGTAATTTCTTGTATGCTTAATTTATTAAGCTCTCCATGCTGTTTTGACAAAAAAAGTATGAAAACAAATTTAAAGAACGTAACTATCATGTAAATCAAGAGGTCCCTCTATATTAGAAACTAAATATCCTGTTTAGATGTCAAAATTTCTTTTCTTCCAAACAATTGCTTTGTTTATACAAAGGATTGATCCATACTTGTATGGAGCATTGCTTTCACATCTTGGGTGGTTCTAGCTCGGCATCTTTACTCGACAGAGTTGAGTCAAAAGTGTTCTTACTCTAATCTCTCCCATGCTAACTTCAAACTTGACCTGTTTGCCCTATGCTGCAGTATTGGTACACTGTACCTCTTCTGTAGGTATTACTTTAGTTTTTTGCTTTCATGAGCTGGCTGCTTGTGTCCCCCCAGCACTAGCTAGACCTCGCAATATTCAGAAGGGTGCTGCATCACATGATTACTCTATGGCCATCAAGAACTCTAGGATGGGCTGTTTTAGTAACTGTTTCTTTCCCTACACTTCTAAGATTTGGAACACTCTACCTTCTCATATTATTCCCAGTAACCATGACTTGGCACATTTTGATAGACAGGTTTTTCACTCCCTTAAGAGGATGGCCATGGCAATAGTCTCTGTAACTGATAAGCTCCATTATTTTTACCTAATGCTCTAGCCTAAATTTTCCTCCCCACTATTGCTCCTACCATTTGGCAAAAGGCAGGGTTCACACATGGTGCTCACCACAGGAAAATGAAGAGTTACAAAGAAGAAGCTGTGTGAGCTAAGTGTTGTTATGTATGACAAGGAGAGACTGTATGTTTGTGGACTGAAAGCCAGTAGTCCACATGCAGTTGAGGCAGACAGAAAAAAAAAAAAAAAAAGTACTTGGGTCAGAAGAGTGCAGCTTGATGACCAGTGAAGTTCTGGCTCACCACACAGCTGTCATTTACCCTCTTGATAGCCAGGTAATATATCTTCCTAGTTATTGGCTGCCTGCCAACTGATACCTACTTATGACTACTGGCATTTAGGGTTTTAAGGGAGGAGACCAGGAGGATACACTGAATTACAGATAAGTCTACCCAACAAGTATAGTCTGTAAAGCACTGAAAAAGATAATCAAGAAGCGTATGGATGTGTACTTGCTAAGGAGTAACAACCAAAGTGAGAGATAGCATGGTTTTAGAGAAAGGAGAACAACCCTCTCAAATTTCTGTGAGAGAGTGAGTTCCATTTTAAACCAAACACTGGATGAATTATATGTTTTTAGACTGCCCGAAAGCATTTGACGTACTACTTAGGAGTCTGATAAAGAATAAGTGGAAGACTGCTTTGATTAATAGTTATTTTTATGGAAGGAAACAAAGGTTACACATCATAGGAATCTCAAAATTGATTGAGATCACCAGTGGCATCCCACAGGGTTCTCTTCAGGGATGATTACTTTTCTTGATATATGCAAATAACTTGCCAGATACCTGAATATGTAAGCAGATGATGGCAAATTCATGAGGGAGGTAAAAAGTGAGGAGGACTGCATCAGCATGCAAGGTAATGTAGGCAATCTCTGAGATTGGACTAATATATGGTTGAAGTTCAGTCAGTGTAAATGCAAAGTAATGAGAATGGAACACATTAAAAGAAGGCCTCAGTAATTAATATTATTTAGCAGGAAATAAGCTTTAAGATTGTGTGTCTAATAGGGACATTGGGTTAACATCATACCTAACCTGTCACAAGTCCCACTATAGGAGAATCATAAAGGAGCTAAAGTGTCTGTTGGCAAATTTTAGAATAGCTCTCAAGTATATGGTTGGGGAAATGTCTAGCAAGCTCTTATTCTACATAAAGCTGATATTAGAGTAAACTTCTCAAGTTTGGTCCCTATATCAAAAGATCCAGAGCAATGCAGCAAATATATCAGACTGAAGTTATAGGTAAAGGTTCAGAGCCTAAATTTGAATTTGTCCACCATGGAAGTGAGAAGATTGAGGGCTGACCTGATTACAACCTTTAAGAGATTTTTTTAAACCAAATTGATGATGCAGACAGTGAATAGTTTTCTGCAAGATGTAGGGATGGACAGCCAGAGGATATAACCTGAAATTAAGCTAGACATTTGTTATGGAAATTTTATAGTGGTGGATAAATTTAATAAACTGAAAGAGGATGGGTAAATGTGGAAAGCATACAGGGGTTTAAAAGCTTGTATGGTAGTGATGAATGTTAGAGATAGGGCCCAGAGAATGTAAAATTCCTTCCCTGTTCAGTAGAAATATGTAATTACACACACACACTGTCTATAGTAAGGATATTAAAGAGAAGGATTGTTATTGATGGTGTAAGGATAAGTTAGGAATTAAATATAAAGTTCAGAAGTGTTTTCTCAATGGAAGAATGTAACCCCAACACCAGTGAGATGGAATGGGGAAGAAGTTTTAGAAAACAATGAGATATCTAGAAGAGACATTATCAGAAAGTGAAAGGCCTTGACCCAAACAAGGCTCATGGTCCTGATAAAATTTCTCCATATGTACGGAAGATGAGAGCTTGTACACAATAATGAAATACTGTTCAAGATGGCACTAGAGAGAAGCATAGTGCCATGGGAATGGAAAAGGGCAGTTACCATACTTGTCTGAAAGAAAGGAGACCAGGAGCAGGCACCGAACTACAAACTGGTCTCATTAGCAAGTGTTGTCAGTAAGGTTTTGGAAAAGGTAATTTGAATGCAAATGGATGACTTTCTTCAGAGGAGAAATTACTAATAGGAAACAGCAAGGTTATAGGAAGATGTCATGTGTATGTTTAACAAACCTCTTAGATTTCCACAAGAGAGAGCTCTGCTGTAGACAAAAGGGAAGGCTGGGTGCATTGTTTGTATCTGGACAGCCAGACAGCACCTAACACAACTACATTGAAGGTTAATGAGGAAGCTGGATCACCAGGCAGAAATAAGGGGAGTTTGGGAAATTCCTACGATGGATAGAAGGTATTCTAAGTGTAAGGGAATAAGGACACATTTCAGAGGAATATTTTCAAAATAGGTAGTCATTAGTGGAGTGCCACAGGGTTCTGTTGTGGGACCATTACCCTTCTTGATCTATCTAAATCACTTGCCTGAAGATATGGACAATGTCCCTAATATGTTTGCAGTTAATGCAAAGATCACAAGGGAGTGAAAAGGAAAGAGGATTGCATCACCTTACAAGGGGACCTTGACAAACTCCAAACCAGGTCTGATACATGGTTGATGAAATTCAGCCTGAGTAAATATAAAGTAATGAGGATGGGTCACAGTGAAAAAAGTCCTTGATATGATTATCATATAGTAGGAAACAGGCTGCAGAAATCTTTGGGTGAGCAAGACTTGGGAGTCAGGATTATCTGTAACCTGTTGCCAGTTTCTCACCTTAGGAGAATAGTTGAGAAACAGAATGTCTGCTTGCAAATATTGGAATAGCATTTTTCATGTATTATTAATTATTCAGCTAGTTGTAAACTTCATAAAGAAGGCCAAAAGTAGAATATAAAGAAATCTCATATAACGATGGGATGCATTCTTGAGGAATGTCCGTTGAGCAAAAAATCCTTTAAACTGGATCATTATAACGTCCTTATGATAGTGTCAATTCTTACACTAGTAAATGCTATAGAATGGATTCATTCAGTAACGGTTTTGGCTTTGCAGATGTTATTTTGGTGTTTTGTACATAAATTGATCACATTGAATATAAATGTCATATGAAACTAAAATTAATCAACATTCACAAGTTTGTTGGAGCTTGCAGTGTTGTTGATCACTCCTTCTGGCAAGCTTTCCATCATCCCCAGTGGCTTATTCCATGTGTGGGAAAAATTGTTGCATCTTAGGATGTGATGAACTTGTTGGTTCTTTTTTTATTCCAAGCGTGGGAAAAATTTTTGCATCTCATGATGTGGTGGACTTGCTGGTTCCCACTGCTATAAAGTATTATTGTAATTGTAGAGGAATCTGCTCCAAGCAGCTGACCTACATGAACCTGGCACTTGCCTGCCTCAGCCCTGCATATCACTTGCACCTTTTTAAATCTATATTGATCATTTTCCTGGACACCTTGGATGCTTTACCCTTACTTGCACTTGCAGGCTGTTTTTCTTACATGGTAAGTTTAAATGTTCTCTGCATACACAGAAGAAATAGCTCAGGGGTCGGCAACCTTTGGCACGCAGAGTGCTTGCCTATGGCATGCCATGTGATTCGAAGAAGCAAAGAAAAAAGGTAAGCAACAAAATAACAAGAGAAAGAGAGAGAGAATGTGTGTCGTACATCCTTACTTTTATCATGGTTTTATTATGATTTCAGTTTTCATAGGCTATATAGTGCTGAAAAAGATAACACTTGGCATGCAAGGTAGTAAAAAAAAAAAAATGGCATTAATTATAAAATGGCACACTATGTTCAGAAGGTTGCCGACCCCTGAAATAGCTGAAAAGAGAGTGACTGAAACTGAACTGATGCAAATTATGGCAAGGTATACATAACTGGCTAAGAGAATGTAAACAAAGGTGTCAGTGGATATATTCATTGGTTCTTTTTCTTCTGTATTTGATATATTTTTGTTTTTAATTCTTGTTTTTTAATGACCACTATGTGTACTCTATTAAATGAAGATTTTTTTCATGTCCTTTGAATGAAAATCTGTTCTACAAGTTTCCATTAAAAGAAGTCACTTTGTATGCTTCTCATATATGGTCAACACAGCAAAAGGAGCACAAAAAGCTAATAGAGAAGGTCCATAGGAGAGCAACAAAGATGGCACTAAAGTTGAGTTACAGGGAAAGGCTAGAGGCTTTCAGTTTGCCCTCCTTGGAAGTTAGAAGAGTGAGAAGTGATTTGATCACAACCTTTAAGTTTTTGAAACTGATTAATAATGTAGAGAGAGAACAGTCCCTTGAGAGATGTAGGGATGAAACGACCAGAGGACATACCATGAAAATAAGATTGAAATGCATTAAAGAAGATGTAAGGAAGTACTTTTATAGCATAAGTGGTGGGTGACTGGAATAAAATGACTGAAAACATGTTAAATACAGACAGTGTACTGAAATTTAAGAAGCTTATGATGGAGAATGGTCAAGAGATGGGGTCCAACGAGTGTAAAATTCTTTCACCAAATAGTGCAAATAGCCCCATTGTGCATGGATAACTGACTGATCGTTGTGGGTCTTTATGAGTGATTTTGGTTTGCAAAGTATAATTGTGTCGAAACGGCCTCCTTATATTCGATATTCTGCTGATAGCCATAACCTTATGACTAGGATAATGTATCCCTTCTCCCTTCCCATGTCCCACCTCTTCGAGTTCCCTGTCCACTCCTACTGACACACCTGCACTTGGCTAGCTCTCCTCCACCTTTTCCCATACATTTGTGGTATATTTAATATCTTAATCATGTTTTCTCAATATTTGGTGCTGTGTTTAGTTCCAATAGACCAAGCTGGTAAATATTCTTTAATAATTTGCACTTACAAATTGTTGCTACAAAACTGGTAAATGCTTCTTTTTCCATGTTGGTGGTGAAAAATGGGAGACTTTAGGGAGAAGTTTTGTGCCCTTGTTATAACCTGACCCTCAAAAGTTATGAGGCACCATGCAGGCCTTCCTGGGTTAACAAGACCCAATTTCTCTGGGAGGGATGTTACAGTGTCTGCAAAAAACCTTGTCTGCTTCCCCATACATTTTCAAAGGCGATGTCATACTTACATTTTAGTTCTTTGTCATATCACCTTTGGCCTTGATTACTATCTGCAGACATCTAGGTTGGGAATTGACAAAATTCTTGAAGTATTGTAGGCCATGTTTTGAGTCCATATGGCCTTGGTCTCCTAAATGAAGTGAGGCACTGATTAGGTGCTGTGGGAAGCAACCACCTGATTGTTTGTTCTGAGCACTTAGTGCACCTAGAAATCCTGCAAGTGTCCTTGTTTTTTTGCTTCCAGGCAAATATTTAGGTTTTCTCATTAGAAAGGTAAGAGCCAGCCATCTTGAACTGTAGGTGGAAGAAATACAGTGCCCTTTAGTGAAATTATCAAAATGAAGTGGCATTTTGGAAGAATAAAGAAAGAACATCCTTCCCTCAAGATACCCAAAGGCACACAGAGGCAGGTTACTGGTGCTCACACCATTGGAAACTCTAGTCTAAGCGACCATATGTACAGTGATTTTACCGAGAGCATCATATTCTTGTACCCACGATAAACCTTAGCCATTTATTGCCTCTGAAAATGTATGGGGAGCTGACAGTGTTTTCTGTGGGCACTATTAGAAGGAAGGAAAAAAGTGTCTAGATGGTGAACTTAACCCCAACAGTATGCCTTAAAATGTCACTTGCAGACATTTTCTTGCTTCTAAGCAATAATACCAGCCTTTTCTTTATGGGACAGCTTTTTTGGACCCATGATTAATTAATTACTGGTAGAGGAAAAATATCGTCTGTAACACAAAGAACAAAATTACTGCTAAAAACAAGGACTACAGACAAAAGTTGCATCCCTCCACTGTCAGTACCATTAAGTACTGAAATTGCAAATTATGTCATTTGACATGTAAGATTTTACCATGCAGCCAGACACACAATCTGCTAGTCATAAGCAGAGTTATTAGGTTCAGTAGGGTTAAGGAACAAATTAGTTGGGATGTAAGTTTGAATGGAGAAAAATTGAAGGAAGTGGCTTTAGACACCTGGGAGTGGACTTGGCAGTTAATGGAACCATGGAAGCAGAAGTAAGTCATAGGGTGGGGGAGGGGTAGATGATGGTTCTGGGAGTGATGAAGAATGTGAGGAAAAAGAGAACATTGTCTTAGAGAGCAAAAATGGATATGTTTGAAGGATTAGTAGTTCCAGCAATATTGTATGGTTGCGAGGCATGGGCTATAGATTGGGTTGTACGAAGGAGGGTGGATGTGTTGGAAATGAAATGTTTAAGGACAGTATATAGTGTGAGGTTTGATCATGTAAGTAATGAAAAGGTAAGAGAGATGTGTGGTAATAAAAAGAGTGGGGTTGAGAGAACAGAAGAGGGTGTGTTGAAATGGTTTGGACTTATGGAGAGAATGAGTGAGGAAAGGTTGACAGAGAGGATATATGTGTCAGAGGTGGAGGAAATATGAAGAAGCAGGAGACCAAACTGGAGGTGGAAGAATGGAGTGATAAAGATTTTAAGCTATCAGGGCCTGAACATGCAGGAGGGTGAAGGGCGTGCACGGAATAGAGTGAATTGAAATGATGTGGTATACTGGGGTTGACGTGCCGTTAGTGGACTGAACCATGGCATGTGAAACGTCAGGGTAAACCATGGAAAGTTCTGTTGGGCCTGGATGTGGATAGGGAGCTGTGGTTTCGGTGCATTACAAATGACAGCTAGAGACTGAGTGCGAGCGAATGTGTCCCTCCTCACACCAGTCGTCAACCATTTCATTCCCAACTCCTGCACCCTCTTCCGTACATTCTCATCTAGAGCCCATGTCTCGCACCCATACAGTACCATCGGGACTACTATACCTTCAAACATGCCCATCAACGCCCTCACATATACTGATTCCTCTTTCCACAATCCCTCACTGTTCCCTAGACCATCGCCCCCTCACCCACCCTATGAATCACTTCAGCTCCCAATGGTTCCTTTCGTTGCCTCGTCCACTCCCCAGGCATCTGCAAACATTTCACTTCCTCTAAGTTTTCTCCCTTCAGACTCGCACCCCCAACTAATCTGGAAACTTAACTGCTGCGGTCTTGACCCTACAGGAGCGTACAGCCAGCGATCGTCTGAGTCTGGTAAAGCAGTGTACACTCCCTCTACCCGAGCCCCATGCATCCTCACGGTGCTCAAATGATGGTCAATATATAAGGCGACACGGCGGCAACAGAGTGCATTTTTTATCCATGTTCCGCCCCTGCCGTGTGGGCAGAGAACAGTGGCGAATATTGTGAGAGAACATCCAATATGTGTAGCACAGAGTGTGTTGCACAGTGACCAGACACTTTTTATTTCTTAGAGTGTACCATTTTTTTTTATCTATGTTACTTGAAATGACAAGGACAACTGAAGCCCTAATCAAGGCCATCCCGCTAATGTTATATATATATATATATATATATATATATATATATATATATATATATATATCATGGGAAGAGAGA
>JAYMFT010000058.1:38427-51267 GCA_038088735.1 Panulirus argus | reverse complement strand
CTTACATCTACAACATACGAACATATGACAAGAATATGTTTAGGGTAGACATATGAAACTTAAAGGATCCCTGTCGCCAGATTTGAAAAGACAAGGACCAAGCAAAAATCAGGTTAAGGCAGATAAGAGTTAAGTCTGGATTTCGGGGACGTATCACGAGAAAATAAAGAATGGCGCGGTAGAGGAGGATAGAAGAATATAAAGAGAGCAGAAATACCCATAGCACGACTCTGCAGCAGAAGGTATGAGGGAGGGAGGGCACGACTCTGCAGCAGGAGGTGTGAGGGAGGGAGGGCACGACTCAGCAGCAAAAGGTGTGAGGGAGGGAGGGCACGACTCTGCAGCAGAAGGTGTGAGGGAGGGAGAGTGCGACTCTGCAGCAGAAGGTGTGAGGGAGGGAAACCACGACTCTGCAGCAGAAGGTGTGAGGGAGGGAGAGTACGACTCTGCAGCAGAAGGTGTGAGGGAGGGAAACCACGACTCTGTAGCAGAAAGTGTGAGGGAGGGAAACCACGACTCTGTAGCAGAAGGTGTGAGGGAGGGAAACCACGACTCTGCAGCAGAAGGCGTGAGGGAGGGAAGGCACGACTCTGCAGCAGAAGACGCGAGGGAGTGGAGTGAACTGACCTCTGTTCGTCGTAGTCCTGCGGAGCGTCCTGGAGGAAGTTGGAGGGCACCAGGCCCCTCTGCCCTCTCAGCTCACCCATGTAGAAGCCGTCGTCGTCCATCTCGCCGTAGACGATGATGATGTCCCCCGTGCCGAAGGACAGCTCCACCTGTCGGGGGAAGACGAAGAGGAAATCCTGTTGGATGGCTCGTCCTGCGCCAGAGTGAGTGGGCGTAATTTTATTTCTTTTTTTTTTTTTTTGGATGGTGGGGAGGAGGGAGTAATATTGGTCGTCTCCCAGGTGGGGTTGGAGGGGGGGTGGTTTTATTACACTTATATATTTAACATTCTAACATATGCTAGTTAAGTCTAATCTAATGATACTTTACACTTACACAGAGAACATTCAGCTACTTAAGGATACACACCCGTATCCTTTAATGCTCACGAGAAAAAAAAAAAAAGAATATATATATATATAATACTTCAAGAGACGAAGGAAAAAAAAGGAATAAAATAACAGAGAGATAAATATGAATGAGCATTTGAGGTGTCACGTTAAAAGACCATTCAAGAAAAAAACAAAAACAAAAGGGGCAAGTGATGGATGTGTGTGTGTGTGTGTGTGTGTGTGTGTGTGTGTGTGTGTGTGTGTGTGGAGAAGCAGGAGGGAGAACAGCAACAACTGACGCCGAGACGGCTACTGGCGGGGGCGCTGTGGCCACAGGAAAATAAAAGCACAAACAAACAAACAAACACACACACACACACACACACACACACACACACGCACGCACGCATGCACGCACACGCACACACTCATACACACGCACTTCAGCCACTTCAGCAGCACAAGATAATTCACTACACGTAGAGAGTAAGCTGTGGAACATCGACAAAGACGAACAGTTATCATAACACAGGAGGGAAAGACACTGCCGAGCAATAGTTCTAACAAAGGAGGAGAAGGAGGAGGAGGAGGAGGTGCTGCTTGTATTAACGAATAAACAGGCTTAAAAAGGAGAAACGCTGACGAGAATTATTTAGAGACACTGACAAGACAGGAGAGAGAGAGAGAGAGAGAGAGAGAGAGAGAGAAAGAGAGAGAGAGAGAGACACACATAAGCACAGTCAAAACTCTGGCAGGAGACAGCTGACTTTACAACGTGGGCCATATTGCTGATATCAAAAGCAGGTAACCCTCTTTGCCATCTCCCAACACTCGAAGCTAAGGATCTGACCTCTGGAGAGAGATTTCAGATGCGTACGTTCCCACAAAAGAGAGGCTGCGTTTTGTTAATGCATGTTATTTGCACACCGCGGTTGGTCTGTGATAATTTCTAGGTCTCTTAACGATCGAGTGAGTGCTGATGCATTTGAAAACAAAAAAAAAAAAAAGAAGAGGGGCCTTTTCCGAAGTCAACAATACGATCACGCGTGGCACAGCAGTCTGCAAAGAAGGATCATGGACCTCCAGTGATGTACAAGAGAACACAGATAGCTACATATATATATATATATATTTTCATTGAACAGCACACAAAAAAAGGGGGGCAATAAAAGGGCATTCTGTGCTTGAGAGGGGCAGTGAAAAACATGCTACATTGGTGTGGTTGGAAAAGGAGCGAATAATTTAATTTTTCTCTTCCTCGATCATGTTGAAGAGAGAAAGAGAGAGAGAGGGGGGGGGACTGTTGGTGGGGGAGGGAGGAAGTGGGGGGTCTCTATTGGTGGGAGAACTGAAGCATACCCTGTAATAAGAAAACGGAAACAAAATGTCCTTAACGGTAAAATTTTGTGGAGAAGAGATCTAAAAAAGCTCCTTTCCAGTGGCTGTGATTTGGAGAGCGGAATGCGGACGGGTATGACTTGAAGGGGGGAGTCAAAACACACACGGGACTACATTGCAAAGAGGCTTTGAGTTCAGAGGCAGTGTGGTAGCAAAGCTACGCTGGAGAGTCTTGGAAGGCAAGGCTATATAGATAGGCCATGCAAGGCTGATGCTACACACACAAAAAAAAGGCCGCATGTTGGAACTAGTCATACAGGTGTTGCGTTGAAGTAGAGATCTACACTGGAAAAATGCCAGTGATATATTCCCCACCCACCCACCTACCTCCCCTTACGAGGAATAAACCACAGCAGAAAAAAAAAAACTACGATGGAGCTGCAGCAAATACAGGCTTCACTGTAAAGGCAGTTTATCACATGCAATAAGGAGGACTGTGGAATACATGGTCAGGTTGGAGGAGACGGTGGTATATATATATATTTACATACAATGTGAGAATACCGCAACATATTACGGAGAGACTGAAACATAAGCTACTGTGGGAGGGGGGGAAAAAAAAAAGAAACCCTGATGTGTAATGAAGGGAAGGAGGGGGCAAGGGTAGCAGAAAAGGGTATGATGTTAACAAGCTCTGGTTGGAAAGGGGTTCGCTAATCAAAACAATTAGAGATGAGGGCAGGCGGGAGGGAGAGTAACTAGAACGAAAAAAAAAATATTATGCTACTTGAAAAAGAAAACGGAGTGTCTTTTTTTTTTTTAAAGAATGCTCTACAGATGAGATACTGAACTATAAAAAAGAAAAAACGATGCAGGATAATAAGGAGTTGGAGGGTGGGTCAATGTACACACGTTTCCACTGTCCTGATAACATATCTTTTTTTTTTTGGGGGTATGTTTGCTTTTTTTTTTTTTTTTGGTTTTACTACTCAACTACTGGCAGCGTTCCCTCAGCCGCACACAGTACACCATCAGCTACAAGATACTCTCACTTTAAGGTGAACTAAACACACACAAAAAAAAGAGAGAGAGAGAGAGAGAGGCGGGTTTCCAGGAGTTTTGGGAACAAGACTACCAATCGAGATTAACGGATAATTATCCACCCAAAGAAATATCCATCATTGATCTAAGGCTAGTGAGGAGGAGGAGGAGGAGGAGTAGTGGGGGATTTTAACATAAAGGAGATTCAAGAGACGTAATCCGGCAGAGGAGATTAGTTTAAAAAGAATCCGTTTATCCGAGAGGGTTCAGCCTGGCCCAAGTGTGTAAACTTTTTTGTTTTTTTTATATATATATCTTTTTTTGTAAAGTATGGCCATTTGTTTTTTTTTTTGTAATATGATATATATATCTTTTTTTATATTAGGCGACATAAACATGACACTCCAGCTCTATAAACTTTCCTTTGTAAACATTACTGTTTTACTTACCTCCTGCAAGATACAATAAGAGGAAGCGGAGAGTGAAGTCAGCTTGTGGGCGTATTGGCGTCGGGATGGGAGGGGGGACAGCGGGAATCAGCGTGTTAGTCTCTCAGAGAAGAATTTCCAAATGATCTAAACACCTTACATAACACCACACACCCCCCCGTCTCTCTAGTAAGAGCCCCGCCCGCCCAAAAAAAAGGAGGACAGCATATCTTTAAAACTAATTATATTATTGACTTAAGAAGGGTGGATGGATAATGATGATTTGTGGTGATTGTGGTGGTGGTGGTAGTGGCGGTGGGAGGAGGTAGTAGTAGTATTGACCACAATGCCTGGAGATGATGACTAGACCGCTATATATATAAAAAAAAGAACACCTTCCATTGTTTCTAGCCTAGTCGAGCGATTGGTCTTTGGGTATGGACAGGAAAAAAACAAACTGCAGGAGGAGGAGGAGACTAGGCTATAACAGTAGTAGGCTATAACGGTCTCAGTCATCGCCAGGCAGATCCATGTACATAAGAAAACACAACCCCATCTTCTTGATTAGTTTTAAAAAGATACGAGTCCTCTTAAATTTTCTTTTTCTTTTCTTCTTCTTTTGATTTACACTCTTATTTGGCCCACCCTACTCACCGAGACATTTGTTTACTACAACTCTGCAGCAGAACCGTTCCTCCGATACGCCCTATTACACTGTCTACACCTCACCTGTAGAACTACACTACATTTATTAGATACACAGATATACACAATCAAGGTTCTTAAGCTACCGGGTAATGTGTGTGTCTGTGGTGGTGGTGGTGTTCACGGGCGGCCGTGGTATTCCACACACAGTGACTATAAGAATGAGGGAGATTATAATTAGGGTTCTTTGGCAATGGGAAGAGACACGGAGACAGAATGAAGGTGATATGGAAATACAAGGAATGTAGGAAGAAGAAGAAGAAGAAGAAGAAGGAAGAATCCTACAGGGACAGAAGCAGAGGAGAGGGGGGAGTAGGAGGAGGAGGAGGAGGAGGAGGAGAAGGAAGAGGAGGAGGAGGAGGAGGTAGAAAAATAAAATTAAAGGACAGATATATGGATAATGAGGATTAGGTAAGAGGATGGATAAAAATATTCCCTTACTTTTGCTAACTTAATCACGGGATTCGGAAACTTTGATGAGATGTGAATGTTGATTGCATTCCATTTCATGTTTTCCTTACATTACTAAACTACGAACCAGCTTTCGTAGGTGCTGGTTCTGGTAAATCTCTTCACTGATGAATCGACAGCTTTCCCAGAGAAATATTTTGTTCTCAAACTATGAAATCGATATTTCCAGGGTCTTTGCAAGAAGATGACAAGGTCTTGATGCATTTTTTTTTTTTTGAAGAAATGCGAGAAGGAAAAAAATCGGTATTAGAATATCATGAAGAAAAGAAGTCCTTCGGAGTTTATGGTCAATCTCATGTTAGATTCGTGGTCAGACCGGTACTTGAGACGTGGCAGGAAAGAAGTCTGAAATGGGACTTCCTTTCGTTAGTCTTTTTACTTTCTGATGCTCCGGATTTTCTAGGGTTATACGGAGGGATGTTGGTGTTATTGATGCGTTTGTAAAGGTTCAAAAAAAAAAATCATACGAAAACTCAAAACAGGTAAGCGTGGGCATCCGAGTTTGTGTGCATTGCTCGGCAACTCACTATCTTGACTACAGCATTAAAAGAAAGCACATGAGAGATACTGCAGTGGAAGCAAGAGTTAAAAGTACAGATGAATATGCAACCTGTGCAAGAGTTTCAGTTTCGTTCGCTTTTCGCTGACGTCTTAATTCATTTTGTTAATCCTCATCGAGTGTTCTGAGAGCCTCTGAAATTCTTCAGATATCCCTGAGGTCATTTACTGATTCGTCATGCACTGGTACTGAAGCATGAAGTGAATAATGGGAGTGTTTTCTGAGATATCGAGGAGGATAATGTAAAAGATAATTCGTAAAACACACAGAGATGATATACGAAGTGTGGATATAATCAAACCTCGAAAGGAATAGAACTGAACTTCACTATCAACTTTCAAGCAATTTCCAGGTATCATTTTCTTCTCTACTGGGCAAGAGAATTCCAAAATACTAAATCTGGATAAGGTGGACAATTACAATGTCGAGATATTAACGCCATTGTGGGTCTTACTCAAGGATAAACTAGCGGTGCCTTTACAATCAGGGTGAAGATATTCAGAGAACACATATCGTTAGATAGATTCAAAAACTGAGGAAGACGTTTTGAAAAGGGAGCATTTCTTTTGAAGGACGTGAGAGAACTCTTGCGGCACGAGAAGAAAAGGCGGAGGGAAATCATCTTAGAGCAAAGGTATCCCTTATGGAGAATACTCTAATGTAAACTCCTCTTGGTGAACGTGTAAACTTTCTGTGGTGAAATCATTTACTTTACTTAAGCCCAAAAATTTACAAATCTCAAGGCAGACGGTACACGCTTTACGTAAAATATGGTGCTTCGTGCACAATCGCCGAACTTGGCTTTGAGAATCACTATACAGTCTCTTGTGCACGACTGGGACAACTTAATACGACTCGGTACGTCATTGCAAAATGCAAAGGCCATGAAAAGTTTAGGATAAATATGGTACGTGGTGTCTGAGAAGCTCAACAATATATCTTTTATGGTCTATATGTTATTGCCAAAAAAATCATTCTCTACACTTTCTTTTAAATAATTTTCTTAATTAAAGCAAAATTTTGTCTGGTATATATATATATAATGTGTGTGCGTCTGTGTGTGTGTGTGTGTGTGTGTGTGCGCGTGTGCGTGTGTGTGCGTGTGTGTATGTGTGTAATATTACTAATAATTCGACTCCCTTTTGGGTAGTATAAACACAATCGAAACTGGTTGTATGCTTACTAACTTGAACTAAGACAAAAAAAAAAAATCATCCACTTCCTTGATTTAGGGAGGTAATCTTTTCCTAAAATCTCCACTTTAGGATTTTAGCAACTGTTTTGCTCATTATCTCCAGTTCTGAGAAGCACTCAAACGCAGTCACACGCCAGTCTTAAAAGTAGTAAGAAAAAAAAAAAAAAAGATTAGTATCATATTCAAGACTGTGTTAATCCTCACTTCATCACTGACTCGTGTTAATAATCCTCACTCCATCACTGATTAATGATCATTTGCCAGCTCTCTCGCCAGGCTCAGAAACTGTGTATCCTGTACCGCGTGCAATGGCTTCCCTCATGGAAACCCACGTTTATGATAATCGGAAACCTACATAATGAGGCGATTCGCTACAAAAACACCAAACGGATTAAACAAATACGGACCAAAAGGCTTTTTATTGCCTCCGTAATCCAAAAGAGAAAAATATAGTCTCACATGGGGACGCCAAGTATGAGTGGTGGAGGTCCACTTTACGTGTTAGCTTGCAAATTTTGTCCATGGGATTTCGAGTGACAATGAGGTGAACAGTTGAAGGAAAAGCAGCCATTTCGAACGCAACACCAAACATTTCGGTGCCTTATTTTAGGACGTGCATGTGACTGTGGTTGACGAATCTTTGAAAATGAGGGGAAATCATAATCCACTTGTTTTTCTTTTATATGGACACGCAAGCAGAATTTGACAGAGACCATTATTCTAAAGCATAACTAAAGCAAGCCTTTTTCTTTTTTTAAGGTCATTGACACGACAGAATATGAGCGTCCCTCTTTGCAAGAAAGAATATAATTCGCTTGTGTATTTTCCTTTTCCTTTGTACTGGGATAAAATCTGTCAATTAGACCTCATGTATGAAACTTGAACCACTGTCTATCAAAAATCTGACCCATTTTCTGGAATAGAATAGACTTACACCATGTGGCAGACATGACTCTTAGTGAAGAGCATCTCTGCATAGACTATGGTTAACACAAATCCCTGTATGAGGTTAAGGAAGGTCATTACTAACCTATATGTTAAGAAAAAAAAAAATGTGGGTAGGATTTGGATGGAGAGGAAACATGAATCTAAACCAGAATGTCACTCCTCTAAGGTAGGGGGAATCTAAGATTGCATTGCCACTCGTAGAGTATATTGGGGGAACAATCTCTTTGACTGAAATGTTAAATTGGTATCAATGAAATGTTGAATTGGTATCAGAGAGTATCATTGTGTTCTTGACATGTAGAAAGATGAATCCAACCTCACTCACCATCAGATGAATTACTACATCGCTACTGCTAATTGATTTGCTACACTACTTCCTGAGAAGGTATCGATGTCAGTCCGAAGCACCTTTTCTCGTTCTTATGTACAGGCTAGAGTTCAGTCTCCTAATGCCAAAAAAGTGAAACTTGAGATCTCTACAGTATTTCCGAAAAGCAACACTTGCTATATCTACTTCTAAGACGATCCTGTCAAATCCGATTGTAAGGACACTCACAGCTGGTTCTGAGATCATTCAGTGACGATGACATATATACATGTAAAAAAACGAAGTAAGTATCCCTGGCGTCGATCTCAAATGTGGGTGGGAAAATAAGGCAAAAAATGGTAATAACTGTGGTCACTTATAGAGGCAATTACGAGCGACAGTGAGGAAGACAGGAGCACAAGTTGATCAGGCCTCAGGAACACAAGGAGCTATGTAAGTCAGTGACCCAGGCATGTACACTGGCGGATTACGTCTCTTGCCTTCTTCCAACCTGCCTGATCTCAACCACATATTTACAAGCGACAAACCAAGTGACGTAGTCTCCCCCCACTGCTGGTGGGGAGTTGATCCTTCGATTACATACAGAGTAAACTGCCATCACTCTTTTATAAATGTTTCTGTGCCTAAGTCAGCTGTCTAGTGCCAACTGGGAACCCATCCATCATCGGTATGCTAATGACCATGCATCATCACTACCCTACGCTTCTTCAACCATTCCTAGCCCTTTGTTCCAGCCAGCACCAGAGAGTCTCCCATATCCCTTGTTTGTTGCTGCTTTCATCCTCGATTTCAGCCAATTCGACAATGAGTCCTTTGCCTTCTCACAGTATCCTAGTTTGTCTTCATCCTTATAATATTTACACAGATCCTTAATCCTTCTGTATGCTGACTTGAGTTTAGTTGAAACGAGGCCTTCGTTTTGTTTATCTAACTCTCGATCCTTCGAAGTCCCCGCTTCGATACTTTGTCTCTCGGCAGGACGGAGTGGTTCCTCCAACCAAGAGACAAAAGCTTATCTCTCTCCCTCAACTAAGCCTCCTGGATCCTTACACCTAGAGTCGTGAGGTTGTACGAGATCCTCTCACCTGCTTGTTAAGGGCACAGCATGAAAAGGGAGTGGACGACCTTGTCACGAAGCCTAGTCTCCGCACTTCTACTCTAGGATCACTGGAAGGTGCCGTGTAGACGTCTTTACCCTGAGGATCATTTCATTCAGAATCTACCAAAATATCAAGATTTTCACGCGTGTCCTTTTCTGTTTTCATCATCATACTCTCAGTGCAACATAACCTCCCCTTGTCACGCAAACGAGCTACGTAACCCAACACTAAAACAGGGTACTGTAGGAAGAATGGTGAAGATTAGCTGTCAACCGACATCGCATACAGTGCCTTCAAAAAGGACAACTTGAGAGAGAAAAGCCTGTTAGAGAAAAAGATGGTGCAATAGCATGACCGGTGCTGGAGTAAGCATAGTAGACACGCAAGGGAGCAGACAGGAGCCACTTTAAGAGCACCCTACCAGCACTCCGACCAGGCAGGAAAAAAAACAGAAAACGCAACACTTCCAGATAGTTTAAGGGGTGGGTAGTGGCTAAGGTGGTGGTGGTGGTGGTGGTGGTGGTGGATCTAAAAAATCTTACACAGGCATGTGTTGAGAGAGAGAGAATTATAGATGAAAGTACCTGAATGTAAGGGGGTTTATGTTTCTCACTATGATTACTTGTTATCTTATTCTCTTATTTCTCATTCCTTCTTTTTTTTTTTTTTAAATCCCCTTTGCTGTCTGTGCTTGACAGATGAATTCCTCACAGCATAAGAGGTGAGTGATATCTGCGGAACCACATATGATGATTATGCCAGCAAAGACTTAAAAGGAAAAAAAAAAACCCTTGAAGGGATTGGATACGCGTAAAAGTGTGTGGATGTGTCTTTTATTTACTTTCTTTTAAATCCTTTTCATCACGAGTGAGCAGCGGAAACAAAAGCTAGTGTGAAGCGGTTTCAGATAAAATGTTGCATAATCTACATAGAGAGATAGAGAGAGAGAGAGAGACTAATGGTGCTACATCTATACAAGACAGTGCAGGGTTAGTTTCCAATACTCTGTTTGACTCTTAAATGTACCTATCCATTCTTTTTCCCTTATAGTTATACACACACATATATATATAGGATTAAGAGAGAGACACACACACACATATATGAGCTGCAAAGAAAGCAAGTATAATGTAATTCACATACTTACAAACTTATAATGGAAAACTGGAGTACTGAAGCCGAACGTTTATAAGTCCCTTTAAGTAAAAGAATTGTAGAGCATTTATGAAAGGAGTTCAACTCGATCTTACTAAAGGTTCTATGACACTCCCACTTGCCTTCAGTTTTCCATAAATGACTTTCATTTTTTTTCATAAAACTAAAACTATTCATTTTCTTGAAGACTTACACTACAGATTGGCTTAGGCTATGTCCACATATATGACCTCTAGTCGACCCTTCCCTCCCACCGTAAGATTATGCAACTGAAAATTTCTTTTCTTTGCAGATTTAGATACCACTTATTCGTTCTAACAAACGATGCTCAGATTTATGTGACTAGCTTATGTATTTATGTGTAAATATATTCTTTATTACTGGAGGACCTCTCTCTATAAGGCTCCCGCCGCCCAAGACGGCGCTACTCCCATCAGCAGGGGAATGTAGACTCCTTTGGAATGAGAAGTTCTTCGACGAGACTATGCTCCCAGTGATACAGCCTCGCCGAAGGTGACTTTTCACTCGCGGTGTAACCTCGAGCAGGTGGAGTCCGGTAACACCATATCTATCTATCTATCTATCTATCTATCTGTCTACTTAAGGGAGGTATCACTCGCACTTAACTCGGCAAATGAGTATACAGCGATAAACCAAAGCATGAGTTCCTACTAGGCTTGCTTCCTATAAGAGGTGGTGGCAAAAGAATACTTGTTCCCTACCGCAGCTTTCATTTTTTGAAGTCTCCAAACACATGTGAACTGTTGCCTTAAAAATGAGTCGGTAATCTAGCACTTAACTGGGTAAAGAGTTATGATGAATAGTGCCATTTCATTTCATATTTGATTTCATTCTGTCTGTTGACAGCTAGCTACAGAGATTATATCATCTGCAGTAATTACGAAGCCTCTTAATTATAGTTCTTTGACATTCTAACGTACTGTTATCCAAAACGAAGCCTTTCCAAGATATTCCAAGCAGTAGTAATCCTTGGCTCCCTGTCAGGCTCAAGGCAAAGGAAGGAATCTAAAGATATAAGTTTCTCAGATATGAGCGTAGGGAAGTGTTTGGGAAGGCACGTGAGTCCTAGCTGGGAACGGTTAGAGCAGCTTAGAAGCCTTTGACTCTTTTACTATTAAAACGAAACACTTTTTAAGGAAGTGCCACTTAAGAAACGAAAGGAAAAATGTACTTGAACATGACCTGTGGGGTAGTTATTACTATTAATAGTAAGAACGAACCCTTTGGCTAATAAGTATAGTCTGTCTACTGAATATTACAAAATTTACACCTCCTTTTCAACCCTTCAGGTACTATACTCTAAGAAAAAACCTCGAGATGATAGAATATTTTGTTATCTAAATCTGCAAATCGAGTCATAACGCGAACGAAAAATTACAAAACAACAGGAGTGAGAGACGAGGGAACGACTTCGCCTACCTCAGAGTCGACATTGGGCGAGAGTTCCTGAGGGTCGTAGTCATACAATGCGATCATCTTACGGGCGGGCATGTTGGCGTAGATGTCTCCCCACCTGTCTCCCTGATGCCCACGGCGCCCGACTGAGCCGTCCCGACGTCGTCTCCCGCTCTCAGACTCCTTCAGCAGTTCTTGCGCTACCCTCTCGTCGTCAACCTGAATGAAGGAGAGGCGCTGAATGTAAGCACTGAAAACACTTGCAAAAAGCATAGAAATAGAACCATACAATAAACTCTCAATAAACTATCCAAAAATTGCTCTTTCAGTAAATAGAAACCTCGACTGATAGCAACTCAAAACAGTATGACAACGACAGTGCGAGAAATGAGAAAGTTTTCATGCAATCTTCTGTGAAGCAGCATTTGAGGTGGATTGTCCAGCCTTCCCTTATATATCTTACGCATGTAGGTACTGGTCAAGTAACGTATATATTTAGAGTTCCATATTTAAAGACTTTTACTTGAGAGAAATGTATATTCAATTAGTAGCTGTACTTACTTTAATACACATGTAATATGACCTATATTATTTTGCTAGCTTATTTTACTACACTTAGAAAATCTAGTTTCTTTGCAATTCCCCGCATATCAACTGGTGCAGTTCATGTACTGTTTCGGTACTATAAGTCTCAACAAATCCTGAAACGCATGGCTGTCAAGAGGCTGATGGAGTGTAGCAAGTTGTGAAAAAACATGAATGATTCCATGATTATAGAACTCCACGGGTGATTAGCTTTCTGACAAAAATCATAGTAAAGCCCAGAAACGTACATGGTTACAAGTAAACAAGCCTGACTATGAGAGATATAAGGAGGAGAAATGGACTCTATATAGCTGAAAGATAACTGTATTTTGCATATATTATCCTATGTACATTTATATAGTTCTTGTGTATTCTGAGTGAAAAGTGAAGTACTGTACATTTGTATAGCAGAAATATTCTAATGAAAAGTACAAGGTAATACCTGAGACACTAAGAATTGCTTGGGTGAGGAGAGAAAAACAAAATCACTATCTTAACTTTCAAGTCATTACTAGGGTGACAGAGGACCTCAGTGAGGCCGGGGGGGGGGGGGGGGGGAAAGCTATATCCCCC
>JAYMFT010000058.1:0-38417 GCA_038088735.1 Panulirus argus | reverse complement strand
GGGGGGGGGGGGGGGGGGGGGGGGGGGGGGGGGGGGGGGGGGGGGGGGGGGGGGGGGGGCACTAACCTGCACCTCAGAGACCATGTTGCAGGGGACGTAGCCGGAGTGGCCACCAGCTTCCCCCCAGTAGAAGCCGTCGGGGTCCTTATCTCCGATCACCTTAATCAGTTGTCCCTCTCGGAAACCTAGTTCCTCGTCGCACGCGTCGGGATTCGGGCTCATCGTGGGCGGGTCGTAGTCGAACAGCGCCACGAAGATGCGGGTGTGTTGGTCCCCGCCTGGCGCAGTGCCGCCGCGCCCACGCCCCTCGCCACGCCCGTACTCGCGGCCATACTCGCCTCCTCGGTGGTGCCCTTCGCCCTCGTACCTGTCTCTCAAGAGTCGCTGGTCTCGTGGGTCCCTTGGAGGATGGGGCTCCCTCATGTGTGGGTCCCGTCGATCCCGCGGGAGGTCCCTGGAATCGCGCCCCTCGCGGTAGTGCATGTCGCGGGGGTCGCGCCCCTCGCGCGGTTCTCGCGCGTCCCGGGGCAAAGGCCGGTGTTGGTGAGGCGGCGGAGGGGGCCGTCCTCGCTCCTGATGCGACCGCGGAGGCAGTGCGCGGGGGTCGAAGCGGCCCCTTCCTCCCGGCCCGACCTCGTAGTCTTCTTCGTTGAAGCCTTCTATCGTGCCATGACTCTCGTTGTCTTTGGTTATCTCTGCAGAGAGGAACTCATCAGTCGGTGTTCCAACTCATAGCTCCGACAGCCACTACAAACAACTACTACTACTTCCACGACTCGAGGGGTACCAATCCACCGTAGGGTGTAGTGTGGCGATTAAAAAAGTGTGAAGACATTCCACAGTGAGCTAAATTGTAGTATAGAGCTGAGACTAACTATGAGGAGAGGGAGTAATTTACAGTGGCAACAAGATCTGAATACAAGGCAGGCCAGTGGTTTCAGCAAGGCCTTTACGCGAGCTGTGGACTTTGTTCAAGAAAGTGTTCTTGTTTTAGTGTGGTCTTAATCAACATGCTTTAGTTCTAGGGAACTCCAGTCAAAGAACTATACTTTACCTCTTGATGTGTGTGTGTGTGTGTGTGTGTGTGCGTGTGTCTGATTACTATTAGTGTGTTACGGGGGAAGAGTGTTGTCCCGTTTTTTAATCGTGTATATATAGCATATCTTTTATGTGTATACACATACATACACACTCCAACCTAAGCTAGGTACCCATCAATCAACCAGCCCGGAGAGGAGGATGAACACCAGGGCTGGCCGTGGGCATAGAGTCGCATCCAGGATTCGAACCTTGGCGTGTGTGTGTGTGTGTGTGTGGTGTGTGTGTGTGTGTGTGTATGTGTGTGTGTGAATGCTATTCTAAATGAGATTTTTGTTTACCATCTACTCAGTATAATCAACTAATCGTTAAGCCCCACGTGCATTCACGAGCAAGTGCTTCAGCATTTTCGTCACGTATTCCCAAGACGTATATGTCCCATCCAAGATGCAATAAGGTAGCGCTATGACTGGTTTAGTATCAAACATTAATCCAGTCTGATCCGGCAACGTACTAACGGATGGACCTTCCATGAGCATTATCTAGTCCATACCATATTTTTAGATCATACCTTGCCTGATACTGATGCCAGGTTCAGACTGGAGTAAAGTGAAGTGCTCGGATATAAACCAACAATTCTTCGGCAATGTTCTGAAACAATTTCCCTGACGAAACATAAGCAAGTGTTTTTTTTTCCCTCGTCCTCTGTGTCTACTCAAAGTCCCTTCAGAAAACAGTAGAGTCAGAGTTCTTGAGGAGTGTGTAGCTGAATTATTCCACTTTTTTTTATGTCACAGATGCTAACCCTTTCTGGTGTTGGGGTTACTATATGGCGTGCTGTGCTGTGGTAAACTACCATCGTTGTGAGGAAGAAGTTAGTGAAAAGTTTGTCCAAGAGCATGCGGATTTCTACTAAAGAATCTTTTTCACAGGTTCCGAGCCATATAAAAAGAAAGATCTATTGAAAAAAAAAATAAAAGTCAGTTCTGCCTCTTTTCAAAAGTCTTGTTTGACCTCCATACATGCTTCCCCGCCCAGGAGTAAAATCTTTTTTACTACAAGGCTTTTTTCTGGGGTGTCCCCTACACAGGTTGCTCCTATGAGCTGTTCCTGTGTTGTTCGTTTGATGGCAGAATGTGAGGGAGGGTGTGTGCATACAGAGTGGAAGATGATGATAAACTAGCTCGTCGATCGGAGGTCTGTGTTGAGGATCGATGCAACTGAAGGGAAGTAAGTGAAGGCATGACATTAACAAGAACAAGAAGGTTGAAGGAACAGAAACAAACACACACACACACACATCCTTATTGTCAAAAGCAGGCAGAAATTTTGCATCAGGATGGTCTTTTAAAGATTAGGAAAAAAAAAATGAGTAATTGAGATAGGACACGAGTATTTACAAGTTTTAGAAATGCATTGCCAAAGGTGAAGTGACAACTTGAGAGTGAAAAAACATACAGAATTAAGAATGACTTATCAGGGCTAAATCGATTACTTGTAATGTGGAATCAAGCTACAAAGTAATAGAGCGAGGTAATGAACAAAGAGACTGAACCAAAATAAACGGACGGGCATGAGAGGAAATAACCCTAATAAAAGACGGACAGATAAAATACCCCACATCCAAACACAAATCCCGGGACTCACGAAATGCAGCTTTCCTTCCACAAACGCCACATCACAGAGACCTGTTGGGAAACACTGATTCCCAGTAGCCAGAAAAGGTCAAAAAGCGTTTCGAACCGTTTCGGAAATCTTCACAAGACCTTTCATAGCAGCCTGGATTCTGAGGATTAATTTGTCTTTTTTTTCTTACCACAGAGAGAGACAGGGAGTTGATAAAAGATCTTTGTCAGGAAACCAGTCAACCAAAAGCAGGATGCGTTGTGGCACAACATCAAGCAAGCACTGTGGCAGAAAGGGAAGGGGGGTTAACTTATAATACCACAGGATCAAAATGGGTTAGGGGTTCGGATCTCATGATGTAGTATGATCGCGGTAGATTGCGATTTGAATATACTTAAAAACTCTGTTCGAAGATGAGAAAGGACGAGATCGAAGAAACTGATTTACTCGAGTTTACTCAAAGAGTTGATAAATTCTTATGACTATACTACTGATGACCCTTTCTTTGACCATTAATTATTTGAACATATGACTAAACCTCGAATGTTAATACGTATGTCGCAATATATATACATATACCCCATTGGTTTCCATGCTTGGCTATGGGGAATCTGGTAAAGAGATTTACAATTGAGCTTCTCCAAAGAGTGATGACTTTTTGAAATTTTGATGGTACATATTCATTCATTGTCTATAAAATGGATCGTTATACCGATAGAAACAAAATTCTAAAGTTTTTGACAAATGGTATTCTTTATTGCGAATCAATTACGTCTCAATGGCGCTAAAAGATCCAACCGCAGATTCCTTTTTTTGATCAAGTAAGTCGAACTGTCTCTCGAGTCTATCAGAGAAAATATGGTAGTCGAGTAGTTACCCGAGATGTTTCGTATACGTTCCTCATTCTCTTTGATATGAGGACAGACTCTTCGCTTACAGGGACTATCTGGAAGCTTTACAATCACTTGCCACTACTGCTGAGGCAGCCTTGCCCAGGAAGTAGCAGCAGAAAGATTTCATATCCTCAGGAATATTACTATCTCATACGCAGTAAACAATACTCAGGGCGATAGTTAGCTAGCTCTCGGATGCTGCAAAGTCTTAGTTAAATGAAAAAAATAAAAGAAAACCCCCGATCCATACGCTACATTAAAAGATCCACTGCCTGAAGCCTGTTTCCCAAATATCGAAAGCACAGGAAAGAAACCTAGGCTAAATTCTGAGGTCCATAATGAGATGCAGCTAGAGTACCATAGTACACATGTCACCATAACCCAAATATCCCATCTAAAAGGTTTTAATCAAAAGACTTTAAGCAAATGAATTAACCAAAGATATTGAACTGGATGTCTTAACTTAAAGACTTTAAGTCACGAAGATTTTTCCCCCAGCAACCTTAAACCAGTTCAAATACCTCAAACTTAACCCAAGAACAGAAGACTGCAGATGACCCTTTTATTAGTCTAAATCACATAACTTGATTTAAGTACGTATCATTTGATACTTATCCTAAATATTCTAAAACTAATTACTATGACTGAATCATTCTAAATCAGAAAGGTTGAGTAGGGACATCCCTCTTCAGAGGGTCTCAGTCCACGGACTTTAACCCAAAGACCCTACATCAATGACCTCAGTCAATGAGCATCAATTGAAAGACCTTCAAGTAAAGACATAATCCCAAACACCTTGATGCAAAACCATTATCTCCAAGACCTTGAAGCAATGACACTATCACAAAGACCTAGAAGAAAAACCATTACACCAAAAGACCTTAAAGCAAAGACATTACCCCCAAAGACTCTGAAGCAAAGACATTATCCCCCAAAAGACTTTGAAGCAAAGACATTATCCCCCAAAAGACTCTGAAGCAAAGACATTACCCTAGAGACCTTGAAGCAGAAACATTACCCTCAATGACATTATCTCAAAGGATTATTTGACTAAAGTATTTCACTTAGGAGAAGCAACCCAGGACCATAACTAAGAATGTCTAAGAGCTGTTCGTCACAAAGTTTAGACCCATTACCAAACCGCTCAAATCAAAAAGAGATTTACAGTGAATTCCAAACAAAACAGAAGAGAAACTTACATGATTCTTCAGATCCTTAAGATCTGAACTGTAGCCAAAGAAACTTTATCCTTACCATTAAAATCCCTCAGAACTGAAGCAGAACCCCAGTAAAAAAGAAAAGCCTAAAGACCCATAGCAATAAAAGAAAGGAATCCCTAGAAATTAAAATCACCCCAAAATAGCCTTAAACCCCATGACCCTAAAATAAGGAATCTCTGGAAATTAAAGTCATCCCAAAAGAACCTCAAACCCCCATGACCCTAAAAAAGGAATCTCTGGAAGTTAAAATCATACCAAAATTGCCTGAAGTCCCATGACCCTTAAAAAGGAATCTCGATAGAGGTTAAAAGCATTCCAAAATAGCCTTAAGTCCCATGACCCTTCAAAAGGAATCCCAAAATAGCCTCAAAAAGAAAAAAAGAGGAATCCCTAGAAACTAAAAGCACCCCCCAAAGTAGCCACCAGACTCACGGCCCTCCAAAAAAAAAAGGAATCTCTAGAAGTTGACATAAGGAAAAACACCCCAAAAAATTAAAGTGACAAAACTGAAGGAAGCCAAAAACTAAAGTCTGCAAAACCCCTATAAACTCAGGAGGCAACTATGATACTTACGGCGGACACGGGAGACGCCTCTTCCTGGTAGGGGAAAGAGATGGTTCAGGCTCTGACAAACATGGAAGTAAAGAGTAAAAACTAAAAATATATATAATGACTGAAAACACAGATTGACAATAGTTAAGATTCAGAGCTTGAGGAGGATATGAAAAAAAAAGTGCTATATGAAAAAAAATGATAGTAGTCTTCACAAAAAATGAGAGTGTGATTTTCTTAAAAGCCAGTTCAGAATATAAAAAACTGTATCTCAGGAGAGAAGTATTGAGAGACATATAGATGGCTGATTAGATAACAATACAACCTCAGCATCTAGGTTTTTTTTCTTTTTCCTTCTACAACAATTAATGTTAGACTAGCACTGACCAGGACCAGTATGAGAGACTGGGGGAGGATTGACAATTGAAAGAATTGAGCTGATTGACAAAAATGATGATTGAAAGCTTCTTTCCCCCAATTCAAGTGATCATGATCAGCAAAATTCTTTTTAGACAAACACTGACTAAATGACCTCATGGGGATTCCTTTTTATGTTAATTAGTCCTATGAATTATGGGTATTATATAAGCATCACATTCAAAAATGCTAGTTTCGAACACACGACAACACACACAAAAGAAAAATGTGTTTAGACGGTGAAAAATATGAACCAAAATATGAAACACAGAGAATGGGTAAAAAGAGAAAGGGAAAAAAAAATCTACGAAAGAAAACGGGAAAGAAAGAAGAAAAACCAAAAATGACAAAAATCATTTTTATGTAAACTAATCACAATCGACTGAATAAAACAAGAAGAATGGATCAGGATGGTAAGAAAAAAAATTAGCAAAGATATTACAAAGGAATGAATTAAGGCACACAGCAAAAGCAATCAATAAAAGAACAAAAACAAGGACATGGAACTGATTACGAATGAAAAAAGTCATGATCTGAATAATTAAGGGAAACAATTGTCTTAAATTTTGAAGAAAAATGATACAGGATCATTGTGCAGCTAACTGGGCTGAAATTAAACAAAAAGAAAAAAGATGGAATTTGGATAAGGTAATTTTGAGAAAAAAGTAAATCTTAAATTTGCTGAAATTGGAAACAAGATAAAATACTAAGAAAAACTAGTAGTCTGTAACACTGATGTAGGAGAGGCGTAACAGAACCCAAGCAATGAAAAAACAACTTATAAGACAAAGTAGTAATATAAAAAAAAGCTAAGATAACTTAGAGAATGAATGAAAGAATATGAAATATCTGAAATATAGGAATTGGTGTTAAAAAGAAATATCTATAAACGAAAAAAGACACCATAATATAAAACATGCAAATAATGGAGAGTTGATTAAGGAAAAAATAGCAATCAAAATGATAATGAATGGATTGAGGAAAGAGAGAGGGAGAAACTCATGTCAACATGAAGAATGAACGACTAACAAAAATGAAATTTGCAAAAAAGTGCAAAAATCAGCTTCAAAATAAGAAAAGATATGCAAAATCGGATTATATCTATGGTAATGATAATGCAACATATCAGAGGAGAATAAGATAATTTGAAAAAAGTATTAAGTAAATTGTTTAGAGATCCAGAGATGTAAAATGTACAAAGGGAAAATATATACACACATACACAGAGAAAAATATCAGAGAAAAATATCAGTGCATAAAAATAGACAAGGCCCTGTCCACTGTTCTATAAAAATAAAGTCCCATAAATGTATATAAAGTTGATCTATACAATATATAAAAATACTCTTCATACATACAGTTAGTAAGTAGATAAAGAAATAAACACTATCTTTACATTTGGCTAAATACTAGTAAAGGATTTCTCAATATTTACAATCCACTTACTTCTATGCTTTCTAGTTATACATACACAAAGAGCTAAATTTCTAATAGGACTATATTTTGAGATATATGCTACTCTATGGAAAAATTTCTAAGGCATTCGATGATTATATATATACAAATTATCATGATAGATATATACTGTGTCAACAGGTATTTGAGAAAATATTTTTGGAACCTCTCTCATCAGCGTTAAAGACCTTTTGTACCTATAACTTTGACCTTAAGAAACCCTTGACCTTAAAAACCCATGGAATTAGAAACCCATGACCTTAGATACCCAAGACCTTAGGCAACCACGACCTTAGATACCCATAACCATAGGTGGCCACATGTACCCATGACCTTAGGTAGCCTAGACCTTAGGTACCCTAGACCTTAGGCACTCTTGACCTTAGGTAACAATAGCCTTAGCTACCCTTGGCCTTAGATATCCATGACTTTTTAGACAAGCACGGTGCATCCGTGCCTTAAATGTCTTTAAAGACTTGTGTTGGTCGTATGTGCTTAACCACTGATGACGAACTTCTTAACCCACTGAGGTCATGTAGCCACTCGTCTGCGTGACATACACGCAGGCGTATACTATATTATACACACACACACACACACACACACACACACACACTCGCACGCGCGCGCCACATCTCACTCTCTCTCTCTCTCAAAGTGCTGACTTCCTCATTTTGGACGGCATGCAGAGCTGAATAGGTTAAATTTACAGAATGTGAATACATGAAATGTATCTATAATGCGCCTGTGTATTCATCATCATGTACACATTATATGACTTTAAATCAATGCACTATGTACGCATACACAGGAGGAATGAGTACATATTTCGAAGTATGCATTGTTATGCACCTCGAGACATGTGTCTTCTACTTTATAGACACATTTTCTGTAAGCACACACAAATCTTGGCACATACACACACATACACACACACACACACACTGCAGGCATAGTTTGCAAAAGACACACAGAAGTGCAATTTTGATCTGTGAATACATCATCCATTCACAAGAAACCAATGAGAAACAGTGCAGATAAATCACGTATGCACAGATAAGGCACACTTCACAAGCTAGCAGACGGAAGAAAAAAAAAAAAAGATTGACTACATCTGTCTAGCATTCTCGGGCATGAATAAGCGACGATAAAAGTCTAATGCACAACTGTGGCGTTGACTGCAAAAGTAACATAGCAAGTGTAAGATGTGTTAGAAAAAAAAAAACTAGGACGTTTTCAGGGCGAAAAATGGTAAACTAAGCAACACTGGTTGAAAATATGGGTCTCTCGTTCCAAAATCTTTGCCCATTAAACACACACACACACACAAGAAAAAAATATCCGGTGACCCATATTATGCTTCCATGGCATAATCATCTATTATTCTCTGTGAGTGTATTCTGTCCATAAGAGTTTTGATTTAAAAATCTACGTACGTGAGAGCTCTCAAAATTACATATTTAGATATATATATATACAACTACTCTATGATGGTAAATCTCACGCATTTTTCTAATGATGAAAATGAAGCATACACCAAAACACGTCTCATATAAAGACTACAAGTCAAAAAAATAAATATTTCTGGGAACTCACTACATACTGTAAGACAGCTAAAAAAATTTTAAGACTTACGAAGAACGTCTAAAAGTCTTTCTCTCTCTCTCCTACAGTGTCTAAGGATTGCTTGGGGAGGGGAGTGGGTTAAATCCATTCAAACTATGTACAATTTCCATTATCTTATGAAGGAGAGAAGGTGCGTTCTTTACCTTTTAATTGCCCTATGGTATTGAATAAAGAGTTTGACAGTCTGGCCAGACCACTTCTCGTGGGGCCTGCCAAGTGCCACAGTAGTAAGAGGTGGGAGAGAGGAGAGAGGGAGAGAAAAAAAAAATATCGCACTCTTATTCATTTCACCAGATGAAAAATTTAAAAGCTTAAACTCTATATTATTTACGGAACCTCATATATGTGTATATATCTGTATATAAATACATGACATTAAGTCTAGCATACGGAACATTTCATATATTGATATGGCAAGAGATCCAAGTGTAATTCATTCAAATATTTTTGATCAGTTTCAGCAGGCATGACATGAGCAGTATAAGTGTAATGACATCTTCAGCTCTTTGAGGAGCTTATGAAACAGCATGACTGAAAGAGGAAGTGAAGCAAAAGCAGTTTATAGATTACGGTAGAACAGCAGTAACAGCAGCAGCAGCAGCAGCAGGAGCAGGAACAGCAGCAGGAGCAGCAGAAACAGCGGCTGTAGCTGTGCGGTGAGGGATTCATCTCAGCCAACAGCTGCTTAGTGAGTGCCGCACGCGCCCATCACACACACATGCGGCCCTGCGGCGGCCCCCCCCCCTAAACACGACGACTCCTCCTCCTTCTCCTTCTCCTCCTCCCGTGCCGCAGCAGGTGGGCGTGGGCGTGGGCGTGGTACTACTCACCTATGGCCGGGATGGGGGCGTGGGGCCCCTGCTGGTGGCCTGGGTAGATCTCCTTGTCGCTCAAGTTGTCCTCGTGTTCCAGTATCGTCTGGTCCATATGGTCGGTTCGGACTCCAGGGGCGGGGACACCTCGACGTCCCAGCAGTCTGTCCCGAAGACTCCCAGGGCCACTGGGGCCGTGGTGTGGGCCACCTGGTGGTGGTGGACCTCCTCCTCCGCCGTGGTGAGGGCCACCTGGTGGTCCTCCTCCTCCTCCTCCTCCTCCTCCGCCGTGGTGAGGGCCACCCGGACCACCGCCGCCTCCGTGGTGTGGCCCAGGCAGGCCATGATGCGGGCCAGGTTTGTGGCCATCGGCATGCATGTCCTGAGAGGGAAGGAGGGGGGGGGGAGAGAGAGAGAGAGAGAGAACTGGGTTTTACATCAGCGAGTCAGGCCGAGGCCCCAGCAACCACTGCCGGCGATCAGGCTTACACCTGCTGCCTGCCTGGCTGCCTCCCTCCCTCCTTCCCTCCCTCCTACCTACCTACCTACCTACCTACCCCCTACCCTCCCCCTATACCCCGCCCCTCCCCTCCCCTCCCTCCCTCCCTCCTCCTCCTCCACCTCTCCCTCCCCCCTCTCAACACCATCCCCTCCCCCCCACCCCTCTCCCTCTCTCTCTCTCTATACACCACCCCCCAACCCCACCCCAACCCCACCCCACCCCGCCCTACTGCTGCCACAGCCGCCACCACCACCCGTCCTCCTCCTCCACCTCCTCCTCCTCTCGATATTGATCTCCAGGTCCCACACGAAAATGACTCCGAGCTTCAGCGTCAGGTCACACACACACACACACACACACACACACACACCCACCCTTCCCCCCCTCCCCCCTCCCCCCTCCCTCTACCTAGTAAAGCTATAGCTTGCCTTCGAAAACATATGTTACCCGTGACGACGGACATCTGGCCTCACGCTGATTGAGCTGCTGATCTAAGCTTAGCATAAGGATTGAAAACAAGATAAGCATTTATCTGGAAATCACAGGCAATTAAGGAAAAAACAAAACAAAAAAACAAGCTGACACTCGTATAACACCTAATACAAACATTTAAAAACCTTTCTATTAAAAGCTTTCGTAAATTGGTAACAATGACCGGGGGCAGGACACTATGGGGGGAACTGAACAGTGATGGGGGAATTTTGGCAACATATCAATCGCGCATTTCCACCCTGGTTGCAGAAACGGGTCTTTGAAAAAACTGATCCTCAAAGTCGAATCGAAATCCTCAATAAGGCTATATAAACCTTCAACCCTTCCGTTCATGTATTCTCCATACACAGAGATAGATAGATAGATGGATAATTATTACTTTTTCTCTCATCTTCTGCTTTATTCAATACGAAGATGAGTTTTAAATGGAAATATAGACAGTAATTAGTATTAGTAGTATAGTACTAGCTTTAGCCTCAGTGCTAGTATTAGTGACAGCATTAGTAATAGTAGAAGTAGTAGTTCTAGTATTAGTATTAGTTCTAGTATTAGTATTAGTACTAGTATTAGTATTGCCATTAGTACTAGTATCAGTATTAGTACCAGTATTAATATTGCCATACGTACTAGTATCAGTAATAGTACCAGTATTAGTATTGTTATTAGTACTGGTATTAGCTTTGCCATTAGTACTAGTATTAGTACCGGTATTGGTATAGTCATTAGTACTAGTATTAGTATTAGTACCGGTATTAGTATTGTCATTAGTATTAGTATTAGTATTGCTATCAGTATTAACACCAGAATTAGTATTGCCATTAGTACAAGTAGTACTAGTATTAGTATTAGTACCAGTATTAACATTACCATACGTACTAGTATCAGTATTAGTATTAGTATTGTTATTAGTGCTGGTATTAGTTTTGCCATTAATACTAGTATTAGTACCGGTATTGGTATAGTCATTAGTACTAGTATTAGTATCAGTACCGGTATTAGTATTGTCATTAGTATTAGTATTAGTATTGCTATCAGTATTAACACCAGAATTTGTATTGCCATTAGTACAAGTAATAGCATTAGTACTAGTTGCAGCATTGCTACTAATACTAGTACTAGTATCAGCACTAGTATCAGTATTAGTACTAGTAAGAGCACTCTGTTAGTATTAGCACGAGTATTAGAATCAGTATTAGTATTAGTACTAGTAACAGTATCTGTACTAGTCAGTATTAGAATCATACAGACAAACCAACGATGGTGCAGCCACCAAGAGCCTTTTTTTTAGTTACCTCGTCTGAAATCTCAGTCTCACTCTCTTCAGCAATATCTGACAACTCCGACGGCCGATCCAAGTCTGAATGCAACATACCTTCATCATCTTGCCACTGTTGAAATGGAGGGGAAGTAAAGCTGAACAACAGAACAAAAAAAAAAAAATAAAAGGAAAAATTTAAAGCGGGAGAATAACTTAAAAGGAAAAAGAACTCTGGTGCATAAGATGGGTTGCAAAACTTAAAGAGAAAAGCACTTTACAAAGAAAACGAGTGAAGAAAATGAGTAGAGTGTAGGAAGAAACGGTTTAATAAGTAGTTAAGAATAATCAAAGGAAGAACTAAGCTTAATTGAACAGTAAGGAAACAAATCATAACAGTCTGAGAGAAGGTAGAGAACAAAGGAATAGTTAAAAGTGCATTGCAGAAGCAAATGATTAAAAATTATCTATGCAAAATAATTATAAAGGAAAAATTGGGTTGCAAAAGAATAACTGAACAAAATGATAAGCATGATGGTTATAACTATTTAACCCAAACAGACACTGATTTGCTAAGATGAAATCTGGGACTTCGTGCAGGTTTTTCTTTCTAGCATTAAAACAAAACATAAAAAGCATAGCTCAAACAAAACTATGAAGAGATACAGCTCATATGAACAAATTAAAAAAGAGAAAAAAAAGAATCTATAACACACTAAATACAAAGAAAACAAACAAAGAACACAAAGGTGCAAAATGGAAAGAAAATTTGAAAAAAAAAAAATCGGTTTAGAAAACGAGCATCTAAGGCACAACATTGAAAAAGAAAACTGTGTGTGTGATCTACCCATTTTCTTACGGTTGCCTGTGGTAAGTTCAGCACCAGCAGCCCATATTCTTATCAAAATAAAGTCCGAGTGGACAGCTTTTTTTCGTGCACGGGTAGCCAGCAAAGGCCAAGATATGGGTCAAGATATTGTTTTTTTTTATGACCTGAAAGACTTGAAAGGGTCCTACGTTAGTAAAACTGGCAAAAACAAATGCTATGACGGCGTGTAGTATGACCCACAAAAGGTTATGTTATCTTATGCCTTCGCGGTAGTTTATTGTATGAGGTCAAAGGTCAAGACTGGGTGCTTGATTGGAGGTCAAAGAATTTTTTTGTCCGAGTCACCTGCAAAAGTGTATATGGCCTCAAAATTATCATATAGCCACAAAATTATGACTATAATAGGGTCAAGACGTTTTGATTCCAAAGCACAAAAGCTTGGTCTTTGACCCTGAAAAGGTCAGGTCATGAGTAAATGGGCATAATTAACCTGAATGATGTCAAAATGACGAATTGTGAGACTCATTACGAGTAATCAACGCGAGACTTAACGCGTAAACTACTGTACATGACTGTCCAGGTTTCGTTGTGTGGGGTTTGTCGTTGTATGAAATCTGTCGCTGTGAGGGGTCTGCCGTTGTGTGAGGGGTCTAAAGTTGTGCGAGGTCTGTCGTTGTGAGAGGTCTGTCGCCGTGAGAAGTCTGTCATTGTTAGGGGTCTGTCGTTGTGAGAGACCTGTCGTCGTGTGAGATCTGTCGTTGTGCGAGCTTTGTCGTTGCGTGAGTATATCCCACTCATTCGCTACGAAGTGGTTCTTCCTAGTATGATGGATGGTCGTTCTTTCCCGGCAAGGTGGTGTGTGTGTGTGTGGTACCCGGTCGCTCACTGTGTGGTAGCAGCTCTCGCTGTGTAATAAAATGTGTGGTGTGAGTGGTGGTGGTGGTGGTGGGACAAGGCGGTGTTGACGGACATCACCAGCTGGTCCCATCCACTCACGCAACTTCGCAGAATTCGTCAGTTTTGAAATAGTTCCTTGACCATGAAGTGAGTTTCATGTGTCTAGATTAAGACCTGGGCGCTGTACGGCAAAACTGGTCGACTTGTGGGAGATTGTCGTTGTCAGGTAGTTGTTAGCTGGGTGTGTGGTAAGTCCTGACTGGTTGACATGCTCGCTATGTGAGACCTAGTTAGTTGTGACACATGGTCGTTGTGTGGGGGTCTGGTCGTTGTGCAGGGCCTGGTCGTTGTGTGGGATCTGGTCGTTGTGTGGGGCCTGGTCGCTGTGTGGGACCTGTCGGTTGTGTGAGGTCTGTGGGCTGTGTAAGGCCTGGTCTTTGTGTGTGGTCTGGTCGTTGCCTAGTTGGTATGTGGGAGGTCTGGTCGATGCGTGGGACTTGGCCGTAGCGTGCTGGTTGACAGGAAAGACTGAGGGAGGATCTGATGATGCTCTCTTGGTGTTAAATCTTCGCTTGTGTTTCAGCTCTACGTCTCCTGTTCTTGCTGGGAGAAATATTCTTGAGTGATATGACTTTGGTCAGAAGTGAGACTTGGGCCATCACGGGGCAACCATTTAACTCGCTTTAAGAAAGTGGGTGCAGGAGGAGGAGGAAGAGGAGGAGGATATGGGAAAGCTAGTATATATATATATATATATATATATATATATATACACGTCCGTTGGGTTCCTCTCGAGTCTCTGACATTCCGAGAGGCACTTTTGAGAAACAAAGGTAGAGGCATCTTTCATAGAATTACCTACAGTACCGAGAAACACAACTAAAGATATTCAATGAAGTAATCTATCCATTCCCTCAGGAAATCATTTGTTCACACATGCGTCTAACAGCTCATCTGATATCAGACGAAGGAGAACGTAGACAACCAGTCACTTGTAGACACTGGAGGAACGAAGGTTTTTAGCCTATGAATACTAACAAAACCGAGCAACAAAGAGACGTCTGCGATTAACGTAGAACCCCAGCTTCAAACGAAGAACGAACCAAGTAGAACCTTGACAGCTAAAGAAGCTAGAGAACCCCAAGCTTATCCATCAAAGCTAATGACAACGTTAAGCCCCCTCAACCCTGGACTCACCTTGCCTCGGCCGCGCCCACGGGCGAAGTGGGTGGGGATCTGGCTGGGCACAGAGTCCCCCGAGACGCTGTCCCGGCTCTTCGTTCGCACGGTTACCTGCTTGGGCTCGAACCCCGGGATCTTCGTCAGGTCTATGAGGGCGTGGTCATCTGAGGGCATGAATACAAGGGCTTAAAACTTACTCCAATGTACTTTTCAAGTGTTCACACCAATATTTATTAACAATACACTGAAATTAAAACTAGACTGACTTCACCATCTACATTACATTCGTGTCATTTCAATAAACCAATCTAAGGATAGCTAGGAAGGATGATGTCCGGTCTTAGGAGAACGGTCATCCCTGTCCCCCTTGGTCCCATGTGGGGATTTGGAGGACTAGGGAACCAAACCCTGCAAAAATCAACTCTCAAAAAGAAAAAAAAAAAGGGTACATTTATGCATTTGATCCAACCCTGTGTAGATGGGAAATGAATACGAGAGACAGGAATGGACAGATCATTCCTTAGACAGATCCCTCGAAGGCTAGATGAGACACAAAACGAAAATACTCTGGCCCATACGCAAGGTCGGTGCCCACTCACCTGTTGGGCTCTCTACTTCCGTCACTTTCTTGCCGTCCGCGTACACGGCGTAGCCCGTCACGGGAGCGCCGTTGGACGTGCCCCCCGTGCTGTTGATGGTGACAGGCAGCCAGGATACGAGGAGGGAGCCGTCCTGGGGTCCCGGCTCCACCTGCACGTTCACAGGAGGGTCGGGAAGACCTGGGCAAGGGAAAGGGGAGGAATACGTGTGCCAAAAATCTGCGAGTGTCGGACGCTACCACCAGGGGTTAATCCTCCCAACAGTGTGTGTTCCCGATTTTCCTTTTCTCTTCATCTCTTCATCTGGTGACCAGGGTCGTGTGGGGAGTGGAGGATCTATTATAATCACAGGAGTTCGAGGGGAGCTATGAGCGAAACAAAAAAGAATGTAGATTTCCTTTCTCCCCGCCACTGTGAACTGAACCAACACAAGTATTCCAGGTTCAGAATCATCTGATCAACGTCTGGAACGTCTGGTGTGGGGAACATAAACGTCTAGTCATTGAGACAGCAATGGAATTACTCCTCTTCCTTTAAAATCTTTCGCCTCCGCCCTTGGCAACAGAAAAGATGACAGTTAAAGAAATGGGACACTGTCGTTCGGATCGAGCTCTGGCGTTCCATAACAGCGCCTCAGAATTGAGAGGTATCTACAGTGCTAAGTTCTGACTACTTGAAACTTTCCTAAAGCCATTATCTCATAACACTGATAGGAAAAATAATCTACCCTATTGAATTTTTTTTCAGCGACTGGCAGGAGCTATGATACACTCTTTAAGTATATAAGGCTCTAATTGTAGTCATGAATTGACTTAAAATTGAAAAAGAAAAAAAACTTATGTATTCAAATATATCTTTTTTTTTCTATAGTTATCTAGGGGGGGGTACTCAACTAATGGGGGGTAAAAAAAATCATATCTAGTACCATGAAGGATTTGATAAGGAAAAACTTGAGGCTCTTATGTCATTTACAAGGGATTTGAATCTTCACCTTTTATTCTTAAAAGTGTAAATTTCAAGACAAGATAATGCTCAATACTCTCATATTTCGTGCTAGATTTCCTTTTACTATCTTTCGGCCAATTCTTGAAGCAAGTCCCTCGCATCCTTCAGGGCAAGTGTAGCTAGGTGATTATCAATATCAAAACAACATACAAAACAGAGTTTAAAAGGAAGGCTTTTTGCATGCATTCGTTATTCAGAGGAATTACTATAACACACGGAGTAATTACTAGGTATTGGTGCATATTTAGGGCTGAAGTGATGTAATTTACATAGTTGCTCACCTACGTTGAAGCAATGGAATCGGTTTCCAATCATCACGAAAATGTTAAACAATCCACATACAAGTCTTACGAGTCATTAGCAATGAAAGAATAAGTCTCGGTGGATCTTAAGCATTCACTGCTGGTTAGACTAACTTTGCCGAGTTGAAAATATGGTTTCCTAAAGCTGGAAGAGATACAGATATGTCCCGGATGGAGTGAGAATGAAAAGATAAGATGGGACATCTCGAACGAGTGCGATTTTCAGAAAAGATGAGCTTTGAAAAGCACTAATCGATTATGGCAGTTCAAAATCTAGCCTCTGAGACTGGAACAGTAACAAAAGCGAACGGGTGTTCTCTCACACCTATTACCCTAGACAAAGGAGACGAATCTTTGTTACATTCATACAAATCTGAAGTATAATCTTCTCCTTCGTATTAAATGTGACAAACTTGGAAGTACTCAAGCAACGAGAATCGTTAGCGAGAGAGATTGTATTTTGTATAGATCGCTGTAATCCTACGGAAAATCTTGACTGTATTATTTTAAAATGTTATTATCTTTAAGATTATCATTCACACGACTTCAGCTAAGAAGTTTCCCTCATCAGTAGCGTCTGAGAATGTATAACACTGAGACTAAACAGACTTCTTATAACATGCAGCTTTGTTGCCGTAAAAAGATCTTTTTAAACGTTCTTTTTTTCTAAATTTCCAAGACGGAGTCATTCTCATTCTGCGTTTTTTCTAATCCAGTCGTACTGGAGAAATCAGAGACCGTGCATTTCTTAAATCTTTATATGATGCAGTTTTATTTTGCCTCGGAGATGTGTAATTTTCCTTGAATCATTTCCTTCGGGTTAAAGGAAATGCAGCAGTGATCATCGAACGTTTTCACCTTTCGGTTTTACACATACGAACTAAGACCCCCCTTCACCTCAACGTTTATAACGTGCCTGTACTCAGAAACGAGGACAGAAAACCCCATTCGCCAGCTCGAATATACGTAAGAGCAGATTTCTGTCATCAAAAACGTTCCCATTCGATTAGACCACATTGCCATCCATCAGTTTCAAGGAATGATCTTTAAACACCGGTACAGGGTGAATGAGGGATAAAACTGGCGCCATATGTTTATCTGTAAAGCATCACAAAGAATCTCCTTTTCGTCAAATCGAACTTTCTTTCTTTACGTGAAAGTTTTTCACCGTCAAAAGAGCAAATTATCTCCAGACGTGAGGGAATCTTAATGGAATACATGGATCTCTGTGGAAAAAATATACCCGTGGATTGGTTTTACTTCTCTCGGGAGATTATCAAATCAGTCAGGAAACGTTCCCGAGGCTACCGTGAACGGCGCGATGAACGGCATACTGATGAAACTTTCGTAGTTTTTCTGGACGTAGTAGTGAGCGAGAGTATCCTGAACGTGAGTCGGGGAAAGAGGGAGAGATAAAGTGGCAAAAGGAAATCATTTGCGGGCGTGAGAGGTGCTCAGTGCAGTGATTACGGGGGAACATCCAAGACCCAGTTGGGAAAGAGCCATAATACTGGCTGGTGAGGAAGTCAAGCAGGTGGCAAATAAGCCCACGAAGTTATAACATTTAAGGGCAGGACGGAGAGGAGGAGGAGGAGGAGAAGAAAAGAAAAAAGGTCACCAACTACGTAGGTCAGAGAATGGAAACACCCTTGAGACAGTTCATGGATGGAGGAGCATGGAAGTGTGGGCGCTAGATCACAGACAGAATCATACTGCATTTGATTATAGGTAGATTTATCCAGGGAATTATTTTGGTATTCTGAATGTTACACTGCAGTTTGCTTCTAGGAAAGGGAGCAGCATTAAAAGTGACTGGAGAGAGACAAAATTGGCTCTGTATAGAGGACGAAACAGAAGTGGCAGCGAGCGAAATGGAAGAGGTAGGTCGGTTGTCCTGATTTAGAGGAGAAAGACAGAGACGAGCGGAGAAAACAAGAGAAGATTTTTTTTGATGAGGCACCGGTGACAACTGAAGTCGAACGGAGGGAGCAAACGACCTTTCACAGATGAATGATAAGTTTGAATGATGCTGAAGGGATCAGCGGGAAGTCCTAGGCCCGATGAGAAATACAAAGGACACAGAAGGACCCGTAAGATAAACATATAAGGGATGCAGCACAACCACTGACAAAGACCAGTGGGGAAGGCAGAGGGCACAAGAGGATTTATAGGAAGGACAAGTGATACATCAAAAAGGTCACTGGGAAGTCTAAAGAGCACAGGAGGGTAGGACGAAAAAAAAAAAATAAAAGACGAATGGCACAGAAGGGTAAATAAGATTTATAAAGGACATCACAGTGAGAAGGATATGGGACAAAAGGAACACTAGAAAGAAAGTAGGAAGGAAAAGACAGACAGGAGAGTTGGTATAAAGGAAAAGGGGCACAAGGAGAGTTTGCATAAGGGGAGAAAGGCACATGAAAGTTGATATATAGGAAAAGGGACATAGTGGAGTTGGTAATGAAGGGAAAGGAACACATAAGAGTTGGTAGGCGGGAGAAGAGATCCCAAAGGGATACAGAAAAAATCGTCGAATAGACAAAGGACAAAGATGTGATAATGGAAGAGACAAGGGACGCTGAGTGGTCAGTAGGACTGACAGAGAACACAGACGGGATGATCGCAAGAAGGGACGCGTGATCAAAAGATCGCAAACGCAAAAGAGTTCGTGAGGCAGAATAAAGGACACAAGAAAGTTGGAAATGGACACAGGAAAGCTGGAGAAGAGGGCAAGGACAACAAAGAGAGGAAGAGATGGGTGTAGGACATAGGAGGGCCGGTGTAAAGGACAAGAAACACAACCTCGAGGGGATTGTGGAAGGCCACAAGGGAGTTAGTGCAGAATGACAAAGAACTCGGGAGCTTCAGTAGCAGGAACGGATAACGCGAGAGTTGGTAGGATAGAAAAAAGGACACAGTAATCTAGATTAGGAGGGCATTGGGATATAGAGTATTCTACGGGAAGAACACAGAACTCAGGATAATCGTTTGGGGAGGACAAAGGAACGGTAGTGTGAACGAGAAACGTAAGAGACGATGAGAAGGCCGAGCAGAAACGGGGTGGGCGGTGAGAGGAGCTCAAAGGACACGTGAGGACCAGTAAGGACAACTTTAGATTTCATAACACAGCGCACACAAGACCACACAAGGCTTGAGTAACGCAGCTCTTGAGCGGTCCTGAGGCTACAAGCTGCCGAGTGCAAAGAGAAAAAAATTATAGACGAGGAAGGTTTTCTCTCTCTCTCTCCGTCACTAGGAGATGGAGGGTGGTTGAGTGGGTGGGTGGGTGCCCTGAGAAGCATTGTCATAGGCTAGAGTGAGGAGTGTGGTGCAACCTAAGCCAAGAGTCTTGCGTCAATTAGATGCGAAAGTCGAGACACAGCTTCCCTCTTTCCATCCCTATATAATGTGGGCTACTTAAACTAGATTACTGAGGTGATGTGGCCGGATTTCAAGGTATGTATAGTAGTATTTCCCACTAGATAAAGCTACATTCATCCCGTTTCGTTAAAGGAAACTGTAACATATTGTCCTTTTTATACGTTTCTGATCAAATGGAGAATGGTGACAATGCCCGACTTTTTTTTTTTTTATGATGGAAAAGGGTCTCTCGACTTGCGCAGCTTGGGCAAGTGGTGGTGCTGAGCCTACAGAGGTGCGCACAGCCTAGTCCCAACATGCTACTGGTGCGCAGGTGAGCTACAGCGTCATGAGTCCTACCCACTGGTTTACCTTTTGGATCTGTCAGGATGAAGAGAAGAAAACATGATAATTAGCATGGCTGGAATTTCTTGAAGCTATACTTATCTAATTCCTGCTCAATATAGAATTTTACTGGTACTTTCAATTTGGCATTTAAGATTCTTAATGATTTTTTCTCTTTTTTTTTTTTCTTCAGTATGCTTTATGCCCCAATATGTAGTAATAAGGCAGGTGTCTAAGGCCACATATGTATATATATGTAATGGTTTTCAACATGTGACTAACAAAAATCTAGGATATACACAAAACAACGTCAGCTTTGTCTTTACATCTGACGATAAAAACTATAACGTAGATAATCTTTAAAAAACAGCGAAAAACAAATTATAAGAATTATTGATGATAGTGTATATGCATATATGTGTGTGTGTGTGTGTGTGTGTGCATATGCATTTGAATTTGTAAGTGTATGTAGGCATTTATATATTTATGGAAGTCTGTAATATGTATGCATCTTGTATGTACGTATGCATGTATGTACGTATGTATGTATATATGTATCATATATATATATATATATATATATATATATATATATATATACAGACACAAACAAACATACAACAAAAATAGAACGTGAATATGCTACATATTTAACAAATATAAAAGCGAAATTGAGAACACATCTAAATACATTAGAACTATTCAGGTTAAGGCAGGAGAGCGAGGAGCCGACCCAGCTGATGAACTCAGGAGAAGCAGCCAATTTTCCTCCTCTAAATCTTATATTTGTTTCTTTAACAGGGGGAAAAGTACTTAATGATGTTGGATTATCTTTAAACAATATTACCATCCTAAAATTTTGGGAAAAATATATATATTTGTCTCTCGTAAGTCCCCATTTGTTTACTGGGGATTTCGTAGAACGGAGTGCTTTAAAGCAACAGATCCCACTGAAAATCTCTGATGGTTTGTTTACATGGAGAGGAGGAGCGGGGCGACGGGTCCCACTGAAAGTCTGCAACAACTACTCTCGGCCCCTCGCAGCTACCCTGTCCGTGACGTCAATGGAGACTCCGCCCTGGACAACTGGTTGCCCGATATATTCATTAAGGCCCCACTCTAAAGCGGATATGATGCCTGTGTACTTGGACCTTAAGGAATGTCAAAAAACAGAAAGGCAACCACTGTCGTCAGGAAGGTCTCTGTGCCTACCCTACTACAGGAGGTAGTGGCGGTGATGGGAGGGGAGGAGAGAGACAGGGAGCCGGGTAGATATGATAAAGGCGAATGACGGAAGAGCATAATGATAATATATGGGATAGCTAAAGGAGGCGGGTACAACGCTTGGGGGTGATGAGGGTTGGGAACCACAACGCACGGAGGGCAAGTGGAGGGAAGGGTGACACCAATGTGGAGGGAGCTAGGAGGGTAGTTCAACGTATGATAGGGTCAGCTGCGGAGGAGGGGAAAGGGAACTCTCAACATATGGCGTGGATGCAGGGTAACGCTCTGTTGGGGGTGTGGTTGGGAGAGGAGGAGAGGGGGAGTACAACGTGTGGAGGGAGCCGGGAAAGAGACGTACAGCGTGTGGAGGGAGCTGGGTGGAGGCGAACAACGTGTGGGGGTCGGTATATTTACCTCTCCAACCTTGGCGGGGCATGGAACACAGAGAGGGAGCGTGTCACCATATTACACAACCCGAACAACTTACACAGTATCCTCATACTGCCGGATCTTGCCTTTCATGATCTGGATAAATTTGCTTAAACCTCTTATCATAATCAATAGCTTTATTATTAGTTAATCTCACTATATTACCCCTTAAATTAACACACACTACTGTCCCTGTGAACGTTGGGCGCTATATACACCTGAATTAAGTTCTTGTTTCCCCTTTCCTGTTTAAGACGCATATTTTTCCCTCCAGTTAGAGTGTATGTGACACAAGACACGTTTTCCTTCTTATCCCACTGTCGGCCACACTCAGCCCATAGTTTTTTTCTTAATCCTATGCTCATAATATACGATTCAGTTTCCTAAGAATTACTCGTTGATTTTCGTTTGTGTGTGTGTATGTGTGTGTGTGTGTGATTACTGTATATATATATATATATATATATATATATATATATAATCGCTTCTCCCACCTTAGTGATGTAGCGTCGGGAACACGCGGATAATGGCCTCATTTGCATACATCCACTCACTAGATATCATACATAATACATCGAAACCGTAGCCATCCATCTAAAGCCAAGCCTTACATATTAGAAAATGGTTTATCTTGACCACTTCCTAAGATGTCTTGGTTCAGCCCAGAGAGTGTATGTCGCCCTCCGTATACCGTATCGATCCAATTCATTCTATCCCGTGCTTACCGCTCACCTATCCCTGGACGTCCTCCAGGCTTTTTCACCCCATCCCTCTATCTCCCTCTCGGTTCCCTATCCTCCTTCCTCCCTTCGCTTCTGACACATAGATCATCTTTGTCAATCTCTCCCTCCTTATCTTCTCCATACCCGATCAACTTCTATGCTCTCTCAATCATATTTTAGTAATACTACACTTCTCTCTTACGCTGTCAGTTCTTCCAACAATCTCTCTAACTCACGCCACATATCAGTCCTCAGGCATTTCTCTTCCAAGTTTTCCACCCTCCTCCGCTCTTTTGCATTCACAGTCCAACGCCTTCTCAACCATACAACGCTCTCTCTCAGGAGTACTTTACCTTCAAATGAACCTATCTTTGCCCAAATAGATAATGACTCCTCCTTCTACACACTCCTCAGTGCACCCAGAACCGTAGGGATCTACCCGTCTCCAGTCACAAGCTCTGCCAACGTCTCTCACCTTACGTGAGGCTCACACTATTCCCCTCCCTTTTCATTAAAGTAATCCTCATGATTCTTTTACTCTGGTTGGTAACTCGTCCCAATATAGCCACATCCAGCATCCTATCCTCCAACACCTCATGTATACCTATCCATGCACCTTCATTTTTTTTTTTTTTCAGTCCAAGCATTTCCAGTCACTAGGAATATATGTAACCTTCTGCTGTGTAGAGAGATACCAACTATCGTACCTACATATCGTTCTGTGAAAGACGATTAACTTTGGTTAAAATTACATCATTCTCTGTAACTAAGTCCTTTTCGTAATTCATTGACCTTTACGTAATGTTAAGTTCTCGCCACTCTGAGAGTCTGTAATTACCACTAAAAAAAAACATTTTCTCATGGGAAAACATAAAGGTGTCCATCAGTCTCCAGCCTTGCAATCCAAAATGACCAAAGAAACCTTTTCTCTATGCTTATCTCTATCCTAAATATATTGACCATTTGCGCATATTTCACCCATATGGTGAATATCTACGCAGATCAGCGTCTCATATTTCACCACAAACGTTTCCTTAAATCGTAATTCAAGCCACTTTTACTTGAATCCCCATATTCTGTTTGAGTTCTGCTTACGTCTTGTTCGTCCCCTGAAAAGCCATGCCTCTCTCACACAGACGTAAGAGCAAAATAGTGTCACATATGCTATATACCTCAGTCGAAATAAAGGTATTCATGACGTTCCTCATAAGCCAAATAAATGAAAAGGGGTCTTGAATAAAGCCTGTTATAACTCCAATCTCATTTTCTCTTTATCAGTGGAAAAATGGTGAGAATTGCCCCTCAAAAAAAAAAAAAATTACACAGGTACTTCAAGACTGTATAAGATTCAGCTAAACAAAGGCAAAAAAAAAAAATAAGATATATCAGCTAGAAAAAAAAAAAATATTCATATATATATTCTTGCAAGATCTCGGCAGTAGAGTATATCAAGCAGAAAGCAACAAGTCATCATCATCAGCAGGCAGTAAATGCAATCATATCCTCTTTTTATATATATAGTATTGTGTGAGCAAGCCACCTCATGCGTCCTAGGTTTAAGAGGAGCTTGAATAAAGCCGTGAAGACATATGATCAAAGCCCACGGCCATGATGTCACCCAGTGATCAATCGGCTGCTCAAATCTTACCTTATAATCAATCATCTCCCGCGCTGGTCAACTGCCCTTATACAAGCCAGTTCAAGACGGTATGCAAATCTTGGATTATACGAAGCGGTGTTAGAGAGTACAACTCTATGATGAGAGGGATTGTGCGACATATAAAGGGAGGTAGACGAACATATAAGCAAGATTACTTTTGGATTCGTTTACACAAACAGTCACTTGTGGGATTGGACGAAAGAGTTACAGTTGTTGCCTAATCAGCTTCTATACACAATATCCCCAAGTTGGTATCCCCCCTTTGTAATCAAAGCTAAAAAGAGATCATGATATTTTGAATACTGAGAGACAACGTATTATATTACAAGCAACATATCATATGCTAAAAGAACGATGGACAGCGTGGATACATGGGGGAAAAACCCGACGGCACATGACCAACGTAAAGTACATAGGCAACTGTTCTTTCGATCCATAATCGGTCACTACAGAAACCTAGGTAATACAACACTAATAGACTTCATATAATCCAAAATTTTCCCTTTTCTCCTCTCCCTCCTCCGTTCCCACTGACTTCATTAGCATGTTTGAGAGCACATCTGTGAGCAACAGCGGGTGAAAGAAGATGGCCCGGACCTTCGTGAGGCAAATGACATCATGACCGGGAGGCTTCAAAGAATACGCGTGTGAGTACATAGGCAAGCTTCAAAAAACAAGAGGTTTTTAGGCTCCCTTTAAGAGAGAAAAGGGTCGCCATGACACTCTGTAGTAGTAGTAATACTTACCGACGTAAGGGGCTGCATCTTTTTTTTTTTTTTTTGTGTAATACATTGGTTAGAATGGAATAAAGTGACAATTGAGATATTGCACATAATCAAACATAAAATAACAACTGTGCAAAGTAAGGAGGAGACACAAAGGGAAAAAAACAAGAGTTGTTGGCAAATCTGAGACAAGTAAAATAGGACTACAAAATGTGGCGAGATGAGTCTCGAGTGTATTTTCTTTATCAATAAACGCGTCTTAAGTAAATGGGATCATCCATCAACAAGTCCTTTGGGCCTCTGTGTGCCGAAGGATAGTTAACTGCAATTCACACAGGCGCGACCATCTCATCCTGCTCTGAATATGAACAAAGTGTTATGGAGGATGCCTGATTCTTTACTTTTCCTCTCTCTCTCTTTCTCTATCTCCTTTTCGATAACAAATACTTGTTTTATAGCTTTATAAGAATGAGTCGAGTTTTAGCTTCATTTCAGCTTGAAAGCTGAAGAGCAGATATCTGAACTGAAGTGGAATAAAAGAACTTTGATTTAAGATGCAGATAAATTTATTATGATTTGGGGTTCTTTTTAATAAAAGAAATTTATCATTTAGCAAGAAGGAGAAATCTAATCCAAGTGATGATTAGCAAGAGTAAAGTGCATTATTATTCCAGTCTAGATAGGGTGAAAAGGGCTCGAGACAGTATGGTAGTAATTAAATACGAAAAAATATGACAGATGTTAGAAATGACGAGAAAAATTTGTCTGTTTAATGAGCGGGAAGATGACTTCCTACTGGGCAAGGGGGAAAGCGTACAGGGTGGATTTCCTACGTAGAGGTGTCAAACACCCACCATGACTGTACGTTGAGACACAAACTGTGACTTCATATCTCGGGGCTTTCTCTGTAGGACCCTTTACACTGATATCCATTTCAGTTTAAGCATCTCTCCCGCATCAAATGGGCTTTGACTCTTGCAATCAATAGTCTGGGGCCGACATCTGCTCTTTCACCCAAAGGCAGCAGGTCCATTCTTTATGAAAAACAACTCGATGGATAGAATCAGCTTTCAAGAACTGACCCACGTAGCTGGTACACCCAGACTAAATAGGTAAAATGAGCTCAACCCGTCCCACACAGTAAAGTGCAGGACAAAGCCACTCCATGAAAATGTGAGTATAACTGCAAGACATCTATTAGTGTCTATGTTTCACAGTAGAAGAGGACATGCACCATAAAACACCAGGGTCCTGACGATGCTAACTTAAGTTCATATCAAATATCGAAAGCACTGGTTTAATCCACAGGGCCGAGTCAGTGCAGGGTAGACCAGATCTATGTAGACATCAGGAGACCCTCTGTTATGGACCTGCCATTGCTGTGCGCAAGTCTGTCAGGATAGCTGAAGCAACAGAAGGCTTCAGAGCCATTTCCACTTGCATATCATCAAAAAACCTCTTCATTAGATTAAATTCTGGTGTTAGTTTGTGAGGCTAAAAAACCTTAGTAAAGGTTATGTTTTTCTATCTCTTTATGAGCAACGTCAGCTCGGACTCAACAGAAAGGGTTTTTGAGCACTCTCTTCAACAATTTGCAAAATCCTGTAATGAAGCTTTGCTGCTTAACTTGCAGTTAAGGAAGGAAATCAAGAGCTCAGCATTTCATGGTCAGCACTTCCAGACACAAGTCTAGAACTACCGTGACTCAAGTCTTAGTGACCACAGAAATACCGGCAAGTGCTCTACGCAGATCTCACCACAGTATCTGCGCCAACAGCCAGTCCAGGTAAACCGAAAAACAGAATTAGACTTCCTCAACCTCACTTGAGAACATTCTCCGTGTCTAAATACATTCTTCATAGCAGAATCATGGGCGCTTGAGGCATCATCCGAGTTTACAATGAAGTCGACATTAACTATGATGAAATGGGGACTGATGATGCCTTATCTGGATGAGAGATTGTACGGAGTGTTCCATTTCTCGAGGCATTAATCAGCTCACTGTATCAGGAAGTGTCCTTTCCCCAGTTGTCATGGGAATGAGGTTCCAGACCAGTGTTTTCAGCCACTTTGTTTGTTTAATCATGCGAGGGGAATTACGTTGGAAAAGATAACAGATTATTAAGATAAAAATAGACGTCTGTTCTACATATGAAAACGAAAATAGCATTTCAAAGACAGAAAGAAAATGATTAAAGAAGGTCGAAACTGAAATGATCTTGAATAGAAGAAAGATAATCTAAGAAAAGAAAAATCGAATGAAGATCAAAGGATTTTGCATTTACAAAGGTCCATAGTTACAAACAGAAAGAAAATTAATTGCGTTGAAGGATACATTATTTCACAGCCAGGAAAATAAAAAAGAAAAAAAGGACTGAGATTGTTCATAGGTAGACTTTGTGGAAGGAACATGCTCAGAGTGATAAAGAAAAAAAAAATAGGTTTTAACAACATTTTATTTAAGTGTTATGAGATCTATAGTGAAGTTAAAAACTATTTAGAGACATTACTTCTTTAATACCCAGTTCATATATCATAACCCATTGAGTTAACCCTCCAAAAGAAGTAAATCCTTGCAAGGTATTAATCTCCTCTCCCTTGAGACCCATAACAGATGCCCACTATTCGCCCTTCCCTTAAAGACGTCCATGATTTTGAAGAAGAAAAAAAAAAAAAACCAAGGTCGACTCATCAAACCACACTCTATTTGTTCTATCCAGATTTTTATATGGCAAACAACAAGATCAACTAAAAGGGATGTATCGAGACTACTCACCCTTCGGCAGCGTCCGGAATTCTATGGTGGTGGAGAGGCGATCTTGGTTCTTGGTGGCCTTCTCATCGAACTGCGGTGCTCTGAGGTTCTTGGCACGAATCGTCACTCGGTAGGTGGTGCTGGGAGACAGGCCTGCGCCGGGTTGGTTGTGGTGAAGGGTGATGACGTCCAAGAATAGGGGACGAGGGACAGAGGAGGAGGAGAAGGAGAAGGAGAAGGAGAAGGAGGAGGAGGAGGAAGAGCAGGGAATGAAAACATGGTTAATATGATGAGGCAAGTAACTGTGCCAGATGGGGAAGGGACAGACACACACACACACACACACACAGAGTCTAATTAATGGTTTTGATCTCCCAAGTCCCTTCAGTTATTGACATGCAATCACTGCATTTAATTACTTCTACAGAGCGACGTAGTTGCAGAACTGAATTTGTGCCTTTTCATCACTTTCGTGTGGCCTATTTAGTTATTTCAAGGAAAAAATAATTCCAGATTTTTTTCTCAGACTGCTCTAAGAGAGAATGAAGTTCCTACGTAGCCAGGTGGGGCAGCATATTACATACATACACACATCCATACATAAATACATATATACATTTACAGACACGAGTGTATGTAGTAAATATCCTATTCTCCTGTAAGGCCAGTGAATTCAACTCGTCAGGCCAATCAGCTGACCGGCAAATATGTAAACAACGTGCAGTGTGTCAAAAAAAATATATATATACACATATAAATACATATGTCTGTATAGGATCGTGTTGTGCATACACCAAGGCACGTATGAATGGTTTCATGAGTTGAATGAACGGACGAAAGCAGCGAGGAACACGTGTTAGAAATCCTGAATGATGATAGTTCACTTTTAGTTCACTGTTCACAAGCAGAACACAAATGGTATAAATAAAACCTTTGTCGGAAACAGATGGTTTCAAAGAAGTGAAACGCATCATGAACTGAAGAGACGAGAAGTGGGATAGATTATGAATGAAGCAGTAAACAAATCATAGAATATACAGATCAGAGGACAAGTTACATATGTATAATTTTCTTAAAAACAAAATGTGTTTGGAAATGAGCTGAACAAGTCATGAGGCATATGTGAAGTGTTTTGCACCCAAGCTGTAATGATGGGTGTTGCAGGTGTGTGACCAGGTGTGATGTGCCCAAGCTGTATTGATAAGTGTTTCAGGTGTGTGACTGACCGTGTTTCCCTCAAGGCTGTATTGATGGATACGAGTGTTGCAGGTGTTTTATATCAAAGCTGTTGCTCTCCGGGTGTGTTGACGGGTGTTGCTGGTGTGTGTGTGTGTGTGTGTGTGTGACCAGGTGTCAAAGGGTTGAGAGGATGGTATGCTGACACTGTGACACACATGTGACCTGTCAGAATTGTTGCAATAGTACAGAACTACAACGGTTGTAAATGATGATGTTACGGTGAAGTCAGTGATGGTATGTGATAATGATGTTATAGAATCATCATGACGGTGTTAGTGTTACGGTGCGTTGCAATCATCTCGTGATGGGGTGTTACAATGATGGTGTTATAGCGTTATTATGATGGTGTGGTGTGTGTTATGGGGTGTTACGCTTACATCGTGAGCTTGTGTGTGACAGTGATGGTTTTATAGTGACGGTCTGTGACACTGGTGGTGTTACGGTGCTCTCGTTATGGTGGTGTGACAGTGATAGTGTTACAATGTTACCATGATGAAGGTGAGTAACGCCGATGAGGGCGTGTGCTAGTGTACCACCAGTAACGCTACGTACCAACGGTACTGTGAAGCCGTAGGAGGAGGAGGAAGAGGAGGAGGTATTATACGTACCGGTGATCGTACGACGGTACACCCCAAGGTACTGTGACGTAGGAGGAGGAGGTAGGTAGGTTCACGTACCGGTGATCGTATGACGGTACACCCCACGGTACTGTGACGTAGGAGGAAGAGGTAGGTAGGTATACATACCGGTGATCGTACGACGGTACACCCCACGGTACTGTGACGTAAGAGGAGGAGGAGGAGGTAGGAGGTAGGTAGGTAGGTATACGTACCGGTGATCGTATGACGGTACACCCCAGGCTTTACGGTGCGGACCTCGACGTTGTTGACGCACACGGTGTGCTGGAAGTTGGAGTTCGACGGCAGCCAGGAGATGACGGCCGACGTAGAGGTGATGGAGGACGCCTTGACGCTGGTCGGACCAAGCGGCGCATCCTTGCCGATCACCATCGTACACGCTGCGTCCCTGGAGGTCCGTCGGTTCGGCGTGACGGAGCGAACGCTGATGCGATGCAGCTGTTGAGAGAGAGGGAGAGGGAGTGAGAGGGAGTGAGAGGGAGAGGGAGTGAGAGGGAGAGGAGAGAGAGAGAGGACGGGTTAGAGAGGGAGAGGGAGTGAGAGGGAGAGGGAATGAGAGGGAGAGGAGAGAGAGAGAGAGTGAACGGGTTAGAGAGGGAGAGGGAGAGGGAATGAGAGGGAGAGGAGAGAGAAGGTGGACGGGTTAGAGAGGGAGAGGGAGTGAGAGGGAGAGGGAGTGAGAGGGAGAGGAGAGAGAGAGAGAAAGTGGACGGGTTAATGACGCTGTATATAACAGAAAATTGGCTTCGTAATGATAATGGGTAATACGATATTACGTTGAGATATTTACTAAATGGTTGCAATACAGTGTTGGTGTTGGATGTCTATAGTGTTGCCGAGGAGGAGAAAGTGAAGGAACAAAAATGCCTGTGAAATGTTGATTTCATTTTGTGTTTTGGGGTGGGGTATCAACCGATCTGTTGAGGCTTTAGGGAAAGAGAAATTGATATAGGTGGGAAGTCAGGTGATGAAAGTGAGTAAGGTTTGGAAAGTGATTCGTGAGAAAGAGATACCAAGAGAGACGGTGAGAGCAGCGTGAAGGTGATGGAAGTGAGTAAGCCTTAGAAGGAGACTTGCGTGAAGAGATACCAAGAGAGAGAGAGAGAGAGAGAGAGAGTTAGAGTAACATGGCAAGAGGTGAGAGTAATCAAGTCTAGGGGATTGTGGTATGCGTGCTGTCTATAAAGCGTGTTGAGCACGTGTGAATTTTAGCGTGTGGATACGCTAGTGTGTGTTAGGGTGCGTGCATTTTCCTGTTACCTAGAGTGTGTGTGTGTGTGTGTGTGTGTGTGTGTGTGTGTGTTTCACTTCTCCAGTGCACACAGCCTGTGTATATGTGCATTGTCGGCACATGTGTATGTGAAAATCGCATCACCTATTGCAAGCACGTACAAATCTTACATGTGTGTGCGTGTGTGTGTGTGTGTGTGTGTGTGTGTGTATAAAAGTTAAAACATCTTCAAGCATATAGATGTGCATGTGGACCTCCGAGTATGTATGTCCCTGCATGATAGGAGAAAAGAAGCAAGCGCAGGTGTTTGAATACATTTACCTCACTGAATCATCTTCAATTTACATATATTGTAAAACACGTTTTACCTACACGGTGGTTATTGTGCCGACAACACGGCACCGGAGGGTCAAATTTTATTTTGCCAACTGGAGTTATTTAGACATTGTTTGCTTTCCCTTACGTCACCTTTAGGGTACGCTCGAGGTAAGGGAAAAGGGTCGGGAGGTCGTGTGTAGTGTTCGAAACCTCTGAAGGGGATTAGGTAAGGTTCTTTGAGATCTGACTCTTTTTAAACTGACGCATTGCCGGCGGAAGCTGCTATGAGCTCATGCGACCCTAGCGGATTTAATTGGAACTAGCCTTTTCACTCATCAGAAATGATATTTGTGTAAAAGTCGATATCTAACAATGAAAAAAAAAAAGGTCGAAGAATCAAATATCGAATTGGAAATAAAGGTATATAAATTAGTTGGCAAAATACTCTTTTGTCCTCTGGTCCCAACTAGCCAGCAAAATAACCTTTACAGCAACAAATGTTATACCATTTCAGACAGAATAATATTTCAAACTACTACAGACTGTCAACATCCAAACACGACCTCTGGACATCAAAAACTATGACCAGCCTAATTCTCGACATGGTGGTTGGTTTGTAAATTAAGTAGTTACGTATTATAAGGATAGAGGGCTCTCAGCTTAATAGATATTACATGATTCACTTAATTATTCAATTAAGACCCCGAATGATATGGTAAGTTGGGAAGTGGGCAATGACTTAATCATCATTACGAAAATATGGTAATTGGAAGAATGGCTTCATTACTCTCAGGAAATAAGAGGGTATTAGTTAATCAACACGAAAATACGGTAGAAGAGATAACTGAATTATTACCATGAAAATTTAAGAGGAAAAAGAATGACAATATCACGAAAATACAGGAAGAGAAGGTACTGCTCACCACGAAAATTTGTCAGGAGAAGGCATGACTTTTTACTAACACGAAAACAGTAAAGAAAAAGATGAAGTATGATTTAATATCACTAAAATACACTAAGAGGAATCCGTATGTATTATTACAGAATCTTAATTTGGCTCTACGCTAACATAGCCAAGCAAGACTGTCAACTTATGCTAGTTGATGGCTAGCAAGAAGGGCCTAAGTTATACTAAACTAAGTAAATTAAAAGACTGAGGTAAAGAACACTTCTTCAAAGCGGGTATTACGTTAAGAACAAAAAGAAATCTGTAAAATTCCACTCAAGTTCTGCTGTTATACGGGGCAATTGGATTTTTTGGGCTGAAATATAATATCAGACTGTACTTCGTAGTGAAGTAGCCGATTTTGCTGCAGGAAATGTAATCCATTACATGATATTCGTAACATATTGTTGTGTGATATAAGAATCTCCTTTATCCTAAGGATAAACAACAGTCTTTCCTGTGACGCCATATTGAATGTATTCGATTCGCTCATTACGAAGTGAGTCTAGGCTTAGGAAGCAAACAAAGATTTAAACGTTATGGAGAAATTAAAACTTGATTAAACGCACAACAGGAAAATGTACAGAGACAAATGTTCCCTTACTTCAAGCGAGTAATTCAAGTAGCTGTAATCAGTAAAAAATAAGATAATAAGAACGGAATCGAACGCACCCATAATGGCGGCCATGTTTACCCAATGTCAACAAACCCTGCAAGCTTGTCGACATTTGTGTAAACACACGAATTGTAAAGATGCAAACACGCATCAGACATGCAATGCCTCAGGTGTAATTATTTCCATCCAGAAATACTGATTACCTTAGAAACATAGACCAATCAACATTTATTTCTCGGTGTGTCCACAATGGTATGGCAATTCGATCAGCTACAGCTACGCTCCAACCATAACATTCCTATTCCCTATGGTTGCCGTGAAGTAGCATATATTTTACATCGAATATATATATATAGAAATACGTGGTAACATCAAAGCTTCAACTGAATACGGACATAAAAGAGCTTTTGGGCGTGTGGTACTGTTGTCTTATCTGATCTAATTCTTACCCGAAGCTTGGTCCAGTAAACCACAGGACGTGTTCGTTGGCTGGTTATCCGTTCTGTAGCCCTGTCGTGAGCAAGGGTCATTTACTGCAGCCAACATCAGGTTTTATACACAACACGGAAAGATCTGAACACTTTTGCTCTGGTGATAGTATTTAGATAAAACTTTAATGTCATTGTCTCCATATACTATACGGCACCTTAGGACCTCAACGATATCCGTCTGCCTCACACCTGCGCATGACCAACACTGAACTTCCTGGAGTCACTGTTTCCAACAAGGAGTCGGGACTTCTTCATGATGCTGAAACAATGAACTCTCCCATTCTCTTTTCTCTTTTCTCTCTCTTAAAAGATTTTGATCGAATGCTTATCTTATGAATATTGAGATCAACTCAACAATAACTTCGATGAGTTTCTTAGGTATTTTCCCTGGCTGTTGCTTAAGCAACCACCAGGCTCTAATAAGGAGTGAGGGTTTGATTTCAAACCGAAACGAAAGGTTTATTATGAACTCCCTTCGAGTCTTCTGGACTCAAGAATGCAACATAAAGAAGCACCATCTGGATTGCCCTGATCGATCAGGTCGTAAAAAAAAACACATCGCTGATTATCCATCTCAATGACAATATTCAATATTCACAATATTTAGAGAAATGAATCTTTCGGTTCACAGATATTCGACTCCAAGACCTCATGAACCTTCGAGAACCAATGGAGCGTAAGTTTTTCCACGGCTGACACACATATTAACGCCTAGAGCTTTATGGTACAGTCCAGGGGTACATCGGTACGATCCTTCAGCAAAGACGGTACGATCTTTGAGTAAGACAAGACTACCCTTGAGTACGACGACGTGAGTGGATCAGTGTTGTCGTCCTCTCCACATCTTAATGACGTCACGAATCCACACGTTTTCTGTGGTTATTGGCATTCACAGAGAAAACCATTTGTAGGGATTTGGTTTGTTTAATATGTGAGGTGTGTTTGTGTGTGTATTTGGCGTGTATGTTGGGGTGTTTGATGTATGTAGGGGTTTTTAGTGTGTTTAGGAGTATTTGGTGCGTGTGTGTATAGGTGTTTGGTTTGTGGAGTGGAGTGTTTGTTCGTGTGCGTGTCTCTGAGCATGTAAGCACACCAGAGGATTCGTCACATACACAATAAAATCTCGGAAAGTTTATTAATGCTTATGACATCACGGTATCCCTTGGGCATGCATCATGTCCTTTTCAGAGCCAAACCATAATGATTAAAGGATGATATCTATCTATATAGTGAGAATATCTACAATAAGAGCTTTAAGTATAAGTAATCAGACAATAATACTCATTCAACCCGAATGACACACAGGCAACATTAGCGAAAAAGCAAGTGATGCTCTCTCTCCAAAACCTCGCTACACATTTGGACCATCAGCCGTAACTACTTGAACACATCTTTACGACCCTTAGGTCGAAGCATTAAGGCTTGGCATACGACCTGGTCTTTTAGGGGAGACGTCACAAGCCAGGAGGCCATCTCATCCAGAGATCTTACTCGCTTCTTACTAATACATTTCCAAACAGTGCATTTCAGCCTTGCAATAACATAAAAACAAGTTGGACGTACCCTCCACTCTATTGTGGAGATTCTAAGTGATGAACATTGTAAAATCTGCTTCCCAAAAGCTAGGGAGAGAGTTATAAAGGCGACGCAGTTATTTTGTGTTCTCTTATTCTTGTTCTCAATCCTTCCAGATCGACTCAAAACGCAATTAATATTCCGGAAGAGGTCTTAAACCCAACTTATATCAGCCTGGAACGTGAGAGACCATATTGGAACCTAACGTCACACAAACTAGCATCGTAGGACCCCAGTTTTAAGACCGAATGTCCTGTGCTTTTCAAAAAGGAGTTATACAAAGACGCTAATATTTATTTTGGGGAAATAAAGATCAGAGGCTATTCCAGGCCTCGCCTGACTAAGGGATAATAATCCAGCGACATGGACCCGCCATGCAAGGTTCACTGACGTCGGGCCAGCGTGACCTCGGCTCCCCCTCGCCGACAGTGGAATAATGTTGACCAAACACAGACCGACACCGACCATACGTACTTCTTAAAAATAAGAAATAAAAGCATATTTACACACACACACACACACACACACACACACACACACACACACACATACACACACATATATATATATATTGGGATCTTTTCGTATGAACTATAAAAACTGGGTTTGATTTGTTAGCTAATCCCATCATTATTGCATCTTGAAGAACAGATTCATTTCAGACTCTGAAAAATGATGATTAATTTTAGTTCGGAATTTAAGACGTATGGAGAAACTGCTGAGTGGCATAGTTTTGAAAAGTATATTTCAGATTCTTTCTCTCTCTCTCAATCATTGTCTCTTTGAAGCATCAGGAATATTGGTAGTCGGAATTACAATTTGTCAAATGGTAACTTTTTTTTTTCAGTATTTTTCCTTGTATTTTTTCCCCAGGAAGATTAACAAGCTGGTTGGCAATGCTCTATCTTTATCCCAGGATGATTCAACAGGCGAAAAAGTTTGGCTAACTTTATCCTAAAACGGGTATTGTAAATGAGGTAGATTTATTTCTCGAGATAATCAAACAGAAAATAAATTTCCTTACAGCACGACCCAAATAATCAATCGTGGTATATTTTTACCCCCAAAATAAAATCACGACAAAGATGGAATTTTCTTATTCCGAATTCGTAAAAAATCCTGAATTTGTCTAATTCTCAAGGAAAATTGTGTGGAAATCATTTTCGGTTCTCTCTTAGACAGAGAAATAAATGATTAGGGTTAAAAAAAGAAAAAAAAGAAAATGACACAGACGTATCTAAGATCGCCGGGAACTCAGACATTCCTCCCGAAATAGAGGCGCATAATCAGGGCAATCGTCAATAATACGAGATATCTCGCGCACTCGTCGGCGAATGTGGTCCTTATTTAGCAAGGCTGTAAAGATGAGAGTCGTTTTGCAAAGGGGTCTTTCCGGTCGTCATGGTGACAGGGCGGTGTTGCCAGGACAACCGAAGTCTCATCTCGTGCACAGTTGGCTGGGTTGACGAACGACAGACAACGAGATTTAGCTGGCAACGATGTCTGCTGCCCAGATGGTATTGTTTGTATTTATATATGTATACATGTATGTATGTATGTATGTATGTACTATGTATGTATGTATGTATGTATGTAAGTATGTATGAATGTATGTATGTATGTAAGAATGCTTTAATAAATCTTAATGTGTAAGTATGTATGTAGAGACGTACGTATATATGTAAGTATTTACGAACACTTGTATGTATGTATGTATCTATGCATGTATGTATGCATGCACGTATGTATGTATATGAAATATCTTTGTATGTATCTATGCATGTAAGTAGGAGAATATATCTACCTGTACGTGTGTATGCATGTACATATGTATATACGAAAATACTGTACAACTGAAATCCATTTCAAACAAGCATAGAATGAATACATGAATGACCCACATATGTATGACTAGGATGTATGCACGCCGGACGCGCTAGCATTCATATACATGCATGTCAATATACACACATGAATAGGATATTAGATCGGCAGCTATGTGTACAGGAATACATAAAGGCGAAGCGTAGCCTTGGAGCTGCAGACGTTCATGGATGCTAGTGGGATTCTGGGATTATATTCGATCACGAGACACGGACGCGTGTCCTCACGTAGATATAAATCGCTTCATGAGAGTAACTCAACCTACAGAGATCGTGAGATCGTAGGCAATGTAAAGAAAAATGATAATAATCACTAGGAGTTAGATATTTCCTCGAGTTTCTCTTGTTTTAGCAATACTAAATTTCATGAACGTGTCATTGTTGTTAACTTGTGGGAGTATTTCTGGTTCTCTGGATGTGCGAGACATATGTGTCGTTAACTTGGTGTGTGTGGGGGGAAGGCGGGAAAGCAAACAACGCTTTACACTCTATAAAGCTTTGAGGGATGTGGGTGTGGTGTTTTGACACCTCACAGCATTGGAAAAAAATGTGACTGTATCCTGAAATTGGTCTCTTGATTGAGGCTGATTTGGTAAACCTACCGCGGAAAAGAAAAAAATGAACATCAAAGTATATTGAAAAATATTTGAGGAGTTACCATTCCTTTCTCTCTCTATTGGATTTTTCCAAATGCCAACCACATAAAAGACGAAGCCCAAAGCAGTAACAGAAGCACTGTGCCAACGTGGGAAAACTATACCAAAAAAAATAGCCCTCCTCATGAGCTTTCAAATTCCTCAAAGAGCTCACACACACACACACAAACATACACACACACACACACAGGTGAGAAGCAGTATCAAAATGAGATAGCAAAGAACAGAATGAATTCTAAAAAAAAAAAGAAAAGAGTCACCTTACCCCCTCCTCACGTTTTCCTGAGAACCATTACAGAAGATGAGGAGTCATATACACAGAAAGAACACGGGGGCACTCTACCCCTAAAGTCCACCAAACCACTTACCTTGGTCGAGTCGACGCCCTCGACCAGCGCCCTGGTTCTCTCCGTCGCCCGGACCGTGGTCTTGAGGAGGCCGTTGACGTAGACGTGGTACGACTCGATGGAACCCGGCGGCGCCTCGGGGGGCGGGTTCCACCCGATGAGGATGCTCTTGTTTAACTGTCGTTCGAGTGTGAGCTGAACCGGCGGCGGGACTAGCACCGAGAAGAAGAGGTCTAGTTAAGAGAAGGGCTGTGTCACTTGGCTAGCTCCATGCATGTGGCGAGCGGGGCAGCAGCAGGCAGAGTGTCAGGAAGTAGCAGCGACAGCGGTAACAGCAGGAGCAGCGGCCGTGACGGTAGGAGCTGGGTTTGATTTTAAAAGAAAACTGGATCTTTCTCTCTTTTTTTTTCCTTTTCTTTCTTATCTTTTTCTTTCAAGCAGCCGCAAAGAGGTAGTAGCAGTTGGATGGTTGGATGGATGAATGGATGGCATATATATATATATATATATATATATATATATATATATATATATATATATATATATATATATATA
>JAYMFT010000057.1:0-70472 GCA_038088735.1 Panulirus argus | reverse complement strand
ACGAAGAAACATTACTAGGAAAATGAACTTCGAGAATCATGAGCGCTTTCGCGTATTACCACACCTTCAGAGAACGAGTAACATGTGGTAATGCACGAAAGCGCTCAGGATTCTCTCGTTTCCTTTTCCGACTGGTGTTTCAGTGTTTATGAAGCCACATGTTTCGTGATGATTCTCTGTATATATATATATATGAGCGGAAGGGTTGAGTGATGCAACACAAGGCAAACCATGGAACACTATAAGCGGAGTTTGTTTTTGTTTTTTTCTGTTATTCTTTCTGAGGAAGTTATTGAAGCGAAAGAATAATGAATAAAGCGAACCATGCGTATTATTCATGTGTTTCATCACTCCACTCATCTGTCACGGATACCACACAGAGGCGGTAATGTCTTCTCTCTCTTCCTGGATGTATGATTTGATTATTGTGTCGTTTAGATGTGTACGACTGGTGTCACGACAGGCTATACAAGAGTCGTAAGGGACAGACGACAGTCTAGACTCGCGTGGCTTCCCTGCTAGATCGATTGACTGTGAGAGGAAACATCAACATACCTGTTCAATTGGCTTCGCCTTAACTCGTCGAGTGGTCTCATTCCGTGTGTAAGGTCTCTCCGGCTTTGTCTTGACAGCAGTGAATAATCTAATTATTTGATAATTTCTCACTCTAATTACGATTTATGAATGCTGGATGAGGCTGTGGAGTTAAAGGCAACTGTTCTCTAACGTGGGCCACTGTAGTCGCGGGTCACCAATCTCAGGAGGTGACTGGATCACACCGCCTTCAGTTTTCTGAACCACTTTGAGTCTGTTGGTGGTGAAGAATTCAAATGCAAAAAAAGAAAAAGAAAAGCAAAAAATGTTTTAGAAAAGATGCTTAAAGAAAAAAAGTAAGGAATTTTTGTGGTATGAGAGTAGTAGATGACTGGATTAAGCTAAGTAGTGAAATCGTAAATGTTGACAGTATAACAAAATTTTATACGATATTAGAAAATGTTCCCCTGGAGAACAGAACTCCCTCCTCGTACTTTACAGATAGATTAAAGCAGATAGTCACACACACACACACACCGACGACAGAATTACACACACCTGCTACAGAAATACACACACACAGACTACATAACTGCACACACCCACTACAGTAACGTAGTAACGCGCACGTCACCCCCTCTTCACACACTTCCGGAGTGTTCCTCGTCATCCCCTCCAGTTTGTCACGCTCTTAGACTCATTATGAGTTACCGTCACTGCCTTTTTTTCCTAACTCCACCTCGTGTGTGGAAACGCGGGCGGAGAGGCGACCCGCCGTCCCATTATGGATGTTTCTACGACTACTGAATCATTACGAGACATTAAGGACTCTGATCAACGGCCTTAATAGAGGTTTGAATATTCTTATTGGTCTTGGTAGGAGTTTAGATACCCTTAATGGCCTTTTGTGGGGTCCCTCCTTGTTATGAGGACAAGGGGTCAGAGGTCAAGCTCCGTGACTCCCGTGTGGTCGTTCGTGGGGTGCCACTGCCAATCCGGCGCCTCCTCGTCCTTTGGGGAAACGAGAGAATCACGTACACTGACCAGTCCGTGGCTCTTTGTATTGATACGGTACGTACGTACGCCAAGGGAGAGGCCGTGGAATTCAAGCACTTCTCTTAAATGGCCAGTACAATACGATATTTAGGGAATTATATCAAGAAAACCTACAATTTAATATCCTTTTTTGAGAGTTCCCAGTGAACGATGCATTATGGGAACTGGGTGGCTTTACTTACCTATATCGTCTTACGTTTGAGATTTTTTTTTTTATTGTTTTTCGTCATTTCTAAAGTTTTGATATCTGTCTCATTTGCTCACAGTTGATAAATCAGTTTGGGGTGGAGAGTCCTAGTAGGGGTATTTAGAGTAGCAGTCCCCTCATACTGCTTGTGTTGGGAGAGTAACGTTCCCCTCATACTCCTCACAGTATGAGCCTACAGTGCGACAGGTCAGGAGGAAGAAACATTCTCGTATTGACATGAGGGTGAACACCATCTGTCCTGCATACAGTAGCCCAAAGGGGGGAAGTGAAGGTGTTCAAAGCTCTGGCTGACGGTCAGTCCATATGCCAATCCTGGCCAGAGCCAACCCCCCCCCCCCCCCCCCCTGTCGTGACGTCCCCCAGCTCCGTGCAGCGGGTCACGTTCCCCTTCTCTCCGCCAGCTGTTGAACACACCCCGTGACTACTGAGGCCCAGCTGGGGCGTTCTCCTCACTCCCGAACTATGCAAATTACGTAGTATAAGCGTTCACATCATTGTCTTCCACACGAGCATTGTGTTTTCTTTCGTTCTAGAGTCTCTCAGCGCGAGTCTTGATTGTAGGATTTTGCAGTAAGATGTCGCCGGGGATTCACAAGTTCTGATGTCGTGAGGTACACAGGACAGACTACTGTCTCACTGGAGGTTCATTCTCGTGAGGAAGACTTTCTAAGTTTACAGTGGCGTCGGTTCCAATCGTTTCCCGGTCGCAGTTCCTCTCATGCGTTACGATTTTCCTCGTCCATCGTCTCCTCCTTCGTCGTTCGTCCCCTGGTTCTGCTCCCCTCCGCGGTGGCAGTCGTCCCAATGTCACGGACTAAACAGTCGGCAACGTTCGCTTCCTTACGATTCGCTCCTTCGTCCCCTGCCATTTCCCCTTCCCCTGCCTCTCGGCCTTGCTCCTCAACCTACCCCCTGCCTTGGCCCACTGCCCCCCCCCCCCGCCTCTTGGTATGATGGCGCCAAATATAGCTGTCCTGCGGGACCTGTCACACGGCGGCGTCCCGGCCTCCCTGGAGGCGTGACCTCTCCTCCCTCGCTCTTTGTCTCCCGATTTTCCACGCTCATCACCACTCTCATCAACCCGTCCTCTTCATAACTGGTCATACTTGCTCCTTGTTTCTCCACAGACTTGTTCCTCGCCATACCCTTATTTGCGTATGAGATACATCTAATAATTTCATCTCAATGTAGTTTTCGAGCGATTCAGAATTTGACATGTATTGAGCAATGCATATGATCATTTTTTTTTTCAAAAGCGTACGCCCCATCGTCAACTGCTACTCCCCGTGACCACGGACTCAACGACATATAATTCATCCAGTGAGGCAACAGAGGAAGCCGTCATCTCCATTACGCTCAAATATTCCCGGTCATGCGGGACGAGGACTGGGGTTGCGACACTCGTCTGCAGGAGCCTCTTGAGCGACCCGACCCGGCGTGCCATCCAAAGCTCTCCCCCTCACTCCCCGTTCCTCGTTATCTTCCGCCCCTTATCCTCCCCTGCCTGTCACCTGTCTGTCACCCGTGACAGATCTAGCTCCTCACACGCGCTCCCGTTGTCACTACCGGAACAATTAACGTAAGTGTGAAGATTTATATTTACAATTTACGGTTTTTCGAAAGAGCTCTTAAGTGTTTCTGGCCATTCGCCTCATCTCGTCTCTCTCTCTGTGTTATCTTTTTATTTTCTTCGGTCACTCGTATCTGGAGCTTACGGTATCTCGTTTTCCGTATAGATTTAAAAAAGAAATTTGGCGTTGAGGTAGTTATATCAGCTTTATAGTTGCAGATCAGCATCTCCTTCTCATCGGCCGCGAGCAGTGTTAAGACCTGTCTCTTCTGGGGGGCACACGTGAGGCTTGGCAGTGGGCTGTTGTGGTCGGCTGTGTTTAAGTCCAGCCGAATAGACGCTGTGTCCAATCCATTAACACGGTGACGTCACCTCCTCCACACCCCACGCTCTCGTTCTTCTTCGGCTGGACATGATCGACTGGGGGGGGCACCTTCGTCTGGGCCAGGGGCTGCTGTTATTTTGAACCTAGTCACCCCCTTTCCCCCAAAAAAAAGAAAGAAGAAAATGAAAATTGAGTGACCGCTTCGTTCTCTCTGTGGCCTCGTGTGTAACGAGTCTGTTCTTCGTGAAGTCCGGACTCGTGTTCTCCAGCGCCCCCTTCACACGAGTGGTGCACCCCGACAGCCTCCTAATCCTATCTTGGCTGGCCACTCAGGGCACAAAGTGGGTCTCCGAGTGTGAATGAAATCCAAGCTCTCCTCCTCAGAATGCTGTGCGCGTAGCCATTGACAACTGGCTCCTTCAGGAAGAACTGCATAAATCATGAGGGTCTGCGAATTAATCATATGCAAATGAAGATGTTCATGATAAACGCATGAATAATGAGAGTTGTCGCAATACAAGCTATGGTGGCCCGTATATGGTGCGTCGTGACACAATGGGAGTTTGGGCCTTCCCCCCCCCCCCCCACACACACACACACCGTGTGGGTAAGCACTTTCCCGCCTCCGTCCCCCCTATGTACTTTAAGGTGACAGTTACTTGGTTCGCCTAGGCGCTCACCTCCCTATCTAATCTCAGGCGACCTATACAGTGTACCATTGTCTTGTGGCGTGGTTCACGTCAAGTGTGATTCACTATATAAAGGGCTGAGGGAACAGGCTATACTATAGTGGGACATTGTGCTGTCCAGACCCTCTAGTTATGCAAAAGGGGTCCGACAGATACGTGCACCATTTGGAGCCGAACAAACGACCCTGTTGGGTAGTTTTCAGTCTGCGATGGGTATGGAACAAGGGGTATTTGTCGCCCAGACTGGGAATGGAACGGTCATGGGACAGGAAGATGGAATCAGGAGCAGATGCTGTTTGTTTATTACCGAAAGGTTTACGTTCCCCGGACGCCTCTGCTCCCACAGTCCATCAGATCACGACTCCCACTTTGCCTGACGACCTACGTCCGTCCCGATGGAGACGTCGTCTGTACCCTGCCCCTGTCACTCCCTGTGTACAGCAGGCGCCCCTCTTCCTCTTCCCCTGACTCCATACACTCCCCTGTCGCCCACCAATATCCGGTTCCTCACTGACGTCATTCGTGTATCGCTCGGAAGGAGAAAAAGTATTGCTGTAGCCGGCTGTGTGATCTTAGCATCATGTCCTGTCCCTGATTGTTCCCAGGCGGTGGGCCCGCCAGAGGCAGATATGCGTCCTCAGCAGGGGAGTACCTACTAGGAGAGTGTCTCGCAGGGAAGTACTCAGCAAGGTATTGACTACCAGTCATTCCAGATAGGGCAGTGTCCAGAGAACAGCCACCGGCAGGGTAGTGTTCGCTCGTCAGCTACCAGCAGGGGAGTGCCTGGCAGTCACATTTTAACACCCTTGCTCCCCCCGAGGCACCAGCGGCTCTGCCCATACGCCGTCGCGCACAATACCGACCTCGGACAAAGGTGGCACTCACCAGGGGCCAAGCTTGACCTTGCCCGTCCCCGCCCTCCTGACTCGCCCCAAAGCCACACCCACACACGTACCACGAGAGGTGACGACATTCTTCCTCATGAGCCTAGCCCCCGATTCTAAAGACATTCGAGATGTCTTCAAGGATCAATAACTGAAGGGAGTTCGATAATCATTAGTGGTAAGCCGCCGTCTCAAAACATCTGACTGCTATAGATGCCCCGAGCAGTCAGGTGTGTGGCGGAGAGCCAGGGGTGGTGGGACGATGCTGAACCCGAGAGCTTGTGGCGCCTGCTTAGGGCCAAAGGCCACTTGAGTAGCGACACACAAGGCCTCCCTGACCCTGCTGCTGCTGGAGGTGGCACCGCCATCGTCAGGAGAATGGCCTGAGGCCTCCCTCTCCTCCCTCCTCCCTGGCGGAGGTGTATGACGCCATACGGCCGTCTCCAGACCTCACAATGACCACCCTGTTGTGGGTGTACTGACTCACCGTGCTTATGGTTGGTGGAGTACCGTCAGGTCATAACGATTAGGAGTGATCATTGCCTCATAAAGCGCTCAAGCGGTGATGCTAGGGGCGGGCAATAATGCTAGGGTGTCTGACAACGTTCTCTTTGTATCAGGGTTCGTTGGAGAGACGCGAAACAAAATTGACTTACGCCGTCCTCACGTACCAACGGTGGTGTGTTGCGCAGGTCCCCAGGGGCGGGAGAGGAACCTCGCCAGTCGTGGAGTGAGATAAGGCGACCTAGTGAGTTGCCCTGTGCACTGAGAGGTCGGATGATAAAAGATTTCTCTCATCACTTGCTACCAACTTTTCACACTGGGAGGAACGTGTCTCTAACAACGACAGTCGACGCTCCATCATTCCAGGGAACGTATGAAATAACATCTTCCATACCTTATGGAGTTATAGCTTGTTTTATTCTTATGAATATCTAGTTTCTAGTTTCCTTATCCCTGGGGATAGGGGAGAAAGAATACTTCCCACGTATTCCCTGCGTGTCGTAAAAGGTAACTAAAAGGGGAGGGAGCGGGGGACTGGAAATCCTCCCCTCCTGTTTTTACTTTTCTAAAAAAGGAACAGAGAAGGGGCCAAGTGAGAATTTTTTCCCTCTAAGGCTCAGTCCTCTGTTCTCGACGCTACCTAGCTAACGCGGCAAATGGCGAATATGTATGAAAAAAGATATTGTTTCTTATATATTGTAGTTCATATAAGAGGTTTATTTGACTCAAGTTACTTTCTCTTACTTTTTTTGGAGATTGTCTTCGTGTATGAGTTTGGTCGACGATGAAGCTGGTAGAATAGACCTTCAGGTCGATATGGGTTTGGCTGATGGGTCAGGGTGACGCCTGACCCACCATGTCTAGAAAGAAATGAGAAGCTCAAATTAACCTTCTCATTTACGGTATTTTCTGATACTCTAATTTTTTTTCCCCCTTCATCTGAGATGGCCGCGACTAGAGGTCGCGTTTTTGTCCTCGCCATGTTGGTCATTATAAAAAAAACACGGAGGAGGGCCTGCTGTATGGCGTTCGCTGAAGCGGGAGAAGTGTGGGAATTTAGACAAATCTGCCTACGAGAGGTGCGGAAGGACGGGATCGCACGTCCAGTCTCCGTGATGCTCATAATTACGTTGACTCTCTTCGTGCTCAATTTCAGGATACATCTTGTTTAACAGGGATTCAGGATTTCATTCTTCATCGTCCGGGGCTATAAAAAGTAACTCCATACATCTCTTGTAACACGTTTCTTGCTTCATTTCCCGTGGTGGTGGTGGCCTCTGCCTGTTCTATTTTAGCCTCTTGCGAAGAACAGTTGACATCATGAACCTTATTTAGACGTATGAAGGTTATGATCGCGTCATTCCCTAGTGACGGTGTTGTGAGGCACTGTTGTGAGCCGTTGTTGGAGTTGTGAGGAGCTGTTGTGAGTCGCTTGCAGTGATCCGGGCACTGTGTGTGAACCACTGAGGCGTTGTGAGTGTGCTCTGAGGCGCTGGTGAGGCTGGAAGCTGCTTATGAGCAGTTTGAGTAACATAGGCCGACTTTACCCGCCCGGAGAATTCAGTCGAACCCACAATCCTGACCCACCAGACTTGTGTTCTCAACCTGACTCACAACTCCGGCACCAGTGCGACTCACCAGCCTGATTCACCTGCAATATCGACCCACTGACTTGACTCATGAGCTTGCTTCACCAGACCAGACCACTAACAGGACACAGTAGTCTGACTCATAGGTCCATACCGTGAGTATAGCAGCCACTCGCCAAACCGGACACACGCTAAAGCTTGACCCATCTGCCTTACTCACGGCGGCAAGACTCACCGTAGCCCTGACTTAAGAACCTCGTTCACCAGCGTGACTCACACTATCTTGAGTCACCAACCTGAACGCCCAGAAGTCGAGTCACCGCCCACTTTTAATAACCTGAGTCCAGTGGGTCTAGATCCGACATGACCCAGGAGACCGAGTCAATTAATGTGGCCAATAAAAAAACATCAGCTGGCGATATTACGAGACGCCAACTCTTCCAGCGATGAGTATGCGAGCGTCTGTCGTCTCCTAGCTTTTAACCATCCCCTTAGGTGACGACTGTCTGAGGACACCGGTAGTGGAGTTACGATCATTTCAAACTGCATCCTTTCCGAAGGATACAGGGGATGTCGTACGCGTGGTAAAGGCTATCTTGGTGTTCCTATGGCGATGTACTGAACCCAACGTGCGATTTATGCTTGCCTCCACCTGCCCCTTAGCCATGCGATACCCTCTGTGCACCCCTGTCGCTGAAATGCTTCGTCTGTGCATACTGCGACAAAGATCATGAGCTCAGAATTGGGTCGGTGCATTCCTAAGTCTCTCTTTTTTTTCTTGGATTGACCAAAGTCGTTAATGGCAGCGAAAACTGATTGCCTCTGTAGCCTAGAATGGACACATGGGGAGTTTGCGAATGAGATGTGGGGAGTGAAAGCCTTTTTTCTTTTCCACCCTGATGTGATGCGGAGGATAAACAGGAGCGAGATGGTTAGTGTCAAGCCCCTGCGTCATCCTTCCGACAGCGAGGGACGTGCAGGAGTGCAGGACACGAGCCAAAAACAACACAGTTACAGCGAGGGACACGGGCCGCTGGGGTGCTCCTCCTCCTCCTCCTCTTCCTTCCTCTCTCTCTCTCTCTCTCTCTCTCTCCCCAGCCAGAGCTGCGGCTTCCTCTTGTTAGATGATGATCGCCCCCGCTTGGGGAGGCGGGGAGCAAGACATGATGGTGTCACGGGGTCGACTCCCAGTTGTCCTGGCTTCGTCACCAGGGGCACAAGAACAACAATAACAACAACAACAACAACAATTAAAAAAGCCTTCGGCTATTTTTGTTGATCGACCAAGAGATCGGTGATCTAACCAGTGAGGACCTCTTGGGAATATCCTGCCATCCAACAATGCCTCCCAAAGAGGCTTTACCGTCCCCTTGCGCAACGCCGATTTGATCTTCGGCCTTACTGTGGGTAGTATTGGGTTGTCTTGCCGACCCCCCCACACACACACACCCTCAGATGAGCGAATTGGCTTCAGCGACGCCCCGCGAGACTGTGCGGAACAGAAATCAATTGTGATCGTCCTTCAGGAGGGGGCCAGTTGTCGCAGGGCGTGAACGAGGCCCTGTGTGCCGCGCGTCTGGATCGCCTCAGGCGCCGCTGATGGATTCTGCGCAGCTCTCGAGTCCACGTCCCATTTTCAGTCGCTTTGTTTCGGCCGTTGGGAGCCAGACGAGGTAGCCACCTGAGCGGCACATTATCCAGAAGGCTGACGCTCCTCAGAGCCATCTGGCCCAGAGGGAGTTCGTCCACCGAGACACGAAAGCAAGTTGTCTTCAGACAATTTGGCAGTGATGGGTGTCCCACTCCGGCCCCCAACGACGTCTCGGCGATAGTGCCACGTCTGGTGATAATGGCACTACTCCGGCACCCGGGCTGCCCCGGGCGGAAACCTGTCAGGGCCTGCTGGCTAGTCTGGCCCTAGCCACACACACTCACACACGCACACACAAGAAGCACTCCCGCGCCCGCCGCTGCCGTGCCAACACACGCGTTGAAATTCCTCAGAGACTTTTGGAAAATTATTAACCATTTGAACTGTGAATTCATGAAAAGACTCAACTGTGCGTATCGCTTTGGACTGTGGGATAACTCACGCAAGTTCGACGTTCGATAAAAAAAAAAAGCTGAATATTTTCACCTGAGGTAAATCAGTGACTTTTTAGTGTTAACAGTCAGAATTCACCAAATTACGACGAGGGAACAATCAGTCAATACTGTGTGTACATACGAAGCAGCGAACCACTTGGACCGCCATAGGACCAGCATTCTACCGAGGCCCTTCTGACCCCTGACCCCTAGAGTGCCAGTGTTGGAGACCCTCGGCCCACGACGACCCACAGACGGTCCCACGCAACTCACCTGCTGCCCGCCTCTCTCCAGCACCTTCTACAGGTAGGTCGTACGCTAACACCATCCAAGGAATGGTGAATGTATGAATCCTTCATTCACTTAGTCTCAGGTTCGTGTACATCAGTGAGAGATTCATGATTCAAAAGGCTTTATCAGTCTGACAGAGACACTTGTACATCATTTTCTCAAGTGCCCAGAGTTCAATTACTTTAGTCCTCAAGGCCTGAGTTATCGAGAACTTCCTCATCACTTGGCTGATACAGATGTTCTTGAGGATGTTCCCTTGATGTGTGCAATGTTCGCTGACCCCCTGATGTATGCCTTGCGTCACGCAGCCCGTCTCATGACCTCCGTCAGTCCCGCTGTGCATGTCCTGTAGTCATGTGACACGAGTCTTGCAAGCGATGGCAACATCTCAAAACCATTCAGAAAGTTGATTTGGTTCAAGATATCCTTAGATCTTTGTCTGTCATGACTTCCCAACTGTACATTTTCAACCGAATGTCTACCTAAATGCAGTAAGCTGTTTTTCATTCATTTATCATCTCGATATAAACCACAATTTTTTTTAATAAAGAATGGACTTAGCAATGATTATAAACCATGTAAGAAAGAAAAAAAAAAGAAGACATTAAGAAAGTAAACATCCTGCTATAGGTCATAAGGACTGACTTGGTGGCAATACTGATGGATCCTTCTCTCTCCGTGTGTCTGTCTGTGTGCAGGAGACGACATCGCCATGCGTCGCTGCTGCTGGTGCTGCGTCAGCCTGCAGAAGGGCGTGGTGGCCATAGGCGTCCTCAGTATGGTCAGTACCTCCAATACTTTATCTCAGCACAGTCAGTGTCTACGCTAGTTTACCTCAGCATAGTCAGTGCCTACGCTTGTTTACGCCAGCAAGGTCAGTACATCTGCTCAGTGCTTACGATAGTTTACCTCAACATGGTCAGAACACCCCCACTAGTTTACCTCCAAATAGTCAGTATCACCATTAGATTACCTCAACATCGTCAGTTCCCCAACTAGTTTACTTCAGCAGGAACAGCACAGACAACAATTTGATTCTGCCTGGTCAGTACCCCTACTAGTTCACTCCTGCCTGATTAATACCTACACTAGTTTACTTTAGCATGATCACTAACTACACTAGTTTGCTTTAGCATGATTAGAACCTGGAATAGCTATCTCAGCATGATTAGAATTTGAACTAGTATACTTCAGCATAATTAGAACCTGGACTAGTTTATTTCAGCGTGATTAGAAACTGGATTAGTTTACCTTAACATGATTAGAACCTGGAGTAGTTTACTTCATCACGATTATAATATGTACTAGTTTACTTCAGCATGATTAGAGCCTGTACTAGTTTACTTAAGGATGATTAGAACCTGCACTAGTCTACTTCAGCATGATCAGAACCTGTACCAGTTTACTTCAGTTTGGTTAGAACCTATAATCGTTTACTTTAGCGTTATTAGAACCTCGACTATAGTTTATTTCAGCATATTCAGTAAGTCATGGTTATTGCTACGTATAGTTTACCTCAGATTGTTCATTACCATATCTACTTTGCTTCGGCACCGTCAATGCAAGTTAGTTTACTTCAGTATACTCGCAATTTACTTTAGTTTACGTGATCATCATGCTGAGTACCTCATCTAGTTTACCTTACTGTGGTAAGTATCCCTCTCCCACTTTACCTCACCATGGTCAAAACATCTCTAGTTTACCTTAGATTGGTCTGCCTTAGTTTACCAGGGCGTCAGGGAGGACTGTTTGCCGTTGTTTCGGTAGAGATAGACTTTAGCAGTTATTTGCTGCTGAATCCATAGTCTCAGATATAGCGTATGTCTTTCCGAAAGACTCTCTCTCTCTCTCTCTCTCTCTCTCTCTCTCTCTCTCTCTCTCTCTCTAGTGTAGCCTCGACGGTTCTTCGCTCCCTTGCTGGTTCGCAGGAAGTGCATATTGATCACAGGATGAGATAGAATTGCGATCTTTAGATAAAGTGGCGTTGGACCATCTGCACGGCAGGAAAGAACGAGGTTTTCTTGGGTGTATATATATTCTATTTTGATCGTCCTTTCCTTCGTTTGCGAAGTAGCATAAAGAACAGACGAAGAAAAGGCCTCATTCGCTCACACTCAGTCTCTAGCTGTCACTGTGTAATGCACCGAAACCACAGCTCCCTTTCCACATCCAGGCCCCACAGACCTTTCCATGGTTTACCTCAGACGCTTCACATGCCTTGGTTCAGTCCATTGATAGCACCTCGCCCCTTGTATACCTCATGGCTCCAATTTACTCTATCCTTTGCATGCCTCACACCCTCCTGCATGTTCAAGCCCCAAATACTCAAAACATCTTTCATTCCATCCTTCCAGTTCCGCTTTGGGTTCCCCTCTTTCCCTTCACTTCCGACGTTTACATCCTCTTGGTCAACCTCTCCTCACTCATCCTCTCTATATGGCCAAACCTTTCGGGACATCTTCCTCAGCTCTCTCATACATGCTTTTCTCACCATCATATATCTCTTACCTTATAATTTTTTTATTCAGCCCTCATCACACCATATATTGTCCTCAAGCAAATAATTCCAACATATTCACCTTTTTCCGTTCTATTATGATTTTGTTTGTTATCTAGAGTTCACGTCTTTAATCCATACAACATTATCGGAACCACTACACTGGAGCGTACCAGTCTTTGCCTTCACCATACTCACCTCTCTTTCCACACATTCATCCACCCTGTGGCTCACTTCCGCTTCCATAGTCCCATTCGCTGGCACGTCCACTCCCAGGTATCTACAACATTCCACTGCCGCCAGCTTGTTTCCATTTAAGCTCTCCAACTAACTTGAGTCTTTTTACTGCTAATAACCTCGTTTTTATTCACATTCATTCTCAGCTTTCTTCTTTCACACACTCTACCAAATTCCAGGAGTATCTGCAGTTTCTCACTCGAATCTGCCATCAGCACCGTGTCATCAACAAACTCCACCCACCTGCGAGTAATTAAAACTTCGGTGAAGCTGTATCATCGACCTTGGATGGCAAGGGTTAGCCCCGTCCAGAACCCTCTCTCTCTCTCTCTCTCCCCCTCCAAAGAGTCCACCACTTCCTTGCTCCTGAGTGGAGCGCAGCCTCATATGCCACAGGATGCCCTGGGGTTAAATCATAATCATATACATACAAGATGCAGATAGAAATGGTGAACTGGCCAAATCAATTTTTTTTTTTTTACAGTGAGACTTTAATGGCTTTCCTCTCGTCACTTCCTCCAATTTCTAACAGATGTTTCGACCGTTTATCTACCCGTCTCAAGGCTAACATATCTGGTAGTATTTCCTGGCCATGTGTGCTTTCAGCTGCACACCCAGCCAGATCTGCTGCAGCCGTGCGTGCAGCTGGTTGGGGAGTTTTTGGGGAGAGAGAGGGAGGGAGGGCGACGCCGCCTCTCTCTCTCTCTCTCTCTCTCTCCCCACATGGACTCGCTACAGAGACCCCGGGTCTGTAAACGTTCTTATTCCTCATGTAAACACATGCCTGGCATCAGTGTCTGGCTTATGTATGGTCATGTCCAGCGCACGGCTCTGGTTCCTGAGGAGAGGGTCTGTGCAGTATACTCCTGGGGGGCGTTAGTGATTCAGTTACCCCCCCCCCCCCGCCCACCCACCCAACCCACCCCAGGGTATTCATGCGTCAAAACACTCGTGTGCTTAACAACCATTGACCCGGCCAGAGACGCTTGAAGGCGGCGGCTGTTACCGCCACTCAGGCGTACGACCCTCTGAAGCGCCACAGGACGACCCCTTGGGTATGCTGGCCTGGCCCTCTGTTGTGCCAAGCTGTGAGGCATACTCAAGGGTCGTAGAGTCGTGCTCACTTCTCGTGCGGTCGTGATCAAGGCTCGTGTCGTCTTGGGTTTAAAAGTCCGCGGCTTATGAGTCGTATTGTCGTGTTCAAGGGTCGTACTATTCTTCAGTCTAGGCCACACATTCATCGTGCTCAGGGGTCGTACCATCGCGATATAGAGTCGTACCATCGTGCTCAAGAGTCTTACATCTTGATGAATGGTCGTATAATCTTGCTCAAGGATCGTACTTTCGTATTCAAGAGTCGTACCACCGCGCTCAAGGGTCGTGCCATCAAAGCCAAGTAGCTGAAGCTAAATATAAAGTCACATCCGCCTACGAAAGCGCAGCAGTAAGAGACTGGGCCACCCAGCCCCCCCACCCCACAGTCTGGCTGTGATGCTGCTTCTGGTCGATCGACCCGACCACGAACTCATATAACAGTCCCACTGTGATCTACCAGCTTATCCAGGGCGGCTCCAACTTCATATATACTCTCAAAATCACTATTACGATATGTATGACTTAAGATTTTGACTGGCGGTGTTTGTAGTGAGGTGAGGATGGAGGAAAAATTACCAACTACGAATGCAAAACTGAAAATTTGGACGGTCGCTCGTCTCTATGTATCAAATAGTACTTACGTATGACAGTGTATGCTCGATGACGTTTATTAAGCTGATACTTGGACTGGTGTCTTAATCAAGTCAAGGAATGGGAGACGAAGATCGTTTATGATAACATTCATAGGACATTCTGAGCATTTTTCTCTCTCGAAATTTTCCTGGGAATATTACGACTGATCAGAGCAGGACCACTGGAAACACTGCGACTCCACCATAGCGATGCAACAGAACGCACTTTAGAGAAAGGAAAGGAATGACTCCCTTCCCGAACTCTGGCGCAGACCTGTCAACACTTTAGTTTTATAACTTCTTGAACTCTGATGTCGACCTCCTGAAGTCCTCAGTGTGTCGAGGTGTCCTCAGTAAACCTTTATATATATATATTCTAAGCCAATTGGACCTATGCAGACGCTCAGCGAAAGATCCCATTCGTTCGTTTTAAGCAAATAAAAACCAGGGGACAGTGACGGAAGGAAGAATGTCAGGGGCCAACAGACAGCTCTGCCTGAATTACCTAACAGAGAGCACTAATTCAACTCTCTCTTCTTCTCCAACAGACAGTATACACTCAAGTACCTGCCCTCTTCCAAAACAGACAGAATTACTTCAAATACCTCTCTCCCTCACTAACAGACGGTGCTCTCAACACCTCAATACTACACTAACAGACAGCAACACCTCTCTGTTTTTTTCAACAGAGAACAATGCCCCAGTCACCTCTCCACTTCCCCAAAGTCTAATAACCTTAACCCAGATATAACCATATCAAGATTGTTATGTTTAAAGACGTGGTCAAAAGTTTGCTCCAGATGTGCGGGATCATAATCTCACGTGCGAATCTCAAGTGTTGAAATACTTGGAGGTCAGCGTCAGACCAGACTTAGCTCCCTCACCTATCTACTGTAATCAGGTCTTTCAAAATTCATTAATTGCAAAATATATACACCTTACGATAACTCAACGTCCTTCAATACAGTTCTATTTTTTTTTTTTCCATATTTTCGATCTTTTCCTGGGTAATGTTTTGTAAACATCATGATTAGTCGTATACCCACTTGTCAACACGAAATAAATATCGTTTCCTCACAGTGAATATATATATACTTCTGCTACCTTGGGAGGAGAGTGTTTGACGAACTGTAGGTGTTTTGGGTGAATTCTGATACACCAAGAGTATGTCAAGGTCTTGTCCGTTCCTCTCTGCATCTTATTTACTTTTGAGGGTCTTCTCGTGTTTCATTTTATGTGTTTCATAAGCTTCTGGCCCGAAATACTTCACTAGTGTCAGGCGTTAGAATCACCCGATATACTTCTACGGATAATGAGCGACCCAGTTTTCATGGGATCTTTTAAACGAGCCTTGCAAGTGGCCAGTATCACATGACGCTCCCTTGCGTGAGGGTCGTTCGTGGTACATCTGAGAGAAACACTTCGCGTTTACCTTTCCAATGCAGAGGTTTCGTGCGTTACCGGAAGGATGTTACACAGATGCAGGGAAAAGGCTATCGCTTGTGTTACACCTCGCTCTATTGCTGTTACGTAACGCGAAGACCGAATTCTTTCTTGCTATATCGATGTTCACTGTGGCGTTCTCCTTAATCTCTTGCATTTGGATCCTACTTTAAAAACAAAACGCAACTTAAGGAGTTAGAATCTGTTGCTTGATCTGACGAAGGGGACGAAGGATCTCTCCCTCCTCCTCTCCTTAAGGGGTTAATAGATCCAGCAGATGCCTGTCGTACCGTAACGAGAGTTTAGATAAGGGGTTAAATGGAAGCTGCCTCAGCGAGAGACGAGTGTGGCATAGAGCAGGACAGCGGCATTAGTAGCTGCTGTCTGTGCCATGATGGAAGGGTCAAGTCTGGCCACTTAGAGGGCGCCAGACGCTCTCACCTCAAGATAACATCTGACAGCGACCTCAGACGACCTCACAACCCCCGCGACTGTTGACCTTCGTAATAAATAAGACGTGTGTCCTATGAGGAAGTAGATGTCCGCTGAACTCGAAAGATCTGTCGGGAAATACCATATTTCTCCCTAGGCTCTCATCGCAGCCAACTGTAGAGTGAAGGAAGAAAATTTACGTATCAGAAAAATAAACTAACATTTCCACCATTAGAAAAACAACTGCTGGAGATAAATTCCTGTGGTATAGAGTGAGGCTACAAGAGAGGCGTTGTAGACACCATGAGAGCAGGAAATTGTCGCGGTTTTGTAGGTCTTCCGAGCCGCTCCTCCCGTACCCTTCAAAGGAAGACCTGCTTCTGCCCCAACAACAACGGGGTCTATACCCCCGCCTGACTCACACACACCAGCCGTGACAGCTGACTTGGGGTCTTCCTGGGGAGTCCGATAAGGTCACGGGAATGTCGGCCAAACATCCACCAATGAGTCGATTATTGGTATAATAAGTAAGTGTTTGCCAGGGCACACACACACACACACACACACACACACGGGCGCGCGCGCGCAAGAGGAGACCTGTTTACATTATTATAGACTCTCAAGGGGACTCAGTGATGTCAGTGGAGAACATTGTCATCTAGTGGACACAGGAGGTAACTCAGTGTGGGGTGTCAGTATTTGAAGAAATACTTTTGTAGCAGTAAATGAGTGGGTGAGGAGTGGAACCAGGAAGCTGAAGAAGTAGTGAATGCAGGGACCATCAGGAAAGATGCTCAAGAGGCTGTATGACAGAGAGGCGTGGATATTTGGGCCGTTCACCCATCTCGTGTGTCCATAGCAGACCAGAGAGCCTTTGACACTATTCTTCATAAATGACGTAAAAGAAAACGGGTTTGCAGGCTGGTATCAAGAAAGGGGCAGCTTAAATGATCTGATTTGTTTCATTAACCGGCAAGATTTACTGTGCACACCACGCTCATCCTGCGAGCGGTAGCGCAAAAGGATTACAGAGGGTCACAGAGAAATGAATGGAGTCAAAGTAATCCAATAAGGAGGAGGCCGAGTGATCACTAGGAAGGGAATCCTTGTCGAGCTGGTGTATGGTAAGAAGTGGGGTCCCTAAGGGCTGGGTATTTGGACTGCCGTTCCATCTAATCTATGTAAATGACTTGACTGATGAAATGAATTCGTTCATGAATATGCATGGCCATGATGCTAGAGAGATGTGAATGAAGTGACGAGTAATTAGTTAGGGCAACATGTTACAAAGAGACGCAGTGATGATGAAGCGGCTGTCAAACAAAATGATAATGTAATTCCACCCCGACGAATGTGAAGTTATGAAGATGGGGAAAGGGTGAGAAGAGAACAAGTTGTGATAATCCTTCAGGTGGTGACCTTCGAGCTGTCATTATGTTTTTCTTATGGCGGTCATCCCGTTCGGAAGCTCGTAAGGAAAGTCCACCCCCACACTGGTCCTCTGGTAGCATCAATTCTGCAACACGTGAAACACATGATAACGATTTACGTCGTACATAACATGAAGCGTGGCATGTCGGCTGGAGTGGATGGAACTGCAGTTGAATTTTTCATGACAGGAGGTGATAGTGTTGTTGATTATCTAGGATCTTCTGTGGAAGTATGGCAAAAGTGAGGTGCCTCAGGCTGACGGAATGCCTCTACTGTCCAGGGGAACAAAAGTAAATATTCGAATTACAGAGGCATAAGTGTGTTGAGTATATATGATAAGCCGTATGGGATAGTGGTGATTGGGAGGTTGTGGCATGCACAGAGCATCAGATTGGGAAGGAACAGTGTGGCCTCAGGAGTAGTAAAGGATGAAAGGACCAGGCGACTGCTTGGCAAGATCTGCATGAGAAATACTTTGAGAAACAGAAGGACTTGTATCCGGCATTAATGCATCTGGAAAAAGCATATGACTGGGTTGATAGAGATGCTTTGTGGAAGGTCTTACGAATATATATTGTGGGAGGAAGGTTACTAGAAGGAGTAAGAAGTTTCTGTCAAGAAAGTGGGTGTTTTTCTGTTTATGGATGGGATGGTTAGGGAGGTGAATGCGAGGGTCTTGGAGATATGGGAAAATCTACGGTGTTTTGGTGAGTCAGTTAATGTTTGCTGATGACACGGCCCTGGTGGGAGATCAGAGTGAGAAACTACAGAAACTGGTTTTTAGTTTGGGAAAGTGTGAAAGGAAAGAGTTGAGAGTTGGTGTGAGTAAAAGCAAGGTTACTAAGTAGAGGAGGAGAGTGATAGGTTGCTTGGAGTGTGAGTTTGGATGGAGAGAACCTGGGGTGCATTAAGACACCTGGAATTGGATACGACACTTGATGGAACCATGGGAGATGAAGTGAGCCATAGCTACTGGGGAAGTTAAGGTCCTGGACATGTGTGTGTGTGTATGTGTGTGTGTGCGTAGCGACATCCTTATACGGAATGAAAAATCGTCACAGATAACCAGGCTCTCGTATGACCCGGACCTGCCCACAGCTTCAAGCAACGGCCGCGGCAGGTCTTCAGGAAAGATAGTGCAGTAAGAGATAGAGTGAGTGAGACAACGACTCATCTTTAATCTTGAAAGCAAGTAAATTAAATAAAAGAAAGCCGGGGATTCACGCTGAATCAAAATGCCACGGAATAGAGGAGGAGGAGGAGGAGGGGTTAGTAAAAGCCACGGGCATGATTTGTCTGTAACTTTGTTGAACATCGAAGTGCACCGAGGGAGTTCGAGGTGATGTGTGCCCGGCCCCTCGTCGGGAGGAGCCGAGCTGATCGAGATGAGAAGATAACCAGCCTCCATCAGCGGGCATTAGCGGCCGGGCTGTGATCACCTCCCACTCGCCACCACACACACACACCCGCTTGTAATTACCCCCACCACCCACCACATCCTCCTACCATCACCTCCTCCGTCACCACTTTACATCCTGCCTACCACCACCTACCACAGAGCCTGCCCAATATTACTACCACTACCACAGCCTTCCCACCACAACCCACTACAGCCTTCCCACCACAACCCACCAAAGCCTGTCCACCACAATCCACCACAACCCACCACAGCCTGTCCACCACAGTCTATCACAACCTAACCAGCACAACCCAATTAAGGCTGTTAACCACCCCTGCCCACCACAGCCCACTTGCCACCACCCACTACAGACTGCCCACCACCCCCCATAATCCAAAGCAATTCCTATCACAATCCCCCACAACCTACCACCAATAACCACAACCGCCGCTACAACCACTATAGCAGCCACACCACAACCCAAAGAACCACCACCACAACGTCAACAACCACCCTCTCCACAAGACCGAGGACCACCAGCACCACCAACTATCGCCACCGCCACTGCCACCACAGCTACTACCCCCCATATTCTTATCTTCCACTCCGAACATTCACTTACCTCCCTCTGGGGAGGGCAGCACAGCGGGCAACACACTCCCACTTTGCATATCAATGTTTGTTATCAAAGGCAGGACTTGTTTCGACCTTAGTGTATGGGTCTTTCTCGTCAAGGGTTCGCAGTACACTGGTCTTTGTCGCCGTGGCTTTTTAGTGTATGGGTCTTTGTTACGTCCTACATAAGTAAAAAAGAATAGAATTTCCTTCTCAAGTTTCGTCATAGTACTTAAAGGAGCACAGAGAGTTGTTAGAGAAGGTACAGAGGAGCGGCAACAAAGATGACACACCAAGGTTAAGAGATCTGAGTTACGGGGAAAGGCTAGAGGCTTTAGATTTGCCCATCTTGGAAGATGCAAGAGTTAGGGGTGACCTGATCACAACCTTTAAGTTTTCCAAGCAGATCGGTGACGGGGACATTGTGAACAGTTCCTCGAGAGATGCAGTGATGGAACAAGCGGACGACGCAAAGTGAAATTAAGTAAGAAACTTGTTGAAAAGGATGAAAAAAGGAGTCCTGTTATAGTGTAAGAGCGGTGGATGAATGGAAGAACATGACTGAAAATATGCTTAATGCGGACAGAAGGAATAGATTTGAGAAGTTGTATGATAGAAGAGAATGGTAATAGATGGGGCCGCACGAGTGTGAAACTCTCTCCCAGTACAGTATAAATACAGTACATAAGTACAATATAGGTAATCACACACACACACACACACACACACCTGAACACACAGGCCCATCAAGCCGGCCATGCGTCAGATTTACACCATCCTGTCGACGGGACTCCAATCAGACCCTAATAACTGCGGCAGTTAGAGAAGTGTTACCACATTAACACAACCACACCAAACAGTAACACTACCACACTATGAGAGCACCTCTACCACAGTATAACACCACCATACCACACAGTAGCGCCACTCAACCACTACACAGCCATACTTATGGAATCACTACAGTGTCTAGCGAGGCCAGATGACCTCCACACTGTACAATGCCCAGGGGGAGGACTGCGTCACGTGACGGTCCATAGGTTTTTGCCTAGGGCGGGTTAGGACATTTGTTACGAGCGCTGCTTCAGTATGAGGTTATTTTCGTACAGATAAGCCAGAGGTCTGGCCGCACATAATGAGAAGCGTGAAACCTCCAGCTAGAAGCGTCTTTCAAGCGACACAAGGGAGAGGCGAGACCTGGGAGGGAACACAACGCCCTCCCTGTTGTACGCCACGGCAGCGCGCCCTCCCAGGCCCACCTCCCTGGAATAACCCGCTCGTCTCAGGACGCAAAGCCATTCCTTCAAGGGCATCTGTTGCGACCATGAGGCTCAAGGTGGTGTCCAGTCCGGTCACGGTCTATTTATAGCGAGGGTTCACGAGGGACGTGCGTATGTAAACAGGAGTTTGTCCCGTCCGAGCGCTAAGGCTTTCCCTGAAGGTGTGCAAAGGCGATGAGTAACAAGTGTTGTATTTACGTTTGGATAGACCAAATATACACACTCGCGTGCAGGCACACACCTAAATAAACAGACACACACACACACACATACACACATACACACACGCACAAACACGCACATCTTCAGGAAGGAAGAAGAGTTGAGATTATGTCCGTAGACAGAAATTTACAGGGTGGCAGACAGACACCACCCGGAACACAAGCACACCCCCAGGACCCAGGCACAACACCCCCCCTCTCCATTCCCCAACCATGGCTCCCCAGCTCTACCATGACCACTCCCCATCCCCCAATATGCCTCCCCACCCCCACCACCACTGTGGATCCTAACTCCCACAATGACTCCAACCCCCACAATGGCGTTCACCCCCTCAATAACCTCCACTCCCCACTATTTACCTTCATCACGCCTCCCCACCCCAGCAAAACCCTAACTCCCCACTCCTCCCCCCAGTGGACTCCCTACCCCTTCTCCACTGTGGATTCCCCACCCATTCCCTCACTGTGGCTTCCCCATCCACTAGGAGGACTTCTCCTCCCCACACCATGATCCTACTCCCCGCTCCCTCGCCTCCTCCCTCCCCCCTGCTCCGCCTTGTCCTTCATGACCACGTCACGCCGGCAGGACCTGAAGCTCGGCTTTGATCAAGGCGGCTGTTGTGTGCAGTATATAGTGCACTGAAAACGCGGCTTTTATTTAATGATATCCACCTCGCTGCCCTGCTCCCCTAGGGGCGCCTACTAGGGGGTGGGGTGGTCCCTGGCACCCCACCCACCAGGAGGTGAGGGAGGAGGCGGAGGAGGAGGAGGAGGAGGAGGGAGGAGGACGGGTATATTCAGTCTCAAGTCAAGTTAGGAGAGACGGAAGTGCTGGGGTTTCAAGTGGGACTCGGTGAGGGTCGTGAGGTGAGATGAGGTGTGAGGGTCTTCCAGTGAATGAGGCAGAGATGAGCAGAAGAGGGAGATGTTTGGGAAGATCATGAGGAAGAGGAACGAGAGGAAAATGGAGGAGAATTTTGACGATTGATAATAATTAGAAGAATAGTGATAATAATAATAATAATAATAATGATAATAATAATAATGATAATGATAATGATAATAATAGTAGTAAAAGTAGTAGTAGTAATGATAATGTTAATAGTAATAATAATGATAATATGATAATGATAATAGTAATGATGATGATAATGGGATAAAGACATTTAAAGATAATGCAAAAAATGTAGGCAATTGGGCTCTACATGAGGGCAGAGAAGGGAGTTAAACAGACACTGTTTACGCCCACATTGGGGTGGGAGCCAGTTAATTATAATCACTGGTTAAGTTCACAGTGGCTGAAGGATGAGGCTGTACCTGTAGCGGTCTGTAAGGACTCGTATGGTAGACTCGAGGCTGTGGGGCCGAACTGCAACTTGGGGACGAGGGATCTTTTTTGGCAGCCGATGACAGCGGGCGAGGATGGCGTAGATAGCTTTTCCCCCGGATAGTCAGATGAGGTCCATGTGATGGTTGGAGGGAGTGGGGATAGAACAGAGTGCTGAGAGCCTCTAGACAGGTCGTCTAAAAAAGGGCCGAGGATGATCATCATGTGGGCCATTTTCTGTACAGCGTCCAGTAGCCTCTGTTGTGTAGTGGATAACAGGGAAGACCAACAGGAGAAAGTCTTGCACGAGCGCAAGTTGTTGTAAACGTTCTTCAGCTCCTTCACAGGGAACTCGGGTGTCTGGAGCGTACGATTTGACGATGGTCTTGATCTGTTCCATCCAGCTTATTGTCGCGTCCAGAGCGACACCGAAACGCCTGAACAGACTGAGCAACTACGAGAGGGCGAGAGTCTAGTGAGGCAGTAGTGGGAGGGACAGGCAAGGCTGACGCGCCTGGCTGTATCGTACTTGTTTGCTTGACGGTGACTCCTGGTGGCAGTGGTCCGGTCCCTGAGGCGTTCTGGAAGGCGGTGTTGTCGGGAGTGTTGGAGTCAACGCTGACACAAGTGGCAAAGTCGTTGACTTACTTCGAACAAGCAGATGGAGCCGTCCGGGGGCTGGCCTGGTGATCTGGAGTGTATGTGTGTGTGTGGGTGTCGTTATGTGTCGTCCTTGTGTGCTCTGAAGTCGTGCGTCTCCGACGAAACGCGCGTTTGCTGTTGGCGCCGTGGGTCGCCGACGTCCGTCTCCTCCTCCAAGTGTTCGTCGTCACACGCCATTACTTGCTCTTGGAGTCTGAGTCGCGCTATGGAGCCTGAGACTAGCGCCTTCCTCTCTCTCTCTCTCTCTCTCTCCCGTGAACATACGATGCTCATCATCACTCGGCCTCAGAGGCTTTAGGGCACTGAAGGGTCAGAGGTCAGATACGTGTGAGAGTGTGTGTGTGTGTGTGTGTGTGTGTGTGGAGGGTTTGGGCGGTGCGGGTGGAGGAGTGGATGCACCGCTGCCACTATCACCGCCACCTTGAGGGATCCGCCACACCAGCGCCTACCACAACCACACTACCACATCCGCCACGTCCACGGGTGACTTGATATTATCAGAGTTCCTGTGTTGAGGGAGAGAGGGACCTGCTAGAGGCCAGAGCACCGACTGCTTGAAAAAGAGAAAAATAAACCAGATAATTTGATCAATATGTCCAATACTATTCAGTTCTTTTTTACGTGTGTGAGTGTGGCTATAAGATTGCCTGCCACTGCTTAATCACTGCAAGGGGTCAAGAACTCACTGCTGTAAAGAAATATGCTCGTGACATCCTCCACACCGAGCAACAGCATTGCCTGCTCTCAACTCATAAGATCAGCAACGCTCAAAGATGGAGCATGTCCGTCTCTCCTGCGCGTCTCTTTAGCACTCGTGGTTTGAAGTATAAAGTTATTACTGATGGTAGTTATGTTTAGTCGAACCAAGAAATATGGAAATGTACTACTGATATATTTAGTATACTCACTTTTGATAACACTGGGAGGATCCCCTTCTACATTTAGACTATATTATCATACCCGCTGACCCAAGTTATATCCAACGCAAATATTTGATGAAGACCCTAAAGAAAACGGAACCATTTGCATTCTCGAGACGACCTGAACATAGTCATGCCCGATGGAACAGCCGGAGATTGGCGTGGCATCTCGTACATAAAGGACTAAAAATCAGTTTACGGGTCACTACTCCAAACTAAAAACAGCGAGGGTGTAACAGAAGCACATCTGAAGAACCACAGAGCACGCTTGAGAAGCTAAAGACTCACGTTTTCTAAGTATAATGTTTTCACAGGCCTCCCTGCCCAGGGAGGGTCCCCAGGGCTGAGAGACATATTACCACGCCCGGTCCCCCTGCGCGAGGCCCCCACGTCGACCTGGGTCTTTAATTGGCTCGCGGGCCAGCAGGCGGCGTGCAGGACCCCTCAACCACTGTATCAGGTGACCAGCAAGGCCGAGCTGCACAGGATGCAGGAACTGAGACGGGGGAGGGAAGGAGAGGCGACGTTAAGTATGTGGAGGAGGGGATGACCGAGGGATGGTGGAGGAGTTGGGGGGGGAGGGGGAGTGGAGAAGTAGGAGGAGAGGGAGGCAAGGTCGTTGCTAAGATGTGGACGAGGGCGGAGGACGAGCCAGGGGAGACGGGACACGATTCGGGACGCAGGAGATCCTGGGGAAGAGATAAAAGAGGTTGGTCTCCTACTGCGCTTGGTGGAGATATATCCCTGCTTCCCTCAGCCACATTCCACCCCACCACACCCCCCCACCCCCCCACCACCACCACACTCCTCACCACCACCACACCCGACTAGACTTAATATCTTATCCATATATACATTATGCACGTATCCTTCTTTTCGTTTCATCACTTGGAAGAGAGATGAGTGAGGGGTGACCTGATGACATTGTTTAAGTTTTTGAAAGAGACATTTGACGTGGACAGTGAACAATTCTTTTAGAGACGTACAGACAGAACATCAGGAGGACATAAAATGGAATTAAGCAAGAAACTTATATCACTAGGATAGATATGTAAAAATTATTCTCGTAGTATAAAAGTGCTGGAGAAATGGAATAGGATATCTGTAGGCAGCTTACGGAATGATTAAAAGTTGTACGGTAGTAGTGGAGTGTTCAAGAGATGGGGATCCCCACGAGGGTAAAACTCTCTCTCCGTACAGCAGAAATACGTAATCACACACACACACACACACACACACGCAACTTTATACATATAATTGATCTCTGCAGGTAGACCACAGGCACCTGACACCACTTATTTCACAACCAAGAGGCGTCCTAATGGCTCCCAAGTGGCACCTTACTGGCGCCTCCAGTTACCAAATTGCGTAGACGTCACAGATTCCAATCCAAGGTCGATGGGGGCAGTCCGACTGTTTGTTCCCGTATCATCCTTCTGACTCCATTAGCCTGTTCATCCAGATGTTCTTCTCCTCTCGAACTTTACAAGTTATCAGAGTGTATATGTTCAAGCAAGGTCTAAGTTTACTCAAGTTTGGCTTTCTTAAATTTAGTTGTATTGTAAGCTCTGAGTTATGTTTCTTCTCCAGCGGGATCGAACCTCATCGAAAAGTTCTACGTTCCTGTAAGTTCCAACGTTGCAAAAAAGTTCCTCTTTCCTCCGGTTCATTCATCTTGGTCCACGTACTCGAAGCATTTCTCTGAGTTCCTTTTCCCTGCATTTCTTTCGAGGTTGCTCTTCCGCGTCTCTGCAAAGTCCAGGCGAGTGTAGTGGCAGAACACACGTTCCTGCACGCTTTCTCCTCCCGTTCCCTCAAAAAAAGAAAAGAAAAAGAGAACGCCAGTCTACTTCCCCAGGAGGAGCTATTTTCTTTACCCCTGGGGGGTGCCGTAGGGTCTTAGCCTTTCACCCCCGTTCCTCTCCTACAGATCTGTGCGACGGTGCTGGCCGTAGGATACGGGGTGGTGGCCTTCACCCTGGAGGAGCACGTCGTGGCCTGCAGGGAAGGAGAAGCCCACGACGTCCTCGGCATCCTGCCGTCCTGCAAAGACCTGGCGGACACCTCGACGCTCCTTGCAGGTCAGTCGAAAGGGTGCGGTCAGGTTTCCCTTCCGGGTGTGTGACGACTGAAGTGGTCCCGAGGTATTACGGCTCAGAGAGAGAGAGAGAGAGGGAGAGAGAGAGAGAGAGAGAGAGAGAGAGCATTAAATTCACGAACACAACATTTTTTTCTTTCTTTTTGACATCATATCGAAATGCGATGTCTCACTGTGAAAGCATTGTCGATATTCATTTGGAAGTTTGTATGCTCCGAGCGGACGTGTATACATATGTATATGCATCAGTGTCCTCCTGGATTATATTACATTAAGTCACAGTCAGTTCATCTTGATACTGGGCCACGACCCGCAGACCGACGCGTCCATACTCACACACACGCGCGTGGAAACAACACAAATCATTATCAAGCAGTCTGATGTGCATTATGAGATCTTACATAGAGGGAGACAAACACAAGTAGAGTTGCATACACTCCACACGCACAGCTAGAGTTACAATTCACATACGTATAACGTCACTAATATTCCACACACATAACTGGTGTCACATAAGAATCCAGACGCATATAACTAGTCGCTTATATAAACTCCACGCACATAACTAGAGTTAAGCACAATACACACGTAAAGAATAAAAACAACATATTTTAAGAGATGGAGTCCCCACACGGTAAAAAGTCCCTCTCCCAATACACTAATAAGTAAATATACAAACAACACAAACTAGTAAGGCTTACACGAACATTCCACACATACACACACTCTCAGACACACCTATGACAAGACACACACACACACACACAGACACCGCTGAGCCACATATACGTGCCACCGTACCCTCACAGACCACAGCCGCCCACACAGACATGAACCAGACACCAGCCGTGTGTAACGACATGCGTCTTCCCCCACAGCCCGGATCTTCTTGTACGTGCAAGTGAGCGTGTGGATCCTCTTCTTAACCTTCTCCATCCTGCTCATCGTCGGCGCAGTCAAGGTTAGTCGTCCCCTATTTACCTATTCCCTTCGCTCGTTGTTAGGGGACCACAAGGAAAACTGTGTCCAGGCTTGCTATCTGGGACCAGCAGTTGATATTGTTTCTTTGCAGAGCGAGATGAGAGATAGACTGTTTGCATTTGTGGCATAATGTAATCAATGAATGGCAAATATGATCAATGAGTCCTGCAGTTTAGTCTGCTTTATCATGTTCGGAGTAACTAGGAATTATTATCCTTGCAAATAATAACTAATTTGATTCTGTTGAACGGAATACTTACCACAACAGAGTGTGTGTTTGTTACGGGAGATGAAAGTTAAAAAAAAACATTACTGTTTGACTCTGTTTTACGTAGTCCCTCATGAGACGAGTCTGTGGTTGTTGTGTCGGGTCATTCATTGTGTTTATTTAAGGACTAACTGACCAGAACTATTTGTGTTACTTGTGTCCGTGTTTGTTTTAGCTGCTTGGCCTAAAAGCTTTCCCCCCTTGACTTCAGTGATTCAACATAGCGCCAGTCTCGTGTATGAATGGGTCACAGTGATCGAAGATTTACATCGCACCATTGTGGATATTTGTTTAATGCTGGATCGATACCTGATAACGTTAACTAAAATAACCCTTTTTATATAAACATTTAGTTGCTTCTTGATGTGTCTTGATGATGGGGAAGGGAGTACATGAAAAGTCTGTTGCTTTTTGAAGTGTCTGTAGTTAGTGCAGCTTGCATCAATTAGCACGGCATGTATCAATTAGCGGAGCCCCTGCCTTAATTACGATCTCGTCACCACAGGAACGCGGGGGGCTGCTGGTGCCGTGGCTGGTGCTGTCTGTGGTGGTGATGGCCGCCGTGGTGTGGGCCGGGGTGCGGGCCGCCCTCCAGCGTCGCACCCTCGATCTCCTCGCCTCCGTCCTAGCCATCGTCATCTGCACCTACTGCTGCCTCGTCGTCCGCTCCTACTCCCGCCTCATCAAGAAGCAGGCGCTGGTGCCTGTGCTTGTGCCCTCCGTCTTCACGCGCTCCCGGATGTGCTGCGAGAACCCGTACGCCGACGCCGGGGAGATGCGCGAGCTGCCTCCAGCCTACACTTCCAACCCTCCCACACTCACCAAGAAATCCCAACCTCCGCCGCCGCCACTCCCCAAGAAATGCCCCCCGCCTACGGGCCTGGGCTTCAAGATATGATGACCGAGTGCCAGATCACGTGAGATTAGGGGCGTGATGATAATCTTCCCACATTCTCCTTTTGCCAGCTCTTTCGTGAGACATTGAATAAATGAATTCTCATCACGAACGTGTATGTTTCATAAGGAAAATTATCGTAGACTTTAAGGTGTTCTTTAACGAAAGATGAGAGAGTGAGGCTTTATTATTTCTTGCTTATAAGGTTAGATGTGAGTTCTGTAACAGGCCCGTAGAGGCAGCTGATGTCGCACGCGACCTCAGGGCCAACTGCTGCAGCCGTCGCTGCTGGAGGAGAGGTGCCTGGGAACACCACTGAAGGTGGTGTTGGTGTGGCCTCATGGGGGTAATACGAGGCTTTCCGAGGGAAGACCCGTCTTCAGTATACGATACAGAAGTGGCTTAAGAGCGAGGATGGTTCCTAATGCTTCGCATATGAGGACGACTCGCCACACGGGGGAAAGATGAGAAAAGCATTAGAATTAACATTACGGACTCCCGTGGTGTAGCGGTTAGCGTTCCTGACCGTGACGCATTCACTGGCCGCCCGCCCAGGGACGAGCATTTGAGGCTTTCAAAATATCATGATGAATTTGCTTTTTCTTCTCTATCCTTATACTCTTTGTTAGCTTTTGTCAAATGATCAAACGCACTGCTGTGAAAGCCTGAGTAATCATATACTGATATGAATCAACTCTAAGCCTTGTGAATGATTTGATAGGAAATAACTCTGAACATTTGACACGCGAAGAACAAGAGGTTCTGTCATAGGGAAAGACCCATTGTTCTAGCGCCGTCAGCCACCGTAGGTTTACAAAGCCCTTCCTCTGCCGTCAGTCTCCCCCTTCGTGGTGAGGCTGCTCAAGGAACTGCTACTCTGCTTCCGTCTATAATGACACTAACAACAGCGGCTGCGTCTTGCGGCGGCTCATTATTTTGCCCGCCCGTAGCCGCGCAACACCCAGATTCCTCCGCCTCGGTTCCTTCTCTTCTCGGTGCATCCAAGTCCTACGTTCTGTATTATCTCGTTTACCATTCCTCTTACGTGATGATGCAGTGGCTAACGTAAGTCATTGGGTGGTCTAGTTCAGGAAACGGCCACCGTCCACTTGAGGCGCATCGAGAGAACGAGCCAGGGTGTGTGTTTGTATATATTGTCAATAAAGCTGTGTTCATAGATGTCTTTTCTTCTTCTTTTCCTCCCGGCAATATTCCCCAGATGACTTCATCCTAAGGTAGATTTCATAGAAGGATTCCTAGGACGACGGTAGATTTCATAGAAGGATTCCTAGGACGACGGTGACCAGGTATTATGAATTATCCTTAGCCCCGAAACCCGTCCTGGAACCCGAATATTCCACTTATAAGAAGATCCTCTGCCCCGACACCCATCCTTGAACCTGGATATTCGAGTTATGACAGACGAAACCAGACATGATCCTCTTGGCAACTTTATGTAGTTTTTCAAAGTGCGGACGAAAACGTCATGTTGATCACTTATAGTAAACAAAAAAAGCTAATACTATTCACAACTAGAAAACATTTCGGTCTTTGGGATAAGTTATATATCAAATATCGCTACCGTATGACACTGCGGGAGGCAGAAGGCCAACTAGGAAGGGAACAGCAAAAGTTGTGGTGGTAAGCAACAGCGTGGTCGAGGGGGACAGCAGACCCATCCTGACATGGTGGGAACGGGAGAGGGTCAGGGCCTCAGGTTAACAGAGGATACAAGATACGGACGCCTGCCTCAGAGGTCAGGACCCAGACTAAGTCTGTAGTCTGATGTGGAATATTTCTGCAGAAACGAAATGAGATCTTCAGCTTCACTTGGCAATCTGTATTCCGAAAGCATACACGACAACGGACATACTAGAAGGTGTTGTAACTGGAAGAACGAAATATCCTTTTGCGTAGCATGATCTCGACCCGCACACAGGGATGAGACAAAGCAATCAAGTCCTCCCTCAGGCACATGGCAAAGAGCTGCAGACGTGGGCGAACGTGATGGGAAGCAAAGGTGAAGGTGTCTGTGAGGGCGTCTGCAGGAGACATGTGAAGGAGCCTGGAGGAGACGTGTGTCTGTGTGGGAGAAGTGAATCAGCTGTGGGGGTTAAGGGGATACCAGTATGTAACTGTGCGTGAGGTGCTGTGTGTTGTGGGTTCCGGCAATCTCCTATACAGGGACTGAGGATGAAAAGAGAGTAAATACGAGAAGAGAGACGAGGAGGAGTGAAAAGAGAAACGAGATTGTATGTGATTGGAGTCGTAAGGAATAATGTGAGAGATGAGTGGCAATTGGAGTCAATAGCTGTGGGTAATGTTGATAAGAAGAGTGCTTATAAGGCAGAGATGATATGCAAATCAAGAAGAGAAGTGAGGGTACGCGGGGGTAATAATTTCGGGACACAAGTGGGAGGAAAAGTGATTAAGGTGTAAAGAATAGCTGAGGAAAAGGGGGAAGCAGACGAGGTAGAAATGAGAGTAGGAGAAACACCAGAACAAAAAAACGGAAAAGTGTTTAGAAAGCAGAACAGAAATGGATACAAAACGAAAATAACAGAAGGACACAGATCTAACGAGGGGAGTCTTGTGCCACGGTCTGAGCAGCTGAAGAGAGAATGGGCAACAGAAGAATCTTTAACTCTGTCTATGAAGCCGATTTCTCTACAAAACCGTGTGTGTGTGACTGATGGAGACTGATGGAGGACGATGAACGTACCGAGCCAGTAAGTGACGTGTCGCCATACCCACCTCAGCTCTTGTATACATGACTGAGGAGACTGGATCAGAAATAAAAAAAATATGGGAAATATACTTAATGTAATCTAAATATCAGATGTCCAAATCTGAAAATCCATTACATATATATATATATATATATATATATATATATATATATATATATATATATACATACTAATTGTGCACATCATAACTTCATTGATCAAACCTCTAACTTCAATATCAAAAAACTATATCTTTTTATAATCATCGAGTCTTTAATTAAAAAGGCAAAATGTCAGCCTTCCTTCAACCATGATGTCACCAGCCACTTCTGGGAAGACTAATCCTTCTGTCATACCTCCCAAGGAGATCCACTAGTTCGTACTTACATGCGAGATTAAGATGTAATCTGTAAGACACATCACGCTACGCTTGCGCCCTCCCCACAACATCAGGTACTATACTCAAGCCATCCCTGGCCCGACAAATGAAGAGGAGAATGTAAGGCGGGGTGCGTCGCCTCCCTCAGGCAGCGGCGCCTCCCTGCTGCAGGGAGGTTGGGAGGGAGCCACCGGCGCCCCTTCCCGTCCAAGACCCAGATACAACATTGCTACACTGATGACAGTCCCAGGTTCCTTCAGGATACCCTGAGATCGTTATCACCTCGTGAGGGAACTTAGAACGGGAAACATCACACTTCTGACTTTATTTCTTATGTACATAATGTATACAATGCTCGTCTTGCAAGACGGTGTGGTGATTCCACATCCAAGACGACGAGTTAATGTTTCACGCACAACATATACAGGTCTAGGAATGTGTAGACTACATTTTCTTTTTATGTTCTGTTTAGCGGATTCCTGTGACAGACGCAACATCCCAAGTTTTATTATTCCTGTCTGCCCACACACGTGCACCACCTCCATACACTGTGGGACCATTCCACCACACCTGAGGTCCACTTCACCACACACTTTGGGAACCTTCTTTGGCGGTGTATCACCACCACACACTGTGGATCCGTCCCACACATATGCATCACCACACCAACACACACTGTGGGACCACACAATGTGGACTTGCAGTCAGGAAAGACCTGAAGTGGACAGTAATACTTGGCAAGCTACTGCGCCGTCGCATGTGGCCGTTAGCAACTCAAGGATGGGCCGTTGTAACCTTTATTTCTTTCCTTACACCACTAAACCTTGGAGATTTTCACCTCCTCATGCGCTTCACTGAAGACCAGACCTCGGTGAGGAACTCTTGGTCCTTCAGCACGAAAATAAAGCGAGAGTTTGGCACTGTTGAATGTCCTACTGCAGTGTGGTGAGCGGAATACCTCCATTACGACACCTGAGAACATGTATCTGGGGCTCCTCGACCAAAGCCCCTCAGGAGGTGAGGAGACGGACGCCGCTGAGGAGGCAGGTGTGGCCGGTGATGGTGGCGGCCAGGGGCATGTAGATCCAGAAGAGGGGAGGCGCCTCGTCGTCGTCGCTGACATAAACAGGTGTTCGGTGCACTGCGGGAGAGGTTGGAAATGGTTAATTTTTCTCCTGACACCAGACGCCAGGGGGATATTTCCTCCAACCTTAAGTAACTAAAGATAAAAATACACTATCTATCTAATTATCTATCTATCTATCTATAGTGAATGGTTTAAGCCTAAAAAATAATATGAAATTTGAAGTCCAGGAAGTTATGAATATGGATTGCACCTGTAAAAATGTGGGGAAGCCTTGATACGGATCACTTAGGATGAAGAATTCTCTTTTTCTTTCTTAGGAACAGCAGAAATTTACAGACGCTATTCCTTTCACGCTTCTCCAGAAAATGCAGTCCCATTAAATCCATTACACTGGAGGAGTATACAAACTAAATTAGGGGCTTCAAAAAAAATGTTATAAACTATATGACGTATGTATCAGATTCACGAATGCACGCATAGCTTCGGCACATGTAACCATGTAAATTTAGTCCTACAAATGGAATATTCGTAAATATTTACACGTACCTTAAGACTGATTTCGTGAGCATGAAATTAGTCTGGATGTGTCACTCATACGCACGTGATGATCAGAATAAAACGTCGTGACGTCTTAATACATCACTTTCCCTTGACGGTACGTTACGTCCTTACCTCTGCTTGACTTTCGGAGCGTCTTCTTGACCCTGGCGGTGTACTGCATGACGGGCAGGTCGAGGCTGGAGGAGGCTGGGGTGCCAGCCCCCAGCTCTTCCGTCATGACCGCCTCATCCCCTGCGTCCCAGCGGGCGCCGCAAAGCACCATCCTCTCCATCACCACCGTCGGGGTCTCGTCCTCCTCGCTGACTTTGCCGTCGGCCTCGTTTCCTTTGGTAGACAGGCTGGCGCTCAGGGCCTTGGTCACCATCACCACCTCCAGCCCCTCCGCCCGGAGCTCCCCCCAGCAGCTGCGGGTCAGAGCCGCCCACGCCACAGACGGCTCCCTCAAGAGACCAAGGCGAACGGACCGTGGCGGATCAGGCCGACGGATCATGTCGTATAGCATGTCCCCCTTCGTTAACAGTCTGTCTAACCTTGCCTCTATCCGTCGCAGTTCATCCTCCTCTTGACAATCCGGAACGCTATAGTCGAGGGCCTCGTGTAAGGAAGTCAAGTCATCACAGACCGTCAGCTTTGAAGTTATGTTCAGCGAGGTTCTTTGGAAGTCGTCAAACTCCTGCTGCAGGACCGACAGGAGAGACCCTTGGAGTTTCACATCTGGCAGCTTCCTGCTTCTGGTCGAGTTGAAACGTTTGAGCCATCCAGTGTCTTGAAGGACTTGTCTCGACGATCGGTCCCTGTTCACAGTCCTCAGAGCGATACTGACGTCCTTAGCTTCGTCCCTCTGGTTCTGTAGGATGATCATGGGCGCCACGCCGGTCAGGGAGACATTCTGCGCCAGGTAGATGAAGTCCATCTGTGCGAAGTGATCCTCCAGGGATGTGGTCCTCGGCACGGTATAGTGGGTCAGGGCTGACACCCTCCCAGGGACATTCTGTATCGCCTCGGCAGAAATATAGACGTGCAGGAGCTGGGATAGGATATTGTGGCACTCCTCCGTCAGCGCCCCCGAGATGTAGATATTGGAGAGCTGAGTCGTGAGGGACGGGACGAGGCTACTGTCTGCTGGAAGGACTCCAGTCACCAGAGACCTCAGGATGCTTTCTGCCTCCTCCCACTGAGAGTCTCCCAAGGTCTGGGCCAGAGGAGTGAAGTTGTTCTCCAGCGTTTGCCGCGTCACGAATGCTATGTGGAACAGAGCGAGGCTGAGAAGACACCATTTGCTCCACTCGCTGCCGTAGGCTGCCAAACGACTCTCCCCAATGAGTTCATACAGGTGACGCAGAGACTCCTTGACTGTTGACGGTAAAGTCAAGAACACCTTGTGGCAGGAAGTCATCAGGCTGACCGGCAGCTCGTCGTCGCTGTCGAAGTACATCCATACCTGAAAGCGTCTGTGGGCCTCCTTGACCACCCTGTCTTTTAGAAGACTGTTCAGGCGGTTGATACAAGACCGAGCGTCTGTACTCTTCTTCAGCAGCAGCCAGTAGCCTTTCTGAACGCACTGCCGCAGGCGCAGGCTTAGGCTGTCCTCTCTGCCCTGACCAAGAGCTACCATGTCGAGAGCCTCTGCGTTGCCTGTTAACATCGGGTGGCACAGCGGCTGAATCTGTTGCAGGATGTACTGTACGTCCAGCGTCGCCGAGCAGTACATAATGATGGGTTCTGTGGCCCTCCCTTTGCTCGCCACAGACAGCAGAGCCTTGACTGTGGCTTCGCTCGCCTCTTGCTTCAGCACCCGGCGCACGTACAGAGTGGCTGCCTCATCCAGACGATCAGGCCTCAGGCAGTTGATGAGGATGAGTTTTGCCACGCCTCGGATCTTCCTCTCCATCTTCTTGGGCAGCGTTCCGGTCTCCGGCTGCTCGGTGATGTACCACACGCGCCACAGACTCTCGTGGGTAACCATGTGGTCCACCAGCTCGCAGAATGGCTCCACAGTCGACAGGGCCAGCACCTGGAGCCACTGGCGTTCAGTGAGCCAGCCGGGGCGCAAGGCCACGGGCGACTCCAGCCGGTGAGGCTGCGGCTGGGTGGTGGTGCTGCAGGTCTCCGGCGAGCGCTGAGGGCGCGGGTTCGAAGCGATGGGTGGAACGCAGCCGCCGCCTTGTGGTACCACAGGCGTGGTGTACAGGAGAGAACAGAACTCTGGCGTTACGATTCCTATGTGGCACTCGTACCACATAGCCAGCAGGAGGCCCACCGTCACCAGGGTTATCCTGCTGACCTGCTCCTGGAAATGGCTGGCGGGAGAGAAGAAAGACATACAGATCATTCATAGAAAGTAAACGCCTCCCTAAAGCCTGCTTACACAGCAACACTGAGCGTCTACTCATGCAGGAACTTAACATTACGAGGTCCACCTCCACAACAAGGAAGGGTTTACCATTCTCGCTATAGAGTCTAAGGGTTCAGACTTGCCTCAACGCGAATGCGAATTACCGACCATTTGACACTGCATATACGCCAGTTGGGGACTTCACCCTAATGTGTATTTCATCACTTATAATAATAATAATAATAATAATAATACTGAAAACGAAATTAATGACTAAAAATAAATAATACTATAGTAACTGTAATGACAACAGTAATGATAATAGTAATAATTAATAATACTGATAATAGTGATAATGAAAATAATAACAGTAATGATAATGATAATAATGATAATAATAATGATGATTTTGGAAACAGTTATATGGCCTAAGCTAACTCAATGTGATGTAAAGACGGTCGGTTCCGTATCCAAAACAGCCGGTTTCATACCTAGAACATCCGGCACCGTACCTAGAACAGCCTGCACTGTGCATAGAACAAATGGCACCATACCTAGCAACAACGTAAACCGTGTTCTGCAACGTCCACTCGGCCTTAGAAGCAGCCAAGGCTGACCAGTCTCGGCCATTTTGCCGGCCGGAGAAGCAAGCTAGCTGGCCGTCTCGAGCCAAACGAATCCCATTACCTTGAGGTTTCGGAGCCTCGGAACGCCTCACGCTAGCGAGAAACATGTTTACGTCTTTGATAAAATACGTTCGAAATGAGATGGAAATACCATGGCTTTTCCTTACCAAAAATGATCCTGAAAAACCTCACCTAAGAAAAGAAATTAAAAATATTTCTCGATGGAATCACGATGTAAAAGATATTTTTTTGACATGTACACATGAAAACGTATAGCGTGTACATAATCAACAGAAAACATGATTATTCAATTATACTGTCTATAATTTTCATCAGAATTAAAACACAGGATAGCAGGATGAATAATCGGGAAACGACTCCACCTACTTGCTTCCTGGGGTCTCGAAGTCTCGTTCGGAGATTCGCCACAATCATCAGACATGCTTAATAAAGCAACAAAGAAAATATCACATTATCCCGCCAAGGTCAGCCAACAACCTCAGGATGACTTCAGTATCCAACTGGAAAGTATTGTCTCTTCTGGTCACCTTTTTCTGTGTTTTAAGAAAGAACGTTTGCAAGCTTCATGACACGAAAACTAAATGTTTATTTATAATTTGTCTCCGCCATATACCCCTGAGGTTATCAGCCGTTGCTCTTACAATTTTCACAACTTAACACCGAGGTTGTGCTGCAGCAAAACGGGTGTGAAAACAGCTGTGAAAACACAGACACGCTAGATACACCCATACGCTACTAGCGCTCAGAGTAAACTGATAACTGAAACTCTGAAACAACTGCTCTTCTAAGAGGAATGTATTCAAGAAGTGAAACAATCCCAGATAACTAGTATTACTGGAGAGTTGTCAAAAGTTGCCATTAACGCCATCTTACCGATAGGCTTATAACTTGAAAAGGAAAAAGGGTTGAGAACGCTTAGATTTTTTCCTTATCATCGTCAGTATACTTAAATAACACAACGAAAACAATCGGTATAATAACTGTAATTTACAATAATAACACTGATAATGATGATAATAATAATCTTTAATACTTGCTTGCCGTTTCCCGCTTTATCGAGGTAGCGCCAGGAACAGAGGATACAACGGCCTGTCTGCTTTGCTCCCATCCAACCCTCTAGTTAACACGCAAACCAACGCGCTGAAACCAGAGCCCACCATCCGCAGCCAAGTCCCACGAGCCAGATGAGTGTTTTCCCCTGGAAGCTTCCCGACGCCGTATGCCGTTCTCAAGCATTCCATTTCCAGCAAATCGTCCGAATTACCAGTAGCACCTTCGATCTTTTCCATCTTTGCCCTTGCAGACAATGGCCATCTTCTTCCGCACGCTCCTCAGTGCTCCTAAGTCCCTTTGTCTCCTCTCCCATCCTGTTCGTAGGGTTCCGTATGCTGGTACTCCAAGGGACTTGGAGTAGTACGATCAGTGGCCATGATGTACATTCCTGAGTTATTACTGGAGACTTGAAAGGCAATGAGAGCTTTGGTGCAACGGACGCAAGGCTTCTGCTAACTGTAAACAAGTATCTGGTCTCATGATCACTCGTTTTGTATACTGCCTGCGACAATCTCCCTCTAAGGTTTAAATGCAGTACTAATGTTATTCTGGACTTTTATGTAATTTAGTGAACTTGCATCTGAAGGAACTACGGATTGTAGTAGTTTTGGAGAAGGATCTTCGGAGTGATTTGCCATAGGACGTAACAACCCCGTAAAAGTTAATGATTAATCATGAGTGAACTAAGGTGTGAGAAAAACGACGTTCACTCCAATATGGATTCCTTCTATCCTTTTTTAAATAACATTCCCGAGTTTTGTTCAGTGGATGACAGAACGTCATTATAAAGTCAGTTTCTAAAATCGTACGAAATATTCGTACTAAGATTCATCAAAAGCATTGGCACTCCTAAAACATTTAAAACTAATTCTAGAACGGACAGGTGTTTCGATGTATTTCCATGTGATTATTTCGCGCAATTTTAGGCTGACTCTATTAATCAACTCACTTCCTCGATTGATCGCAGAATTGGGAATGTTATGAGAAAGGACACTGGAAAACCCCCCTGTTGACTAACCGGTATAGTGACTGCAACATTTTGATGACAAAGTTCTGATCCAGCATCCTGCCCCAGGATGCGGCGAAGCTCTGAGGGCGAACCCGATCGGTGACGAGATCGCTGAAGTGGTCCAGCCCGATGGTGAGGGAAGGCTGAAGACGTGGGAACCGCTCCACCATCAGGTACAACCGCGTCAGTAGCTCTGCTACCTTCCTGTAGGTGTCAATACTTTCCCTGGCCGTGTCGAGCGTCCTCTTCAGGTCGTGGCATTTCTTCTTGGCTTCGGTCGCTTTAGCGCAGGCAGCCTGAAGCATCTCCATCAGCGTACTCTCCTCCAAAACATCGTCGTCGAAACGGGACATGAGGCCCCGGATAGCCTCCTCCTGCTCTGCAAGCTGCCTCTGCCGATCGAGCAAGTCCCACTCACTCTTCTTCAGCCCTTCCATCAAGTCGGGCTGACAGTAGGATGCAACTCGGGACGTCAGCAGGATCTCCAGACCATCTTGCTGACTTTCAATGCTCACCAAGTTGACCATACTCCTGATGTTATTGCCGATGTGAACTTTTCTGCTCTTTATCACTATCAAAAGCTTAAAGCTTTCGTGAATATCCAGTCTCTTTTCCCCGACCTTGATGATGACTTTGTTCACTTGATCTGACTTTATTCGCTCCATTTCAAGAATCTGGAGGACGTGAATGGGTAGAGAGAGTTCCTCCTGGACTATCAAACACGTCTTGCCATTAGCCATGATCTGTTCCAGTTCTTGCAGATAGCCAGAGTTCTTTAGGTCAACGACAACTGTGTCCCTCCAGTTGCGGATCCACCGTTCAAGTATGCTGTGTGGGTCGAGAATCAGTTGAGGGAGTTTGGAACCGCAAATAATGGAAGCATTCTCAAGTGAGAAATCATCTAGAGGCAAACCTTCCTCGTGCCATTTGACTTGAGACTCCAGCAGAGCCAAGTCTTCCAGGATGTTTCTGTCCTTCGTGTGGAAAATGCACAACTCGTCCATCTTCTTGTGCCAGCCTTTGACAACAGCTTGTCTTTCTGAATGCGTAAAGCTTCCGGTGTACGTCACATACGCTGCAGCCAACACTGCGTCTCCAAAGACGTTTCGAAGCTTGACGCTACACTGAGACAACGCCTCCTCCCAGTGTATCTTGTCAGCACCCAACTGGGCCATCACCTTCTGCGCCAGTTGAATCCTGCCCTCCAATACTTTCATCTCCTCCTCCGCAGCTTCCAGCTGATGTTCCTTCTCCTTCAGTTGTGTCATGAGGATTTGATGCTCCATACCAAAACCGGCGAGGTCTCGCTCGTACTGATTAATAGCTTCCTCGGTTGCCTCGATGTCCCTGTCGATGATGTCGGCCTGGACCTTAAGCGGATGGTAGTCCTTGTAAACTCTGACATACTTCTCGAACGCATGTAGCCAGGTGAGGAAGACAGCAGCTGTGGGAGACGCTTCTTTCACTTTATCCACATTCAGCTCCTCCATTTTCAGGTAGGACTGGATCCTAGCGAGGATTTTTTCGCTTGTGTCCTCGACGGGAATTTTCCGTACGGAGGATATGAAATTCAGACAATTACCCATTTGCTTCCTCGCCTCGTTCCAGGATGGATCAAAGCCAAGTGTCGCCAGCACAGCATCGAACACCAACTCTACACATCGTGGCGGTCGTCCAAGGCTCTTCAAGCTCTCAAATTCTGCTTTTGTGATCCGATCCAGTTTGCGATGAATAGTCCTCATTTCTAACTTCGGGGCACTAAGATCCCGGCTGATGAGCTCCCCTATTCTCGCCGACTCGTCCTTCTGCCTCTTCAGGAGAGCAGCGTTCTTGGCGAGGTCTTGCTCCAGCCTTCCTTGCTCAGACTTGATGTTCCTCATTTTGAGAACGACGCTGCCACACGATTGCTGGATGTAGGTGACTTGTGCCCGCTGTTCCTCAAGTTGGTTTGAGAGTTCCGTCACTCTTTTCTGAGTGTCTTCGAACTTGGCTATGCTCGTGTTCAGTCTCTCCTTCTCTTGGGAAATATCAGTAAATAGTTTGGTGTACAACTGCAAGTACAGTGCCAAGAAATCTAAAAATCTTGCAGAAGGATTTGAGCCCGTATTGCACTGAATGAACACCATTATCTCTGCTACAGACTGTGCTTTCATATCAGAAAGACTCTTTCCAAGTTCCTCCATGAGTATTTGCTTCGCAATATTCTGGAGGTCTTCAACACACCATTCTTGAAAAGTATCAACGCTGTAAAAACTCGAGACGGCAGGAATATACTTGAGGATTTCATGGGCTTCTCTCAGAGATGGGACGGATGCCAAAATCTTCATATTTGCTTTAAAATCTTCTGCATCTTCTTTATACAGTTGCTCCACAAGTAAATCATTCAAAAACTTCAGATTTCTCACGTTTTCTAGGATGTTCCAGTCAATGACCACAAGGATAGGGATGCCTGTTCTCATGTCTCGAATGATTTTATCTCTTTGTTCCGTTGCTTCGACTGCAGTTCCAATAATATCATAGATCTTGAATCCGGCCACTGACGACACGAGGTGTGCACACGTTTTCTTCCCGCAGCCTTCGGGACCCACTAGCACAATATGGCCTCCAATGCTTTCCAACGCTGCCGGGGATCCCATTTCTCCACTAGGCCTGACTGGTGGAGCATTTGGACTCCCTAGTATCCTCAGAAGCCGAACTGTGTGGTGTACAAGACCGCCATACATGGCGAAGGTTCGACTGTCGCCAATGAGGCTCTGTCCAACGGATTTCAAAAGTGGACAAAGCTTCTCTATTTCTGTGTCCGTGTAAAGATTTTCCTTATTCCCCAGGCGAGTGAGGAGGAACACGCTCGAGTCAGTACAGACACTGTCGAGACTCAGGCAGAGATACTCTGCTAAGACTTCCTTCATCAACTCATCAAAGTCAGGTTGAGGTACGAGAGCCGGGTCCTGGAACACCCTGTAACACTCGTGGGTGAGATGCCTCAGGAAGTTGTCTCGATCCTGGGTTTCCTCATCCCCCAGCTGGAGGCCCCTCAGCATCGATATCACCTGTCGAGGATGGCTGACCAGTGCTACGTGATCTCGACACTGGACCCGGCTCTTCTCTTCCATGCGTCGGTACAAGTAGACGATGGCCTCGGCAACTACGGTCTTCAGACACTTTACCTCTTGTTCCAAGTGGCCTAAAGTTTTATCAAATAACTTCTTGAAGATCCCCTGTAACTCGCTATTCTCAAAGTCTGGTAGTCTGAGAGTGTGGAAAGATTTCGACCAAAGCGAGTCGACGTGGTTACTGATCTCCTGAGTTTTCTCCTGGCCCAAGCGACATTCTTTTGTTTGAAAGGTAAACATGTAGCATATGTCGGGGACCTGAAGGAATGCCTTGCTCTCGTGGCTATACAGCCTGCCATGATTTGCCGTGAACTTCACTGTTGCCAGAATTTCATGCAACTGGGTCTCTCCCTCGCTACAGTGAAGATCGTCGATTAGCAAATGCAGCTTTGACCTTCTGCATGCAAGAACACTCTTTCCCTGCTTCATGAGACAGCCTTCAATCATGCTTTGAATATCCCTTGGCCGAGTGCCAGCTGTGTAGCTCAGAACGGTCGCCTGTCGCGTGGGGTCGCGGCTCTGCTTCAAGACATTTATGATCGTAGTTTTCGCCGATCCAGGAGAGCCTTTGAGGAGAACGGGAATCCCCTGGGCCATTAGCAGTTGAATCATTCTGGGGTACTTGATGATCCTGTCTGTCGTAATGACGTCAGAGTCGATGACTGGCACACGGAAGCGAAGATCCTCTAAACCTGGCGCCAGTTTCTGCCAGGGGGCGAAGTGTCCCGTGGCTACGTCGACGAAGTAGTCGTAGATGCCGCCCTCTGGGACGTCCTCGATCATCCGGGTCACCACCTCCTGAAACGCTGCAGCCTCCGAGGGAGAAATATCAGCCCCGAAGGACCATATGATACTGAATATGAAGGCTGGCGTGAGCCTTACGACCCAGTCCTCTGGGTCGGTCTTGACCAGCTCCGAGTCCAAGAAGGATCTCATGATGGCCACAAAGGCTTTAGCTTTCATGACCATGTGTGGCTTCCTGATGGCCTCGGAGTCCAGTATATTGATGAAATTTGGGAGATTTCTCGCTATGAGGGTTTGCAGAGCTCGGGACATTTTGCCGTTCGAGATGGTGCTTCGCCAACTGTGGATAATATCCTCCCACAACTTGGGCTGGGCAGGGAAGTAGACGGCACAGCAAGACGATAACTCAGCGGGAGACAGGTGACTCACGTCTCCACCGACCTCTAAAATAATCTTCAGGTTACTGGGTAAGGAGATCGTCTCTCGGTGTCCATAAAGGAAGCAGTTCTTCGTGAAGTGCAGATGAAGGAAGAACTGTCTCAACCAATCGTGCCCCTCTTGTCCTTCTAGAACTAGCCAGTTCTCAGAAGTGGGGCTCGATCTGTGGAACCTACGAAAGGCATGCGGGAGGTACCCTTCGCTCGTTTTGATCACCATCTCCTCCCTAGGGCCATAGAGGGACTCAGGTTCTAGTATCAGCGGACTGAGAAACTCCATCTTGGTTCCTCTGTAGTTTAAATTCCCTTCGGTATGGAGTTTATTGTAGGTGTTCTCCAGTATCTTCAAGGACGTTGATTTCCCCGAGCCAGAACTGCCGAACAGTATTGTTATCTGGTTCTTTGAAAGAGCCTCGTGAAGCTGAAGGATCTTATCAACGTACGCGTCCTTGACAGCAAGATCCTTGTCCTTCATGTCCTTGACGACGGCGTCTCTCAGCGACTCGTTCACAAGCGGCGCTGCCTCGAAATCCGGGAACAGCATCTCAATCACTTCCTTAAACACTGGCAAGTCGTTTTCCCTCAGCTGAGGCGTGAGGTACTCCCTTAGGGCCAGAGGGATGGTGTCTGTCTCATCGATCTCCGGCTGCCTCTTCATGATGTCCTTGGCTGACGTCACGACGACGGAGGATCCCTTTGTGGTCAGGAGGCAGCGGTAGCGACGCGGGAGGGACGTGGAGAGGCTCTCTACCGCCTGGCTCAACTTCTGGGATAGGGTCTTGTACTCCTTGAAGCCCTCCACCAGCATCAGGCACTCCGTGATCACCTGCGGAGGTCAAAATGGAATTTAGGGTCTTCTATATTAAGGAACTGCTGCTTTTCTAAGCAATCTCGTTGACTGAATAATTAGCAAAACACAAATTTTCATTTTATAAACAGTATATATAAATATATATATATATATATATATATATATATATGTGTGTGTGTGTGAACATGATTATCATCCGAGACTAGAAATAATATCATCATCTGGACAACAATACTGAGACAATAAGGGTACTATGAGAAATGTGGTTTGGTTGCCACAGGTCATCCAGGTCCTTTACCTGTGACTCAGGGGAGAACATGACGACGGGTCTGCACTCCTGCTTCAGGATGTCCATGGCTTTGAGGGAGGCCGGGTAGGAGGGGTCCATCTCCAGGAGTACGGCGGCCATGGGGGACACGGACACCTTCATACCCTCTAAGGTCTTGATGGGCGGCGGCTGTTGTCTCCCGCCTCTCCCGCCACCGCTCTTGGTTCCCGCCGCTCCCGCCGCCCGCTGGGCATCCTGGATCACGCGCAACATCTCCCCAAGAACTGGCACGACGTCGAGTTCGAGGTGGTGCGCAGCCTCCAGCAGCAGCCAGCAGTGGGACTGGCTGATCCCCAAGAGTGCCTGAGCCATCTGGACGGAGGTCACGGCAGCCGTGCAGGCTATGGTCACCAAATGGCGCCCTAGGAGGTGAGCCATCGTCTTGACCGTCTCTGTTTTCCCGGTGCCGTGAGCGCCCAGCACGCCGGCAGCTAACCCTTGGGAGAGCACCCGCGCCAGGTTGTGCATGGAGCGAACGGTCGAGGGAGTTACAGCTGCGAAAGACCATAGACCCTGGTATTCCCAGGAGTAAGGCAAGTCATAGGTACTGATCTGCAGCAGGAGGTTGTCCGAGTCTTTATCCCAGGAATACCTCTGCATCATGTCGCTCTCGCTGGTCACTCCCTTCCTGCTCTCAGACACCGAAGCGAAGAAGTCTCTCATCTGCAGGACTGTGAGGTAAAAGAGACGAATCTTCTCTCGCATGAGTTTGGGTAAGTTTCCCTGCAGGCAGCCATCCAATCTCATCTGACTGTCTCTCGTCTTCTTCTTAAAGACCTGAAGCTGATCGGAGTTGACGTGACCCTTGGACTTGGCGAGCGCTCGACTCACTTCGACAGTCCAGTGCAACAGGAATGAAAGGACGCTCACCTGCAGAGGCCACAGCTTCACAACATCATCAATCTTCATCGCTGCGGATTTCAAATTGTTCCTACACTGCTTCACGTTTTCTTTCAGTGTCGTTTCCACTCCAGCGGTCAGGTTCTTGAGCCACGAGTCAAAAGACCCAAGAATAGGAACATAAGAATTCAGTTCCAGAAATTCTCCCTCCTTGGAGTACACGCCGATGATTTCCATTGCTGCTTTTTGGCTATTCTTCTCCTGCTTGATTTTCGCTATGTTAGTAAACAACTTCGGCAGGAATGGCTTCGCATACTCCCCATCAAACACGGTCGATATGGCCGCTACGAGTTCTGCATCGGACAGAAGCCAGAATCGAGAATATTGTTCCTTTCGGTCTTGCAGGTATGGCTTTATGTACCGGGCGATGCCATTAAACTCTTCAGACACGGACCTGACCTCCTCCTGAAGATGCTCCTGCAAGGCGACAGGCCTCAGGAAGCGTTCTGTGGTCATGTGGACGGATATTTTCCGCCACCGCTCGTTGAGGGAGTCAAAGACGGCTGTAGCCTGCACTAGATGGAACCTCACGTCTGCTACGTGGAAGAAGGGTTCCCAGGTACCCCACTTCTTCTGCAGCTCCTCTACATTCTCCAGGAACCTCATCATGGAGAAGAGCATAGATCGGATGTCGGTGATGTCCTCAGTGTACGGTTTGGCGTGATGGGAGGCTGATAGCACCTGCAGTCTCATATTCAGCTCTGCAATGGTCGAGTTGGCATCTGTCGTCGACTCGACCACAGAAATACCCATGGAAGCTATCGGCTTGAGATTCAGAGTGATCTGCGAGGCGTGGCTCTTGATGTCTTCGGTTTCATTGACAATCTTAGTCTCTTCCGTCGAGTCGAGGATGATGGCAGACATCTCCTTCTTGTACGATGTTAGATTCAGCTTCTGGAGGTACCCGAGGGTGAAGGTCTCCGAGTCTTTATCAAATTCTGTACCGACCAGAGACTGGATCTGGAGCCAGTGATGACTTCGGAGATTAGCATTTTGTAAATTCAGCGTGAGAGGCACCAAGAGCTTGCACAACTCTATTTGGGTTAGGATTTCTTCTTTTAGTTCCCACTCGCTTTCTCTCACAGGGAACCTATCTCCGATGTCACTTGAGGCGCCAGCTCCTGAGGGCTGCACCGCTCTGATCTTGTGACCGTAGACTGACAACGTTTCCTGTAGCGCGACGACACTCACCTCCCAGACCACCACAGCGGCCCAGCTCTCCCACGCCTTCTGCCACTCTTCCAGCAAGACCCACATTTTCTCCACGGACACCAGATCATGCTGGAATGCCGGGAGCTCCGGAAACTCAATCTCCGGCAGTGAGAGGAGTATGAGAATTGCATTTACATCCAACTTCTTAATGATATCTGTCATCATGGTCTTCAGCTTCTCGATATTTTCTTTGGCCTCCACAATCGTCTTATCAGATCTGGTCGGCAGCATCTGCTGGAAATCTACTTTGAGCCTCAGAACTTCTTCCATGACTATTTCTGACCGGTCGTTGTACGCCTTCCTGAAGCCGTCCAGCGCAGTGTTGAGTTCCAGGATCTTATCAGTTAAGGATGTCTCGACAGCGTTCCACTCATCCTCCAGATGGGCGAGGCGCTCTTCCACCTCATTGGGTATGGCGTACCGATACTTCTTGAGCACTTCGAACTGTTCCCGGACGGGCTGGAACTCCTCCCTGTACAGCGAGAGCTGGTGTTTTGCCGAGTGACACTCCTCTGCGGAGGAGAGGAAAGAGGGAATATCTCGAGGGCGACTCTTAAGTAAGGCCCTTGTGTCCTTGCTGTAATTATATAGGGAGTCCAGCTTGCTGGAGGCTATTTTGAAAAGATTGCTCTCGAACTCAGCGATCCAAGACCTGCAAAGCGAAACGAGTTGCTGTTTTAAGTGATCGCAGTTGATGTAGAAGGTCCCAACCTTCCAGTGATCGTCGACGCCCTCAATTTCCCTCAGCTTTTTCTCGAAGGTCATTATGTCCGTCTCGAACACATACACCGATATGGCGTTCTTTAGGTAGTGCTCGAAAAACTCTGCTCTGTTGACCTCCCACAAGTCTCGGTACACCTGCCAGTACTCCAGCTTATCCTTTAAGTTGTCCACCTGCGTCTGGAACTCACCTGTCAGCTTCTTTTGCAGCTTATCACAAAGCTCGTCTTCCAGAACAGGCAAGTGGTCGTGAGCTTTCGCCTTGTCCAGGGCAAAGCGCCTCAGGAGACATGGTATCTTGCCAAGTCTTCCGGAAAACTTAGTTTTCAAGGTGGTGACTACTTTCAGGACGCGGTTCACAGAAGGTCGACACACAATTCTCTCGTTCGTGAGGCTAACGGAGAGCTTGAAAACCGGGGCGAGCTGCTCCGTGGGGCAACTGCGAGATCCCATCAGCATCCCTTCAAACGACAACAGAGACTTCCTTTGAATTTCATTCTGACACTCCAGGAAAAGATTGTCAATCCTCAGCACATACGCCAGCCAGGCCGCGTGGGATTTGGCGATGGACTTGTTGATCAGCTTCTTATAAAGGGCGTCCAGTATCTCCTCCATCTGCAGCAAGCCAGTCCTCACGCCTTCAATCGCGGCGTCCAGCTGACGCATGAGGTCTTCCTGGAAGGCATCGTCCTCATAGACCCTCCCATCGTCCTTGGCGTATAGGACCATTTTCTTAGTCTTCATGAGAATGTTAGACAAGCTCTGGTTGACGGTCAGGTACTGCGTCACTTGGTCCTGGACTGCACGGACTACGGTGTTGCACTTCACCAGGAGGGACGTGACCTGCTGCTTCTGCACCCAGCTGACGGAGGAGAGGCCCGGGAAGAAAGTCATCACTGTTATCTGGATCTGAGCCTCGAACAGCTGCGCCTCGTCGCGAGACATCCTCGTCATGAAGCTGTTGAACCCATCTGCACATTTGGTCACCTGTCGGAAGGTTAATATAAATCATACTCTCTTGTGAGGCTGGAAAACCTTCCAAGGCACAGATTATCACGTCTAATCTCGAGCAAAACTACTGCAATGTTAATCTCTTCCTCTTTACAGACCATCCTTAATAATCAGCTGGTCTGCAACATCCAACCCTGTATTTCTACTCAGTTACTACAGATGATCTCACGAGACAGTTTCATTTATGAAATATGATTTTTCGAACAAGAAAAAATGAATTTCAAACCTTCTTATGTGAATTTCATTATCAACTCATCATGAGAAATTCCTTTATAAGATTAACTTTTGCAACTTGTTCTGGTAGAAGCTTTTTTTTCTGTTAAACACAAATCCATCAGCTTACCTGCTTTTTCAGTTGCATGTAGGCATCGTTCTCCACGAAGATTGGATTGATGCTCTCGGGAATGTCGAATCCCATGGCCTTCCAAGCCGCAGCCTCCTCTAGGTTCTTGTACAGCTGCCTGAAGACACGGTATTATGTATTACTGAGGAGGGAACACAAAATCAAGGCCTCTACCAAGAGCTGTAGCTTTTAAGATGGGTAATGTTAGCTGGTCTGTGAGGGGGCACCATATAGAAGGAGGGGGACCTGACTACTAGCCCGTGGCAGGAGTGAAAAAGGAGCGCATATTTATATCCATCTATCTATCTATATATCTATCGATGCTCCTGCTAGGAGTTCGTATTCTACTGCTGCTGGGGCTAAAGCACGTTCTACGAGTGACCTTGAAACGACAACACCACAACATACCATGATCCACTGTCTCCCCAGCTCAAGGAACTACTCACATATCAAAGTTGTCCTGTAGGGTCTGGACTGGCCCGGGTCGCCACCTGAAGATGGGTTCCATGAGGCGTCTGGAAGGGTTAGGCTCCAGCGAGGCGTTCCAGGCGGCGTACATGTTGGAGACGACTCCCCTGAGCAGCGACGCTGTCCTTCCCCATCGCTCGTAGATGGAGTCCAAGCGAGGGTAGTAGGGCAGCCACGACTGATGCTTCAGCAGCTGTGGAGGGACGAAGGCAAGGAGGTGAGGGAACTTGACCACAACACTGCTCCTCAAGTCGAAGGTTTTCCCTTCGTCATCAGCTGCCTGAAGCTCCGTCTGTGTGCCTGTTCTTCCCCCCCCCCCCTCCCAGCTGCATCAACTCGCGCTTGCGTCTAGACTACAACTCTCTCTTGCTTGCAGTGGGTGAAAGTACATCAAGGTCTTCTCTGTTACTGGGTTGCATTAAACGTGCTTTCAATGCACCGATGCTGAGCGAGGCATGTTTACGTAAGGAGGGTCCTGAGAGCCGTTAATTGCATTTCGGTGAGTCTAACTCGGCAGCCGTAAATCATGTCGACTGTGTTATGGTAACCTTGAGGTATGGAGCCTTTGAATCACCGTCATGAGTCTTGATAGCCATGAGTTATGGCAGCTGGTGAGTCATGGCAGTGTGAGTTATGGGGGTCTTGGAAACCATGTCGGACCTCCATCATGGCAGCCAAAAGATGTGGTCAAGGAACTATGATAGCCTCGAGTCATCATATGAAAAGATCATGGTAATGTTGAGTCAACAGTCATGGAAGCCTTGATTCAAGGAAGCTCCAAGTCATGATATGAGTCACAGCAATCCCAGAATCCTGTTAGCGTTCGTGAGCTATAGTGGCTATGGCTCACAGCAGACCTGTGAAATTATGTTCTCTACATCATATAAGTTTGTAGTAAGTGTAGTAATGACCCAAAGTAGTCCTCGTTCATCACAATTGAAATTTATACTAATCATTCGCGAATAGTTTGGGGTTATGGCACCATTTTTACCCACTTTAATCATTGGCTATGGCTGCCTTCACCCATGGAAGTCCTAAGGAAGCAATATCAAACCATGAATTCAGAATGGGTGTTTCGACTCTCTCAAGTTGAATTAAATTTGGAAAGTATTTAGCCAGGCACAACTGACCGGAGCCCCTTGAACACGACTGCGGATCGACCACTGAGTATGGTTGCTTGGCCTTTGACCTGACCCTCAAGGGATCGAAACCAACCACAACGCGATACATTCGCGGCCTACTCTTTCATCGACTGCGCCACAATACATTACATGAACACTGTATTCTCAAGCACCACAGCTGTTCTCCCAGCTCTGACTCCTGGAAATCCCTCCACCACTGGACGCTCTTGGCCATTCACATAGACCTCTTGTCCAGCTCTGACCCCTGGATTTCTCCTTCTCCACTGGATAACCCGGTTCATTCATATTGACATCTTGTTCCAGCTCTGACACCTGGAAATCACCTCCCACTGAACGCCCTAAATCACTCACACTAACCTCTTATTCCAGCCATAACCCCTGGAACTCCACTTCCCCACTGGAAGACCCGGTTCACTCACATTAACCTCGTGTTCCAACTTCTTGCGAGTGTCGGCAGCCCACTTGGCCATCTTGGAGTAGTAGAATCCCTCGCCCCCGACCTTCATGGACTTGAAGACGTACTCTTTCTCCACCTCCTCGAAGTCGCGGTCGAAGAGGTTCAGGATCTGTGCACACCCAAGATCTTCCGTCAGGGAAACTCACTGAAGTGTGCGGACAAGTCACAGAAGAAGACGTGATTCAGGAAAGTGCTGGGAGTCACAAGGAAAATAAAACACGAAGACTCGAGCGCATTTCGTGATAATTCACATCTTCAGCAATACAGAGATAATCTGCGTATTCCTGAACGTGTGATTTATCACGAAAGGGCTCGGGTCTTCGTGTTTTGTTTTCCCTATGGCTTCCAGCGTACACTGTAGTGTGAATACATCCTGACTGCTTTAAAGATATAGCAAACAACTTAGCTCACGAAACACTTAACCAATAGGTCTTAAGAGTTATTCACTCCTTCTTCATTGATGTATGTGAAAAGATAATAACAAAATATCTAATAGTCAAATATTGTTATGATCAAATTGTTTATTATTAGGTGTTGACCCTGTAGTGATGTGCATCTCATAATACTGAGATAACCATAGAGAACTCATGTAGATATTGGTCGATACCGTCAACTACTTTTGCAATTGATAAACAGATCATTACAGCAGAACTTTCTAAATATTGACAAGAGCGCTTATGATCAACAATGCTCGTCCGTCGAGGGAACAAAGTGTATATATAAATTGAATCTGTCATTCATTCATTCATTATTCTGCTTAACCGCGGCCTCTGTCATTGTTAGTGTATAAGAATCATCATACAAGGTGGAACTACTCTTAATCTCACATACCAACCCAAATCAGAATGACAGAATGTTTGATATCAAAACACCTTATCTTCAACATTTGTGGGATTTGTGTCACTAATTCCGTTATCGTGGGTACGTGTTCTATAGCCTTACACCTATGGCTGGTACTTTACCTACGCAAGGCACTGTGAGGGCTGGGAGACAAAGCCTGGCTAGGAGGTCATCCTGTACGTACGTGGTCGATCATGACGTAGAAAACGGAGAAGAGGGACTTCCTGGCTGCCAGTGGCTTGAAGACGTTGAGGACCCGCAACCCCTGAGCCACCGACTCCACCGTTTGCACCGCCGCCACCATCACGCACTGGTACCTCCGCTCCACCTCCTCCATGCTTTCCCTGAACCTGTAATACCACACAGTGTTACCCCCGTTCCACACATCCTCCGTGCTGCCCATGACACCGTAGTACCAACCTCCGGTACACAGGCTGAATCACCAGGAGGGCTTATTATGCACCCTTGCCTTAGTAAGAGGCCTGACCCACCCAGCGATCGGTCTCGTCTCAGCCATACTTGAGAATCCCACCCTGGCAGAGATACTAAGTCTTCCTGCCATGGAGTAAAATACCCCAAGTAACGTAATGTACTTTTAGTCTCTTCCTTTATCCCTAATCCACTTTATAGACGGCATTATTCAACAGTACTCAGGATTCCATTTCAGGAAATACTCGTATGCGTTAAAAGGACAAAGGTACATCATGGGAATTTTACATACACAAGACAGAATATTTATACACACGATCCTCGGTACTAACCGGTTGGATATGTCTTGGAAAGCCATGTAAAGTTAGCTTCTGTCTCTCTCTCTCTCTCTTACTCTATCAGTACTTTATCGATGTCATGAGATATCTATCTACCTAACGATTATTACGTGCGTGTGATCAATACATTTACAATTTATGACTATGTATGTATGTGTTACCGGGCTCCGCCTGGAAGAGGTTACAACGTGAGTGAAAAGTCGCCTTTCATTGGGAGTGCACTCTCGTCAAAGAGCCTCTCACGACAAAGGGGTCTACATTTTCCTGCTACAGGAGGTATCGCCCTTAGAATAGGGTCTTGGGTAAGACTAGAAAATCTATGGGCCTCCCACAGCACCGAGGAAGTCGGCCACGTCCACTGGACGGGACCAGACGTCAAGAAGTGTGGTGATGTGTTTGTGTCTATGCGTGGGGTGAGCACAGGCCGACTAAGTCCTCGGTGCCTACACTGTAGGCGTTACCTCTTCGGCAGGAAGGGGTCGAGGGGGGTCTCGTGATTCACTGAATAGGTATCTCAAGCGCTGATGAGAAGGGTGGCGCTCAGAAGGCAGGCGAGAGAAGAAGTGTGGCTGGTAAGTGTATTGATAAGTGGCATTAGATATTCCTCCTCCTTGATCACAGGCATCAAATGTTCCTCATCATCATCATTCTCATCGTCGCTGCTCACCACATCTCCAGCCCAGTCAGTCGCCATCAATACGAACCAATCGGAAATCCTACACGTGCATCCTTGACCCCGACGGACAAAGAGCATTTGCCATTTGAGCCAGATGGAATGTGAGTGGCAGCAGCTGCACACAACAGCTGTCGTCCCTCGCTGCCCTGGTGTTTAACACGCACGAGCGAGTACCGCCAGTTGCTTGTAAACATGGATGTCGAAACCGTGTGAAAAATACATTTTTAATTGGAATAATTTCTATCCTATTTCAGGCACTCTATGTGTTTACATTCTAGCTTTCTTCTGTACGTGAGAGTAGATGAAGTACTGTCTTCACGTGTCTTGTTCATATTCTAATCAGTCTTAAAACAAATTCTTTCAATATATAAAACGTTATTCACGGTCAAGACACCGTGAAGTGTACCTCAGTATACAACACACACACACATTCCACCACTGAGAGGACTGCCATGAACCATTGCATTTAATGTCCTTCTTCCTCATGACGGCTCAACATTTAACCCTGGCGTGCATGTTTATACTTCTCATACTATAATGCTTCCCTCGTGCCTCTCTTAACAGTGATAAGTACACCATGTTGCTAGTTGAGGGGAGAGACTCTTAACTTTGCTATCCTTTTTTTCTTCTACTGTTTTTAAAGGTACTATATCTTTTTTAGTTGTGTTGAGGTCAGACTCTACGTAACCTGACACATGGCCTTGGCATACCCATGTAATGTGCGAGGGATTCCAACCCACTCGTCGTCAGGCTCAAAACCTTTACGTATGTACACTCAGGTTCCTCCTGAAGGGGGGTCGTCACAGGCAGGGAAGTGCAGACGTCACATTGTCTATCATAAAATGGCAAAGGTTTTGGTGAACACCTGGATGTGCTGGGGTCCCTTACCTGTCGAAGTGCTTGAGCCATTCCTTGGAGGTGAGGTTGAAGACGAGGTGACTCTTCCTCGCCACGGCCTTCAGGGCGCCCTCCAGCACGCGGTCCACCTGCGCCAGCTCCTCCTCCAGCAGCTCCCCTTCGGCGCCTCCGTCACCAGCACCAGAGGCCTTCACCGACATCATTCCCCCGTCGCCGTGCCTGGCGGACAGATGGGCTCAGTCAACAACTGTCTCTCCTGTGCAGGACTTACACAGCCGATTCTGCTGAGAGTGGCGCTGTCTAGGGTACATGTTGTTGAGAAGGGCGCTATCTTGAGCGGATTCTGCCGAGACAAACGCTATCTTAGGCAGGCTCAGCTGACACAGGCGCTATCTTAAGCATATTTTGCTGGGAGGGGCGCTAACTTAGGCAGATTTTGCTGCGGCAAGCACTATTCTAGACGGATTTTGCATAGACAGGCTCCTTCTTGAGCACATTTTTCTGAAACAGGCGCATTTTTAGGCGGCATCTACAGAAATTTTAGCCTATGATGATAAACTTTCTTGAATATCTCACTCTCCTTTGCGTCAACTTTACATTAACATCTCCGTCCTACAGCAATCTGTCTCCTCCATAATCACGAAGAGTTTATTTCAAGTCTTTTCTACATAAACTTGTATTCACCTCTTCACCATTGTTCCCCCTACACACTTCTTCAACATTGTTCCCCTCCATGTCTCTCCAATACTGTTCCCCAACACGCCTCTTCAACACTGTTGCTCTACACGCCTCTCCAGCGTTGTTCCCCTACACAAAGAGCTACTTAACTAAGACCTTGAGCCATCATTCGTGCCAACAACATCAGCCAACGCTCTCTACTTTCAATTGGCCCCTTCCTTCCTCCCACGCTAGCAGCGTCCTTCAACGCCAACACTTCAACGCGTGCATCCAACGCATCATGTGCTCTCACCACTTCTTCCCAGACACTTTCATTCATCATCTCTCTCACCGCCTCTTTCACTTAAACTCCTCATTCATGTAAACTCCTTATTCATGTAACGCCCCCATTCTTGTAAACTCTCACTACATCGCTTCCCACCCCAAGTTTAAAGTGACTCTTGGCAACACTCTTCCTTCAAACATCATCACGAACAATGGAGTCAGTCCGACACTTGTGTACACTGACACAGTATTAGACGCTGACCCGTAGAGGGTGGCAGGGAGTTACCTGGTGAGCTGGACCTGCTGACCTGGGTGGCAGGGAGTTACCTGGTGAGCTGGACTTGCTGACCTGGGTGGCAGGGAGTTACCTGGTGAGCTGGACCTGCTGACCTGGGTGGCAAGGAGTTACCTGGTGAGCTGGACCTGCTGACCTGGGTGGCAGGGAGTTACCTGGTGAGCTGGACCTTGCTGAGACCTATGTACTTGAGGTCCTCGCAGCGGCTGACGAAGAGCTCGACGGGGAGGAAGACAGCGTGGGTGTCGGGGAGCCACACCTCAGGCCGATCCTGCTCCCCGAAGTGTCTGGCGAGCTGCCGGAAGGCCAGGGAGAGATGGTCTCTTATCTCATACATCAGCAGGGGAGAAAAAAGGAAAAAGAACAGCAATGAATTCATGACACATTCATCAACGCGTGGAAAGACGAGATGGTTATCAGGTCTGATCTTATACATAAAAGAAAATGTAGAAATTAACCGAGGCATCAACAACTTCAAATCAATGTCGGTTCAGTGAGTCGACTCATCGGTTATCCGAATCAGTTCCTGCTTCACATGAAGCACTGACACCGAGTCTTCGATTCTCATGTATCATTAGGACGAATTTAATCTTTAAACTGGCACAGAAGCGGATCTAAACACCTCAGCAAGGATAATAAGGAGTTCAGAAGGTTTATATACAAAAGTCTTCAATGATCCGAGCTGTATCACTCTAGTTTTGAGACTCGGTAGCACTCGACCTCAAAAGTGAACCCCTTAACTCGTAGCAGTCCTTTAACTCTATGCACCAGCCCCTTAACTCGTAGGAGTCCTTCTCCTACCTCTGTATAGCAGCTCCTCCACTCCTTGCAACACTTGATAGCCACCTCCACCAGCGCCAGAGAGTCTTTCCCTCCGGCGATCTTCGAGTCCTCCTGACCTGAGATCTTGGAGGGCGTTGGGGACCTCGCAGACGGGGAGAAGAGGCTGTCGAGAGGCAGGTGCACCTGGCAAGCCCTCGTGACCTCCCAGGACACCCGCACACACAGCTCCGTCATGACCTCTCTGAGGACGAAGGAGGAGATTGAGGAGGTCAAAGTACTAGACTCGAGTACAGGAGGTTGTATACTCTGTCATTTCAATTATTTTAAGGAAAAAAATCCTGAAAATTTAGTCTGCTAGGCAGCCCATCTATTTACCTACACACGTTTCATTGATGTCTTAGAGCGTCATTCAATAATCAACCTGCAGCACAGATGCTTGTGGAGTTGACACTGTACTTAGGTCTGTGAGCTGTTTCTCCATGACTGTGTAAAACACAGGGAGAAGAGAGAGTGCATACGAGCTTGTCAGTGAGTCACTGCAGGTCACAGCCCATGTCACTGTCCTTAAGACAGAATTTGGTAAATGAAAAGCTCACACAAGCTTGCCAGTGAGTCACTGCAGGTCACAGCCCATGTCACTGTTCGTACGACAGTATCTGGTGAATGGAACGTTCGTCTCGTTTACAGAATGAACTTGTAGCAGGACTTACTGCTTGTGGTAGTGGTCGGAGTGCATCCAGATGATCCTGAGGAGCGCCAGCACGTCGTACATATGCTCCGTCAGCGCCTGCACCGAGTCTGTGTACAGCTGGTCCAGCTGCGCCTCCAGATGAACCAACTGTCCGCCCGTCTCCTTCACCCGCTTCTGCACCGTCTGAGAGGAGAGAAAGGCTTCCTTATATACACCATCTGCCAACCCACCACCTGCTTCTGAGAGACGTTTGTTTAGCATGAAGCTGAATACTTGGCTGAGAGAGAGAGAGAACCCACCAGCCTAAATCCTCTTCTTTCCTTCTGCAGCCACGCCAGAGACTCACCCTCAGGTTGTCGACGGCTTGGTGGATGAGGATGGTGAAGGGAGAGCTCTGGCAGTCCAGGTAATCTAGCACCTTCTTCACTTCCCGACTCTCGACCTGGTCCAGGAGCTTCTTCAGCAGCTCGCCTGAAGGACGGGGTCGCCACAGGTTGAACATCAAAGCGCCAAATATACTATGACTTCGAATGCTTCAGGCGTGAGATCACCAACTATCAGAGTTCAGGTTAAATCTACTGAAAGACTGATATTTTAAAAGAGACCTGCGTTTCCTAAAGAGATAACTGCTGTTGACCTGTCGAACAGCATGACAGAAACGGGCTTAAATTTTGGGGCAGCTTATCTGAACTGGGAGTAGCAAATGTCCCAGTGAGATCTGACTACTTAAACGTCCCATTACCAATAATGACATGAGAAAGGACTCCTTAGGATAACTATTCTTAAAGTAAGCCTGCATCATTCCTTAGATTACATCCCTAATATCATTTCAGAGGAGAACTCCATGTCGGGGAGGTACTCACCCTTCTTGGAGAGCTGTCGGATCTCGTGCAGGAGGCCGAGCTCCAAGGGTGAGGAGGCGTCGCCTTGCTCAAAAGCGTAGGCGTGGATCTGCTCTACCCAGTGCAACGCCAGCTCTGTAGAAGACCCCCACCTCAACACTCACTCTCCAGCAAGCACGATAAAGTTGCAGTACGTTCGTACACAACACTATAACCACGATGGATGAGTTGGGAAACGCTCAATAACATGTTCAAACCAGGAGTCGTTTATCTATAATGACCGTAAACAATTCATTTTGTATAGAAACATCTAAGAATTGAGTGTAAAGATGGAAAAATATAAAACCGAAGAAAATTTTAGAGCTGTTGAAAGAAATGGGTGGAAAACGGTATCGTGTGACAAGACCCTCTGGCCTTCGGGGGATATTCTCACGCAGCAATGATGGCCGAGATAACGACCGTTGGCCATGGGTAGAACCTCACGAATACGACTCCCGTTTTCTTCATGTATGACAACTTCAGAAGAGGAGGAAGAAGAGGGCCCTCACCTTCGGTCCTGTTGAGGAAGGCCACGTCGAGGGGCAGCTGTCGCAGCTTCAGGGGATCGTCCGGCAGCGCCAGCACTTCGCTGGGGAGGAACAGACGCGGCGTCTGCATCGCCGCCCCGACGTGGTAGATCAGCTGCGCGCCCAGCAGGTTCAGGAGACGCGGGAGGCCAACTAGGTGGCGGTAGTGGGCAAGCGCGGGCGGCACCGTGGGCGTGGCCAGCAGCAGCGGCTGGAACACCTCCAGGAGGAAGTGCTCCACTGATCGAGGGTCGTCGGTGTCCACTGATCCATAACTATGACAAGGGCGCCAAAAATGGAACCTTAGGATATGTCTTCAGTGTAGTTGGGACAGTTCTGGTTACCTCACCTCGGTATACCACCATGGAGGGTAAAGACAGATTGAAACCCACAATTCATTATTATAAAATATGTTCTTCCTTTAAAAGACAGTCCAAAACTACAATACTTCCCCCTAAATTGATAATATTCATCACAGTATCTTTCAAATCCAAGACTTGAACCCATTTTCCACCCTGCTGGAAACGGGTGACTCGACTTACCAAACACAGTCCCTGAAGTTCTCTGCCGTGATGTGCTGCTCGAGGTCCAGCTTGATGAAGTACCACACTACGCCCACGGCGCCCACCGGCAGGTTCAGACTCACCGCCAGCCGCGCCTTCCCTGGTCCCCTGCCACATCAGGATATTTGGTATACAATACTTGGATATACTCCTGTCGTCCTAGGTGTTCCCTCTACCGCGTTCAAGCTTGTGTTCTCTTAGAGAGATCATACCCTGTACATGTGTGTGCTACTGATGGAGAACTAACAACCATATAATCCTTAGTGTGTCTACACGTAAGCGTCTAGGCATATGAAGAAGTAAGCATGTGTATAAAGACTTACATACAGCATAGTACATATATAAGTGGGGTTTGTGTCGCAAAATAACTATATTTCAAGTTGCCTGCGCTGCTGTCCTTTTCTCATGTCCTTGCTAAAGAGGAGATTCCCTCTGAACGCGGAACAATTGGTCCCCTCAGCCCCAGGGATCTTACTTGACGACGTAGCAGCAGAGGATCTGTTCCTTGGCCTCCCTCAGGAAGCTGGTGGCCAGGGACCTGTGGTGGGGCGTCCATTTGAGTTGCGTCTTGTCCGGAAGCTGCGTCAGCGTCTCTATCAGCTCCAGCTGACGACACACGACAACGCTCATTGTATATATATATCGATAATTTTTTTTGGATACGAGACTTTGAGAGAACGAAGATGCAGACGTTCATCTCAATGGTACCATTCGCATGTCTCAGAAATAATGGCTTAATTCTTTGATGATTTAGAGTTCAAATAAACAAATAAAGTCTTTGTAATCTATAATTTTCATTATTTCAGTCAGGTGTGTCACATGTGTGTACGTAATGAGAGGTGTGTGTATGGGAGGTGTCGATAGGGGTGTGTCGCGTGAGTCCACTCACCGCCTGCGTCAGCTGCTGTTGCTCCAGGGCCGAGCGCTGGGCCTCCAGGTGCGCCTCCTCGTCGAACTCCTCCTCCTCCTCCTCTTCCTCCTCGTCCTCCTCACTGAGGAAGAACGTACGTGACCCGTTAGTACCACCATCACTCTGGGGAGCTGTGAGGATGACGAGTCGTGAGGGAATATCTGTCTGTGGTGATGGACCGTGAGGTACGTTTGTGGTGAGGAGCTGTGAGTTGTAGCTGTGGTGAGAGGCTGTGAGGTGTGGCTGTGGAAAGTGAGACGTGGCTGTGGAGAAGAGCAGTGACATGTAGTTGTGTAGAGGGACTGTGAGGCGTGGTCAATGGTAAACAGTAAGGAGTGAACCTGCGGAGCAGGAGTGAGGTATGTTTGTGAGGGAGAATAATGAACGGGAATTGTGAGTTGTGGTGGTTAGGGGGAAAAGAACAAGCATAAGTAATGAGGACCGACTTTGAGGTAGAACAGTGTAGACTTATGAGGGAAAATGAGGTTATGTTGTGGGATGAGGCAATGTGAGTGGAGAAAACGTAGGAGTTACTGGTCCAAAAAGGAAAGCGAGAAGGCGCGACAAAACAGGGCCGTTAATTCTCTCGTCTTAAATGTTCTTCATAAAGTACTAAGGTTTGTGTCATCCAAGCCAGTCCCTGGGTACAAAAAAGATAGACAGATAAAGAAAGAGAGAGAAAGAGAAAGAAAAGAGAGAGAGAAATTATTCTTAAGATAAGACCTGTTGGATGGAACTCGTGTTGTATCGAATTTCACTTCACGTCATAATTCTACAGAAGTGTGCGGTGTTGGCGGTCACATGGCAACGTTCCAACAGCCGTAATCATACCGCTCAACCTTCAAAGTGAGCCGCAAGATGTCCAGTGATGATGTACGTGTTACGATCCATCGCGGGGCAGCCACAGATCAGTGTGGGGCCCAGCTGCTCACCGCCGACAGCCGCGAGGTATCGAGACAAGGACGCGCCCTTGCCGTTGTATATAGCATGACAGTCGTCGTTCAGTTGTTTCAATACTTTATTCCTTGATAGAGGAATCGGGACTTACGATTTCATATCGTGGACGATTCTCGTGATCGACGAGATACCGAAAGACGGACGTTCTGAACCGTGACGTATCGCAGGACATCGGTCGTGTATCGTGAGATGTCGTGGGAATCGAGTGACATCTAGACGGACATCGTTGTCCAGTTTGTCGCTAGGGGGACGGACGTTGTCAACCGTGACGCACCGCTGCTGGATGGGCGTCTTTTACCGTGATGTGACGGAAGACGGCTGTCGTCTGCCAGAGTACATCGCAGTGCGTTGTTCGTCTACGTACGTTGAGGTGAACCAAGGACAGTTTCGCCTCCTCCAGGCATGTGTTTGTGGAGGAGTAAGGTTTCCCCTCTGCGCCGGGGTAACGTGTGTGTTCTCTGGTTACAGACAGGGACACTTGGGGGCTACGCTGTCAACTTAAGTCGCTTCGAAAACAACCGCTGTCCAGTGAACCCTCGGAATCACTGTGAGGCAGTCCCGTGCGCCACTGTATTGCGAAGCCTTGAACCACGGTTCAGAAGGATTTACGAACCACACCTCCTATGGATCCCCAAACTTACAGTATCTATATCTCGGAGAGAAAGACGATCACTCACGCGCTCAGAACCTGTTCCATTGAAGATGGATTCCAGCCAGACGCTCACATTTCACCTGTCCGCTAAGTACCAGGTCTATGGAGAGAGAAAACGCATGGTCAGGCGAGTCACCCGCGGCACAGGTCATTGTAAAATGGACACAGAGGGGCTTGATGCACAGTGTCAGCTCGCTGTGAAACTTTCAGGCAGGTATTCCAAGTCCTTCCTTTATCGTCCTAAACCACAACCGAGCCATTTTTGGAAGAATGGTAAGATATTGTTTTCTGATTCGGTAGGGTTTTGTCTGTCTGTCACGAGCCATTGTCACTATGATACCCAGCTCTCAGTTTACCTAGAGACACGAACGGAATCAATTGTATGTAAAGATAACCACAAGACGTCTGCCGCAGTGTACCGTAGGGCGGGTGTAGCAGCTGCGGGTAACTCACGTCAAAGCTGGTCTGGTGTACCATGGCATATTGTAAACGTTCATGATAGCGGACCGTAGCGAAGTGCGAGTGTCGTGTCCCCTGACGTACGACTATCGATTGATTTCCACCGTAATATTCGACAGACGACAGCTGTGGTATACCGTATTACACGACGACTATAACGTACTGTACTCTACCACTGAACGACATTCGTTTGGTAGAATATGAATCAGTGTGAGTGACATTAAACATGAGCATGACTTACCTAGCCAGGTCGGCATACTCCGGGGGCTCATCTTCTGGCATATCCATCCTGGCGGCAGCTTAGTGGGGCGGGGCACCATCAACAGTGGGGCGGGGCACCATCAGCAGTGGGGCGGGGCACCGTTAGAAGTATGACGGGGCACCATCCACACTAGGGTAGGATATTATTACCAGTGGGACAGAATCCCATCACGAGAGGCCATAAAATGAGAAAGAAAATCTCACTCCATCTTCAGCGGGAACATAGGCCTCTCTCAGAGGTGCACTCCTTCAAGACACGAGGAGCTGTGCCACCTGGCTCATACGCCTTAACCCCAGCTGTACGCTGGGAGAGAACTTGGAGAAGCCTATTTATCGACCATTGTAAACGAAAGGATGAACAGCTGGGTTGGCTGTGAGCCAGCTGATTCACAGCACCATAAACAGTAATGTGAGATATGATGCAAGTCTGAGTGACCTTAGAGAAGGATCAAATTAATCATTTTCATCTCCACAGCACCACATCGTTATCACAATTTTCCATCAAATCAGCATTTGATCAGTTCCACTGGGAGCAAATAATGTTTTTCCTGATGAGGAAACGGAGAATGAGTGGATGGAGAAAAACGTCTGATCAAAAGCAAGATCAGATATGTATAGAAATGACAAGAACGATCGTATATATTATGTACAAGTGATTAAGAGAAAATACTACAATAGTCAAAGATATTATTACATCCTTTACCTTATAACTTAGTGTTTCAATTCACTTTAAAACGTGTTTTCTAAGTACATTTTACAAAGGTACCACAAACATCAACATTTCTCATAATCTAAGTATTACGGTGCACTTAAATACAAGATTCTTTTACTGAGATGACTTTATTTCTTGCTGTAGCCACAAGATAGACATTATTCTTTGACTGCGCACCTGATTTTTACCTTCTGGTTTATGTCTCTAGACTTTATATCGATATCATCTTCAGCGGTTTCTTCCTTGCCTTTAAAGATTTTGGTTATTTGCGGCACTGATCATGGTATTCTTCCGATTTAGAGAGCTCAATAAACGCTGTATGAAAGCTGTTAATTGTGGTCACCACTTACAGGGCCTGAGAAAGGTTCGACTCCTTTCAGAGCCGTCATAAAACAGAACCGCGAGCAACGTTGTTTACCTATGACGTCATGGAAAGTCAGTACATTTTGCAAATCTTTACTCCACCGTGTTTTTAGTTAACTTGAATCTTAGGTTATCGAGGCATTCAACAGTGAAGTCTGTAGAAGCACAGAAAAGAAATGAAAATGCATGTAAAGCTATTTCTATTGCTAGAAAAGAATTTCTCTTAACATAAATTGAATGAAACATTTACGCAAGATGTTATATTGCTTGGTAACGGTATCCATAGTTACAGCGTCCCTAGCAACCACCTAAGACGCACAATAGCAACAAATATAAATAATTGTAGTGTCATGTGCAGGTACATTCTTCTCTTCTTAACCTGTTTTCGTCTATTATACCCTTGTTTTCTATTTACCCCATCTTAAAAGAGAAAGAAAACACTGCGACAGAAAACATGATCAACAAATACGCGGGTATGGCATTTCAAACATCACTTGTTGGCAACTTTTTGTCCTTTCATAGGCCAGTATAGGACTTCAGATAACAGGTGATCATGGAATGATTGAGAAGCTGTGTAATTACATGTTTGTCTGTTATTTATTTTGAACAGTACGTGGAGGGAGTCTCCTGGGGCCACCATCTCTTGAAAATTCTGTTATCACACGACCTTTTTAAACTTAAGTATGCTGTCAGGATTTTCAGTTTCAGTAACTGCACTTACACTCTACAGTTCACAAGAGATAATAAGCGAAAATGTGGCTCTTGATAACATTCAATTTACCGTGTGTAAATTATGTAAGTAGAGATCACACACACACACACACACACACACATGCACACATACACACGGACACATTCTACTGTCTGAAGACTAGATCCAAGTTTGAGATTTCTTACAAACCAATCAGTCAATCAGAAGGTGACCCAGACGTGATTAGCTTTTAATGTTTAAAGGTTTGTGACTTTGAAAAGTATTTAAGCGGCTCATTTGTGTCGATCAAAAGCAGTTGCTAAAGTCGTCAAACTTCTTGATTACGGTTCTGCATCACTTTGTATAATAGAAATATCCCATTTTCTGTTAAAGAATAGAAATACTGAGTTCGTTTCTATTTTAATATTGCTTTGGGATCATCAACACATAGTCTGTGATTCTGTCTCATATAACATCAGATGCAAAAGTGTATTATACCCTTATGTAAACACCTTATTCAATAACTTATATTCCATAGTTTATCTGTTACAACCGTCATAATATTACGCTTTTCTAAATTTCCAGAAAAGGGGCATTCAAGATTGAATATTTCTGGATTTGTTGACCCGATTGTGTGTGTGTGTGTGTGTGATTAACAAATATGCGCTATCAAAGAGAGAATGATAGGTATGCCTTAGTTTTTTGGTAAATATACACACAGTCGTGTGAACAAAGAACCTTTCTGACTCAATTGACTGATTTTCCTTGTAGTGAGAAAATATATTCAGTAAATTCTTGTTCTCCATTCCATACCATGAGTGAAGTGCTGTGACCCACATCCCTGTTTCTCTCTTCTGAAAGCAATGCGCACCAACAGCAACCAGCTCCAGTGTGCACATGCAGGACCCACCTCCAGGATCCACATGCAGAGAAGAAAGAGAATTGTTTGGAGCAGCGTGAAAATCTAGTCAGAAATCTGCAGAGAAGGAGAGGTAACCAGGTAAACAGAATTCTACAATCACAATCAAATCTCAGGTCCTGAATTGCCTTTCGAATGGAGGAGTAATCTATAAAGTCTTACATACAGAGATATAATCTATTACAAAAATTTTACAGGTGATCAATATAATCCCATGCTTATTGTATAATTACAGCAATAAAGCATACAGTACATACAGACCCTTAAGGGAACATTGAGAATAAAATGAGTCTTAGTTATTCATATTGACCTTAATGTAAAACATTAAGGAGGAGAAGCAACCGTCACAAAGCAATAATAGGATTATATCCACTACAACTAAGCAGATGAAGATTCCTTAACTCCCCTTGTGGGACTTTTAGCATCAGTTGGTCTGTCTCGAGTGGCTCAGTGAAGGTAGTAGGTGTCCAAGAAGAGGATCAAGAACGAGAACAGACTCACAGATTCGCCCTCTCAGTGAAAACACAAATGAACAACATTTTATACAACTTGTTTCCTAAAATACGTACCAGAGAAACTAGCAGTCTGTTTGGAGAATGAGACATGGAGATAGAAATCGAAACACATCCATATAAATAGTTCAGTAAGGTTTCCTATTGATTCACATCACAAATTACATGTATCTATATATAATCCTTCCACTCGTATGACCCCCTAGAAGCAGCCTTGTGGACTGCATGATCCAGATCATTGCGAAAAATAAGGGTTTACATAGTCTAGCAGATGCTCAGCACGCTCTCTGAGAACATAGATGTGAGGCAACTCTGTCACGGAGGACACAGGGCCAACGTCGGGCGCCAGCTTCGCCAAACTAGACTGTCAGCAGCGGAGGGTACAGGAGGATACTGTGCTGAACATCAGGAGTCAGCAGCTCGGATACCCAACCATGTTGAGCATTCGTCAGACCAAGGCGTCGGCGACGGAGACCTTACGCTGACGTCAAGTGTTGAGGAGCTAGTAGTTCAAGCCACTGTGGACATTGCCTCCTTCGAGACCAAGGCGCTGGGCGCACACACACGCCTCCGTCACCGTCACCATCTGCGCACGGAATCGACCGAAGCTGTGGTTTTCCATGATCCAGACTTTTACGAAGCTGGTGACGGGGACGCACTTGAAGTCGCCCAGACTCGAGCAGGCGTGGCCGTCGCACAGGCAACTCACCTCTACGATGGAGGGAGGGACGGTGCCCATAGTAAACACTCGCCTCACCAGTTCCCATGGACACTCGCCCAACACTGTGGCCTCCGCCAGCCACTCCGGCTGTAGATCAGTGTAGCTCTCCAGCTCCACAATCCTCCTGTCCTCGTCCAGTTCCTCGCAGGAGGAGTGGACACGGTTGAGCCTCAGCAGAGACAGGGGAAAGGACGCGTAGTAGTTAAAGTGGGCCTCCATCAGGTGGAGCGGAGAACAGAAAGTTTCCGGTTCCAGCCAATCATTCGGGAAATCAGAGCCGTAGTTACTTTCGAAGGTCGGTTCGGACTCCTCAACTGATATGTTGGTCGTCTGCACATCGGGCAGGAGCTGCTCAGTCTCGAAGAATCTTGGCACCGAGTCCACCAACCACACGAGGGAGGCGAGGGCGAGGCTAGCTGCCGCTCGCTGTGTCACGGTGGTCCGGCGGACCTTCATGGCGACTGTAGGGGGAGCTGCCTTGAGCCTGGTGGTAGCAGCTCCTCTCGGTCGACAGGCGCTGCCTGCGATGAGCGGTCTTCCTCCTGCCTTATATACCCAAGCTGAGCCATAGTCCTCTCTCTTCCCTCAAGCAGACTCAGTGCCTTGTAATGTCGTATTCAAAATCGTCGCCAGTTTGGTGACATCAAAGCCAAAGCAAATTATATGGGGCATTCGGCTGGCGACCACATCAACAGGAAACCAGGATAAATGCGTTCAGATCAAAGCTTCTCCTTCGGTAATATGGATGAAGTGGCGACATCTGTTCCTATGACCCCTGAAGATATCTCTAACTCATCATTAGGCAGAGTGTGTCATAATAAAATGTGCAGCGACTGAAAGTGTAGAAAATAGTGAATATGTAAGACTTGCAGGGAAGCCAGCCACGTCCACCGAGCAGTTCTACCTGTGTGGTGATGTTGTGTTTGTTGGATGGCTACAGGACAATTGAGGAGCAAGTCTTCAGTGTCTACAGTGTGAAAGTTGCACCTCTTGCATGAGGGGGCCTTGTGCCTCGTGATATGTTAAATTAGTTTTTTATAACTTAGGAGAGAAGGTTGGTGTCCAGAAAGAAGGAGAGACAGTGTTACTCGTACATGTCTGGGGAGTGCGGTTTTAGGGCAAGCGTATGTCTGAATTGGAGATGTGGGGAGAGGGGGGGGGTTATTTAGTGTTTGTCGAGTTATTGCACTGTGTTTACGTTTCGTTAGTGTTATATACGTCTGGAGTGTGAGGGGATCTGAGAGCTTTGGTTGCTAATGTGTCAGGCGAGGTTGAGCTTTTTATAACTGCCAGAGAGTTGGTGATTGGATATGAATCTGTCCGGATGGAAGCGATCTAATGCTGGTGCAAAGAAATGGTTGCCAAAGCAGGTGGTGGTGGGATTGCATTGGAAGCTGGTCATGAATTTTCATGGCTACTTAGGGGCCGGTGATTTTTCTGAGGGCCATGTTTTGTGTACTTTTTAGGTTTATGATTTTGTCCTGAAATGGAAAGTGATCACTTTGGTGAGGCGTTGTGTAGGGTGGAGAGGATCAGTTGTATGCAGAGGGCACCAAATACTCCTTGGCGCCGGTGTAATCTGAGGACCTTTCGTTTGCAGCGCCTACACGACACTCCCAGCTTCTGGGAGGCAGAAGTTTCTGATGTTTACTATGAACCTTTCCTCACAATCCAGTCGAAGGCAAGACTAAGGGAGTTCACAAAATAAAGCTCAGTATGTAGAATGGCATCCGAAATGGTGCCAGAGTTAGCCAGGACTCGAGGGTGAGTAAGGAAACGGACGGGGTCGAATGTAAGAGCAGCACCTCACTCACACACCCGGATTTGGGGGCTGCGACAGAGGAAAACACCATCAGCGAATCATCATTGAATCGAAAGTGGACAGTTTCTGGCGTCTGCACTTGAATACAAAGCGTGAATGGGGCAAACTGGAACTTCCTTTACTCATTCATTACTGTACAACGAACAACACCGCCATTTATGATGTGGATGCCTATGTCGAGGTGACTGAGGAGTGAATTAATATTAATGTCAACAATGATGACCGTCTGGCTTAACTGTCTCCGTCTGTCTGGCCACCGAAGTCATCCTCCACTACAGCTGGGCAGCAACGACCCCCTGCTGCCTACAGGGTCGAGACAGAGGACCGACCACCAGCGCCAGCGAAGTATACGTCAAAGAAGTGGACTCCTTTCTCTGCCTTGGTACAGAAAACGTGCACCTCACTCCACCATTCGCTCACTGAATGCCATTACTACCAGAAGGTTTTATTACATATTAAGACATTATGGAAGCACATCGTTCCTAAGTTAATATCGTTAGCGAAATGCTTGATACGGGACCAAATGGAACCATGTCTGCGGCGGTGATTACCCAGCGAAATGAGAGGGGCCACAATCAAGGCTGCCAACACCGAGTCATGATATTACCTGGAATTACCAGAAGCCTCTCTAATGATAAGGCCAGATACCAAGACGTGCCAACACTGTAGGCGAGAACTTCAGAGTCTTAGAAATGCAACTTGAAATCTTACGTTGTGTTCCTACACTCTGCTATTGTGGATCTCAGGTGTAGCTTTCCATGTATAATGTGTACTTTTGCACGAAGGAGTGTCTAAGGATGCTTTAAGACGGTGAGTTCCAAAGGGCATGAAAGAATCGTTTGGTTCTGTAAGAAAATCGTCCACCTGGGTGTTAGCCAATGTGCCAAACACCTGGGGTAAAAACAGCATCTCTAAGCAACACAAAGCTTCAGGCACAACACAGGCAACACCGCTAGAAAGGCAGAACTTCAGGCACAAGACAAACAACACAAGAATGGCAGCTGAAAGAAAGAGCCAAGAGTTTATCTTTTCTCAACTAGTCTCGACAACGTCTTCTTCAGGAGAATCAATTCTCTTGCTTTCAGTTTTCGTCGGTTCCTTTTACCCAAAGCTTCACCAGTAGTTGGCTGCTGGGCCCCGGTGGAAGCGAAAGCTGGAGGTCGTCCGTCACTTCCGTTACTGCCGGAGTGAGGCTGAGCCAACTACATTATGTGATGATCTAACCTAACCAGCCTCGCTTAGGGCTCAGTTCTCAAATTTAGGTTGCGTTGTATGTCTATTCTTTAACGTAAGTTTAGTCAGTTTAAGTGAAACAATTCTGCAGTTCTATAATGAAGTTGACGACATTGACTTAACCTTCCAGCTTCTCCGTCACCAGCAACAGAGGTAGTTGTGACGCAGGATGGCCCTCGACGATGGTTGTGACGCAGGGCGGCCCTCGGCGGCCAGCCAGACGGGGAGTTCAATAGACCAGACGATCGTGATTGTAGACATTAGAGGTCGTTTCTCAGCTTCCGCCATATACTCAGACTCAACACCTCGCACGAGACTTGCCCGGGGGATGAAGTCATGAAGAGCAACAACGCCGGTGGAACATGGGCTAACTTGGAGACTAAGTTCTTTAACCATTTTGGATGATTTGGCGCCATTCAAGGGAGGAGTCCGGTGTAAGCACAGAATTTAGCTATGTTTTGCCCCTGGAAAGTTGGTCTCATGCGTCAAAGGGACAGAGATACCTGCCCAAGTTCGAGCAGTCCCAATACCAGATAGATTATGAGCAGTAGTTGCATTTTAGAAAACAGTTCAGGTATAAGAAAGATTAAAAAAATCCACAAAACTATCTCTGTGCAGATAATGATTATAAAAGTTATCCAGAGCGATAGCGGAAGACCCTGCTGCATCCTCTAAACGTAAAACTAGATATGTTAACATTGGCTTGAATATGGACAGCGTGTTATGCTTTCACAAAACAAAGCTGGCTGAACATTTTGATAATTTCTTCACCGCCGTTGGTTCATCACCATGACGAGTGGGCCGCTTTGGTCTTGCTCACACTGAACAGTTTCATGGTGGTGAGAATACCGTTGATAATATGTTTGGTTTACTTTTCGTACAGATGATAAGATGTGTCAAATTTACGCAACGTGAGTTTATATAAGGCTACTGAGCTAGACGACCTTCCAGCCTGATTCATAAGCGATAGTTCTTCGGTAATTGCCTCTCTACTTGCTCATTTTATCGATGTCTCTCAATAATGCTACAATACCCGATGTTTCGTGCCTCCGTAAATAAAAGTGAAATCGATGCTGGTAACTACAGCCGATTTTAAGTAATTAGCAACATTTCTAAGATATTCGAACATAATGTGTATAAACCAGTTAAATAAACATCTTGTAAAACATAGTCTACTGCATGAGTTCCAATCTGGATTTAGATCGTCATTTTCCACCGAAACGTGATTAAGATACCTTTCAGATTATATTGATTTTGAAAGTGATAAAGGTAATCATAAGGGTATGGTTACGTTAGATCTGCAAACAACTACGATACCATAAGTCATTCCTTACTATGTAAATCAAAAAGCATTGGCTTCAGCGAAAATCCTGTACTTTGGGTTTCAGTCGCATCCAACAGGAAGAACAAAGGAAGTAGATGCTGAAGGCATAACGTGCGGAGTTCCACAAGGTTCCATATTCGGACCTCTTCTGTTTCTGCTGTATGTTAACGGCGGGCGGCAGTGAAGTGCAAACTTCTGCAATACGTAGACAACTCGGCTTGAAATGTCGTCAGGAAAGACTGATCTGTGACAGAGGAGACCTTGAGGGCCGAGATGAAACCAGTCATGGAATGGTTGACAGGGAATGATTTCTTATTTATTATGTGCGCTACCTAGAACGGGAGATTTTGATGTGAGTTTGTGAACGTACACCGGCATAGCTTAATGGGATGGTCTCCCACACTGGCAGTCAAACAACATCACACGACTGATGTGTTTAAGGAACATGTAAAATAATTTTTACGAAATAAGTAAGGTGCTAATGATATTGCGTTTGTGAATCAGATTTCAGAAATTCTACATTGGTGCTAGAAACTGCGCTTAATTCTTTACTGCCAATTGTCATTCAGTCATTATGAATTCGATTTCATTTCGTATCTCGTTCAATCATATTTTGTACATTAGTGTGATGGTTTATACATACTGCGTATTGTATTTGCATAAGAGGAACAGCATGCAGTTAAATCTATAATTTCTTGTGTCATCCTCGACAACATATTATTGTCTTATTGTACACATACTCTTAGCGTCAAATAAATCAAACCAAAAATCGATATGTTTTAAGCAAGCAGTTAAGCGTCTCGTACCATAGACGCCATGGAGACGCGCTTAACTGAAATACTTGGATTGCTTCCTTATCATAGGAATTACCGAACAAATCTTCATGTCTTATCTCGTCTTAGTCTGAACTGCAACTTTTATCGTGGAGAATTCTTCGGATTGGTAGCCTTTACTATGTATGAGGGATCCAAGGAGAATATACTTAGGTACCGCAACCCATAGATATTTTTCAATAGTTTCCCCTATTACTCTAGTTCTCTGAAACAAGATTAGTATTATAGAAAATATAATTATCTAAATGGATAACTATACGATTACATGATCAATCTGGGGTCAAATAAACCATAATCATTAAAGAGTTCTTGAGAGCATTTAACCATAGATTTTCTATGATTTACGTAAATCAGACTTCATCTCCTAAATTTTTAAAAAGTAAGCTTTCTATCTGAACTGAAAAGTTCAAAAAGTATCAAAGGTTTCAGTGAAGCACAGATGAGTAGGAAGCCTGCAAGGGTGTTACTATTTACAAACATCTAGCACGTATCTACACATGTTAAAAGGTTGATTAATTACTTTCCTATGTTCATTACTGGCGAGAAATGAGTCCCTTTTTCTTCAAAATCGCTTTGTTATATATATATATATATATATATATATATATATATATATATATATATA
>JAYMFT010000056.1:0-104868 GCA_038088735.1 Panulirus argus | reverse complement strand
ACACACACACACACACACACTCATACACACACACACACACACACACACACACACACACACACACACACACACACACACACACACATCAAGCGATTGGGCCCCACGAGTGTAAAACTCCCCCGCCGTACGGTACAAATAGGTGATCACACACTAGGGTTTCATCATCATAATGACTCATTATCCATGGAACAATGATGATTGATTATGCAGCACTGCAACACGGCAGCCAAGGCCCCACCGGGACACTAGCAAAACTTTCCATAGATCCTCTCATGGTCCCGGCAGGCGGCCATGTCCACATGTGACCCGGGCTCTGGTGCCCCACAAACTTCTCTGTGGTTTGTTCACATCACAGCCCTGTAGGAGGAGCGGTTGGTGGGCAGTAACGGTAAAATTTATGCCTATTATCTTAACAGCTGTATGCAAGGGTACAGAGGACGTGACACATGATCAACATGTTACTATTTAACACGGTGATCGTCGTGCGCGTCTTCGGGAATAGTGGGAGAGTACAGCAGTGTGGGTTACAGTGCTGTGAGAGCACAGTGGTGTGGGGTACAGTGGGGGGAGAGCACAGCAATGTGGGGCACAGTGGCGAAAGAGTACAGCAGTGTGGGGCACAGTGGTGGGAAAGCACAGCAGTGTGGGGTAAATTGGTGGGAGAGGACAGCAGTGTGGGGCACAGTGGTGGGAGAGTACAGAAATGTGGGGCACAGTGGCGGGAGAGTACAGAAATGTGGGACACAGTGGCGGGAGAGTACAGCAGTGTGGGGTACAGTGGTGGGAGAGTTCAGTAGTGGGGTACAGTGGTGGGAGAGTACAGCAGTGTGGGGTACAGTGGCGGGAGAGTGCAGCAGTGTGGGGCACAATGGCAGGAAAGTAGATCAATGTGGGGCATAGTGGCGGGAGAGTACAGCAGTATAGGGCGCAGTGGCGGGAAAGTACAGCAATGTGGGGCACTGTGGCGGGAGAGTACAGCAGTGTGGGGTACTGTGGTGGGAGAGTACAGCAATGTAAGACACAATGGCGGGAGAGTACAGCAATATGGGGTACAGTGGCGGGAGAATACAGCAGTGTGGGTTACAGTGATGGGAGAGTAGAGCAGTGTGGGGCACTGTGGCGGGAGAGTACAGTAGTGTGGGGTACAGTGGTAGGAGAGTACAGCAGTGTGGGACCCAATATTGGGAGAGTACAGCATTGTGGGTTCTAGTGGTGGGAGTGTACAGCATTGTGCGGTACAGCTGGGAGAATACAGCAGTGTGGGATACATGGGGCGCAGCGGTTGAATAGTACAGCAGTTTGCGGCACAGTGGTGGGTACTGTAGTGTGGGGTGCAGCGATGGGGGAAAGTACAGCAGTGTGGGGATCAGTGGTGGGAGAGTACAGCAGTGTGGGGCACAGTAGCTTACAAAAGTTTACATGAGAGAGACAGACAATAGGAGGCCTGATTGGCCCGCGACTGTGTTGTCTGTTAAAAGGAAAAAAAAAATAAGAAACTAATCAACTTGACAAGAAAATGTAATTCCGCTCAGCAATTCTTTAAGCTATCACCCACTCCCCGCTGCTGCACATTGGCCTTTCACTGTCCCCGTTACTGCTGTTGTTTATACAATTCATTTCTGGCGTTTTTCTCAGAGTATACCTGAATTTATAAAGTATTTGTCTGAACGACTTTTGAAGGTATTTATAGTCTTAGCATTCACTACGTCTGACGGTAAGTTATTCCATTGCTCAACACACCTATAGGAAAAGTTTTTCCCCACGTCCGTACTACACCTTTTAGCTTTGAATTTTATTCCATTTGTCCTCGTAACCGTATTTTCTTGTATTTCGAAAAGATGTTTGTGATTTACGTTGTTGAACTTGTTCAGAATTTTGAACACTTCGATTAAGTCGCAGCAAAGCCTACGTTTTCTTAAGGGAGAGGAGATCCAGTCGTTTTATCCTCTCTTCGTATACCAGATTTCTAAGGGATGGGATCAATTATGTTGCGCGTCTTTGTACTTGCTCTAATATTTCCTCGTCTTTTTCATAGTTTGGGAACCAAAACTGGACTGCATATTCAGGGCGTGGTCTTACCAGAAAATTTTAAAGTGTGAGAATTGTTTCTGGTGTCTTATAATCTACGATCCTGGCTATGAAACCTAACATTTGGTTGCCTTTTTTACTTGCTGCTTGATACTGTTTAGTGTACCACAGATTGTTGCTAATGACATAACCAAGGTCCTTTTTTTTTCATTTACTTTAGTGAGAGAGTTTCCGAATAGTTTGTAGTCGTAACGCATATTCTTGTCTCCAAAGTGCATAGCTTTACACTTACTTACATTAAACTTCATTTGCCTGACCAACCTGCTAGTAAGTTAAGATATATTTGAATAATTTCGCTGACCCGCCTGTTTACAGTTCTACCTCCTAGTTTAGTACCGACAGCATATTTGGAGATCTTAGATATGAGACCGAGTTCTAGGTCATTCATGTATATTATGAAAAGAATGGGTCCTAAGACCGACCCCTAAAGCACACCACTCATTACGTCTAGCCAGTCTGAGGCTTCGCCGTTTAATACTACACGCTGCTTTCTTCCGGTACACCAGTCTTTGATCCATGTATAGAGTTCTTCACCGATTCTGTGTGCTTTAAGTTTATGTAAAAGTCTCTTGTAAGGTACTTTATCGAAATCCTTTTGGAAATTTAAATATACTGCATGATACGGTACTTTTCGTCCCATTTCTGATAAATAACACTAAAAATTCTTAGTAGATTTGTCAGGTAGGATCTTCTGTTGCGAAAACCGTGTTGGTTGTCCGATATAATTTTGTGATCCTCTGGAAAAATGACAATTTTCTTTCGCATTATTTTTTCGATCATTTTACCTAACACTGACGTAAGGCTAATTGGGCGGTAGTTGAAGGGACACTTTTTGTCTCCTTTTTTTGTATATAGTAGTACCATTTGCTAAACTGCAGTCAGTTGCCACCTGAACATCCGATAGAATTTTGTTGAATATATTCGATATGAGGTATATCAGCTGTCTCCTGACCTCTTTTAAAGATCTTGGAGCTAAGTTATCTGGGCCGTTGGATTTATCAGGATTTAGTTGGTCCAGGTACTTTAGTATTTCAGAGCTCTTCATTTCTCTAACCTTCAACTCTTCTTCATCAGATCCTTGAAACATTTTTATTGGTTCCGGTATTCGAGATGCTTCTTCAAATGTAAAAATGGAATTAAAAGAATAATTTAGTAGTAACCATTTTCTTATCGTCAGTAGTTAGTGTGTCACGTTCGTTTCGTAATGTCTCTTAATTTTGATCAATTCCTGGCGAATTTCATCGGTTCCCGTTGATTTGAATTTCTTATATGTTTTCTTCTTTTGGCAAATTAGTCCTATTCTCCTATTCATCCATGATGGTTTTGAAATGGTACAAGTCCTCTCTATGATTTCTGGAATAGGTTTCTTTTTAATCTCGAGTAGTGTGAGCGTCAAGAATTTTTGTCCTGTTGGTACTGCGGATTTCGTGCCTAATGTTTTCGAAATTTGCTCGCCTTTAATCTGGGATCGAGTTTGTTGTCATTTACTTCATAATTTATCTCTAACTAAATCAAACTGCGATCGCTGTTTGACAAACTCTCGCCTATATCGCAAGAGTTGATTAAGTTTATGTCGCTGGTGAGGAGAGGATCAAGAATATTTTTACCTGTAGTTGGTTTAGCAATTAACTGTTCTAGATAAACGTCATCAGCCAGCTCCGTAAGTCTCGTTCCTTCTCGATCATTAGTTAACGTGTTCCAGTATATGTTTGGGCTGTTGAAGTCTCCTACTATTATAACCTCTCTACCGTTTCCTATAGTTCTGATTTCATCGTATAGCATCGTATCGTCGTCTTCTATTTCCTTAGGAGGTCTATGGGAGAGTACAGCAGTGTGAGGTACAGTGGTGGGAGAGTAGAGCAATGTGGGGGACAGTGGCGGGAGAGAACAACAGTTTGGGGCACATGGTGGAAAAGTACAGCAGTGTGGGGCAAAGTAGTGGGAGAGTACAGTAGTGTCGGGCACAATGACAGGAGAGAAGAGCAGTGTGGGTTACAGTACTGGGAGAGTACAGCAGTGAGGGGCACAGTGATGAGAGAGTAGAGCAGTGTGGGGCAGAGTGGTGGGAGAGTACAGCAGTGAGGGGCACAGTGATGGAAGAGTACAGCAGTGTGGGGCACAGTGATGGAAGAGTACAGCAGTGTGGGGAGGAATAATGGGAGAGTACAACATTGTGGGGCACAGTGGTGGGAGAGTACAGCGGTGTGGGGTACAATGGTGGTAGAGTACAGCATTGTGGGGGAAAATGATGGGAAAGTACAACAGTGTGGGGCATATGTTGGGAGAGTACAGCAGTGTGGGGCACAGTGGTGGGAGAGTACTGCAGTGTGGGGTACAATGGTGGGAGAGTGCAGCATTGTGGGGCACAATGATGGGAAAGTACAGCAGTGTGTGGCACAGTGTTGGGAGAGTACAGCAGTGTGGGGAAGAGTAATGGGAGAGTACAACAGTGTGGGGCACAGTGGTGGGAGAGTACAGCGATGTGGGGTACAATGGTGGTAGAGTACAGCATTGTGGGGCAAAATGATGGGAAAGTACAGCAGTGTGGGGCACAGCGTTGGGAAAGTACCGCAGCGTGGGGCACAGTGGTGGGAGAGTACAGCGGTGTGGGGTACAATGGTGGGAGAGTACAGCATTGTGGGGCACAATGATGGGAAAGTACAGCAGTGTGGGGCTGGATGTTGGGAGAGTTCAGTAGTGTGGGGCACATTGGTGGGAGAATACAATAGTGTGGGGCACAATGGTGGGAGAGTACAGCAGTGTAGGGTACGGTGGTGAGAGAGTACAACAGTGTGGGGCACATGGTGGAAGTGTACAGAAGTGTGGGGCACGGTGGTGGGATATCAAAACAGTGTGGGGGACAATGGTGGAAGAATACAGCAGTGTGGGGCACAGTGATGGAAGAGTACAGCAGTGTGAAGAGTAATGGAGAAGTACAACAGTATTGGGCACAATGGTGGGAGAGTACAGCAGTGTGGGGTACAATTGTAGGAGAGTACAGCAGTTTGGGGCAAGATGGTATGAAAGTACACCAATGTGGGGCATGGTGGTGGAGTACAACAGTATGGAGCACATGGTGGAAGAGTACAACAGTGTAGGGTAAGGTGGTGGTAGAGTACACAATGTGGGGCACATGGTGAAAGAGGACAGAAGAGTGGGGCAAAGTGGTGGTGGTGGGAGAGTACAGCAGTATGGAGCACAGTGATAGGAGAGTACAGCAGCGTGGGGCACGGTCATGGGAGAATAAAACGGTGTGGGGCATATGGTGGAAACGTACACCAGTGTGGGGCACAGTGGTGGGAGGGTAGAGCAGTGTGGGGCACAGTCATGGGAGAGTATAGCAGTGTGGGGCAAGGTGGTGGGAGAGTACAGTTGTTTGGGGCACATGGTGGAAGAGTACAGCAGTGTGGGGCACAGTGGTGGGAGAGTAAAGTAGTGTGGGTCACAGTGTTGGGAGAGTGCAACAGTGTGGGGCAGGGTGTTGGGAGAGCACAGCAATGTGGGGCACAGTGTTAGGAGAGTACAGCAGTGTGGGGCACAGTGGTGGGAGAGTACAGCATCGTGGGGCACAGTAGTGGGAGGGTACAATAGTGTGGGGCACAATGTTGGGAGAGTACAGCAGTGTGGGGCACGGTGATGTGAAAGTACAGCAGTGTGGGGCATGGTGGTAGGAGAGTACAGCAGTGTGAGGCACATGGTGGAAGAGAACAGAAGAGTGGGGCACAGCGGTGGGAGAATACAGCAGTGTGGGGCGCAGTGATGCGAGAGTACAGCGGTATGGGGCATGGTGATGGGAGAGTAAAAGAGTGTGGAGCACATGGTGGTAGAGGACAACAGTGTGGGGCACAGTGGTGGGAGAGTAAATCAGTGTTGGGCACGGTGGTGGGAGAGTACAACAGAGTGGGACACATGGTGGAAGAGTACAGCAGTGTGGAGCACAGTTGTGGAAGAGTAGAGCAGAGTGGGGCAAAGTTGTGGAAGAGTACAGCAGTGTGGGGCACAGTGACAGGAGAGTAGGGCAGTATGGGGTACAGCAGTGGGAAAGTACAGCAGTATGGAGCACAGTGGTGAGAGAGTACAACAGTGTGGGGCACAGTGATGGGAAAGTACAGTAGAACGGGGCACAGTTTTGGGAGAGCACAGCAGTGTGGGGTACAATGGTTGGAGAATACAGCAGTGTGGGGCACAGTGATGGGAGAGTATAGCAATATGGGGCACAGTAATGGGAGAGTACAACAGTGTTGGGCACACTGGTGGGAGAGTACAACAGTGTGGGGTACAGTGGTGAGAGAGTACAGCAGCATGAGGCACAATGATGGAAAAATACAGCAGTGTGCGGCACGGTGTTGGAAGAGTACAGCATTGTGGGGCACAGTGGTAGGAGAGTATAGATATGTGGGGAACAACATTGGGAGAGTACAGCAGTGTGGGTCACAGTGATGGGAGAACACAAGAGTGTTGTGCACAATGGTGGGAGAATAAAGCAATGTGTGGCACAGTGGTGGAAGAGTACAGCAGTGCGGAGCACAGTGGTGTTAGACTACAGCATTTTAGGGCACAATGGTGGGAGAATACAGCAGTATGGGTCACAATGATGGTAAAGTACAGCAGCGTGGGGCTCAATGATGGGAAAGTACAGCAGTGTAGGACACAGTGTTAGGAGAGTACAGCGGTGTGGGACACAGTGGTGGGAGAGTGCAGGAGTGTGGGGCACAGCGGCGGGAGAGTTCAGCAGTGTGGGTCACAGTGATGGAAGAACACAGCAGTGTGGGGCACAGTGGTGGGGGAATAAAGCAGTGTGGGGCACAGTGGTGGGAGAGTACAACAGTATGGTGCACAGTGGTAGGAGAGTACAGCGATGTGGGTCAGAGTGGCGGGAGAGCACAGCAGTGTAGGGAACAGTGGTTGGAGAGTACAGCAGTGAGAGACACAGTGGTGGGAGAGGACAGCAATAGGAGGCGTAGTGGAGGGAGAGTACAGCAGTGTAGGGCACAGTGGTGGGAGAGTACAGCAGTGAGGGGCACAGTAGTGGAAGAGTACAGCAATGTGGGGCACAGTGACGGGAGTGTAGCAGTGTATGGGACAGTGGTTAGAGAGCACTGCAGTGTAGGGCACATTGGTGGGAGAGTACAGCATTGTGGGTCAGAGTGATGGGAGAAGAAAGCAGTGTGGGGCAGAGTGGCGGAAGAGCACAACAGTGTAGAGCACAGTGGTGGGAGAGTACAGTCGTGTGGGTCAGAGTGATGGAAGAACAAAGCAGTGTGGGGCACATTGGTGGGAGAGGACAGCAGTGTGGGGCAGAATGGAGTGTGAGTAGAGGAATGTGGGGCAAAAGCGGCGAGAGAGCACAAGAGTGTAGTGCACAGTGGTGGGAGAGTACAGCAATATGGGGCATAGTGGCAGAAGAGTACAGGAGTTTAGGGCACTGTGGTGGGAGAGTACAGCAGTGTGGGGCACAGTGGTGGAAGAGTGCAGCAGTGTGGGGCACGGTGGTAAGAAAGTACAACAGTGTGAGACACAGTGATGGGAAAGTACAAAAGTGTGGGACACAGTAATGAGAGAGTACAACAGTGTGGGGCACAGTGGTGGGAGAGTACAGCAGTGTGGGGTACAGTTGTGGGAGATTACAGCAGTCTGAGGCACGGTGGTGGGAAAATACAGCAATGTGGGGAACAGTGGTGGGGGAATACAGCACAGTTTTGTTAGAGTACAGCAGTGTGGGGCACAGTGGTGGGAGAGTACAGCAGTGTGGGGAACAATAGTGGGAGAGTACAGCAGTGTGGGGTACAGTAGTGAGAGAGTACAGCAGTGTGGGGCACGGTGGTGGGAGAGTGCAGTAGTGTGGGTCACAATGACGGGAAAGTACAGCAGTGGGGGACAGAGTGTTGGGAGAGTACAGCGGTGTGGGGCACAGTGGTGGGATAGTACAGCAGTTTGGGCAACAGTGGTGGGAGAGTACAGTAGTGTGGGGCACAGTGGTGAGAGAGTACAGCAGTGTGGATCAGAGTGATGGGAGAACAAAGCAGTGTAGGGCACAGTGGTGCGAAAGTAGAGCAGTGTGGGGTACAGTGGCGGGAAAGTAAAGCAGTATGGGACAGAGTGGTGGAAGAGCACAGCAGTATGGGGCAGAGTGGTGGGAGAGTACAGCAGTGTTGGGCACAGTGATGGGAGAGTACAGCAGTTTGGTGCACAGTGGTGGGAGAGCAGAGCCATGTGTGGCACAGTGGTGGTAGAGCACAGCAGTGTGGTGTACAGTGGTGGGAGAGTAAAGCAGAGTGGGACACGGTAGTGGAAGGGTACAGCAGTGTGTGACATGGTGGTGGGAGAGTACAACAGTGTGGGGCACATGGTGGAAGAGCACAGCAGTGTGGGGCAAGGTGGTGGGAAAGTACAACACTGTGAGGCACATGGTGGAAGATTACAGCAGTGCGGGGAACAGTGATAGAAGAGTACATCAGTGTGGGGCACAGTGGTGGGATATTACAGCTGTGTGGAGTTATGTGGTAGTAGAGCACAACAGTGTGGGGCACAGTGACAGGAGAGTAGAGCAATGTGGGGTACAGTAGCGGGAGAGTACTGCAGTGTGGAGCACAATACTGAGAGAGTATGGCAGTGTGGGGCACTGTGGTGGGAGAGTACAACAGTGTGGGGCACATGGTTGAAGTGTACAGCAGTGTGTGGCACAGTGGTGGTAAATCACAGCAGTGTGGGGCATAATGATGGGAAAGTACAGCAGTAAGGGGCACAGTGTTTGGAGAATACAGCGGTGTGGGGCACAGTGGAAGATGAGTACAGCAGTGTGGGGCAGAGTGGTGGGAGAGTAGAAGAATGTGGGTCAGAGTGGCGGGAGAGCACAGCAGTGTAGGGCACAGTGGTGGGAGAGTACAGCAGTGTGGGTCAGAGTGACTGAAGAATACAGCAGTGTGGGGCACAGTGGTGAGAAAATGAAGCAGTCTTTAGCACAGTGGTGGGAGAGTACAGCAGTGTGGGGCAGAGTGATTAGAGAGTAGAGGAATGTGGGGCAGAGCGGCTGGAGAGCAAAGCAGTGTAGAGCACAGTGGTGGGAGAGTACAGCAGTGTGGGGCACAGTGGTGGGAGAGGACATCAATATGGGGCAGAGTTGGGGGAGAGTACAGGAGTGTAGGACACAGTGGTGAGAGAGTACAGCAGTGTGGGGCACAGTGGTGGGAGAGTAAGGTAGTGTGGGGCACAGTGGTAGGAAAATGCAGCAGTGTGAGGCACAGTGATGGGAGAGTAGAGCAGTGTGGGGCACGGTGGTGTTAGTGTACAGCAGTGTGGGGCACAGTTTTGGGAGAGTACAGTACTCTGGGGCACAGTGGTGGGAGATTACAGCAGTGTGGGGTATAGTGGTGGGAGAGTACAGCAATGTGGGGCACGGTGGTGGGAGAGTACAGCTGTGTGGGTCACAATGATGGGAAAGTACAGCATTGGGGGACGGAGTGTTGGGAGAGTACAGTGGTGTGGGGCACTATGGTGGGATAGTACAGAAGTTTGGGGCACAGTGGTAGGAGAGTACATTAGTGTGGGGCACAGTGGTGGGAGAGGACAGTAATATGTGGCATAGTGGCGGGAGAGTGCACAATTATAGGGCACAGTGGTGGGACAGTACAGCAGTGTGGCGCACAGTGGTAGGAAAGTACAGCAGTATAGGCCACAGTGGTGGAAGAGTACAGCAGTGTGGGGCACGGCGGTGCGAGAGAGCAGTGTGGGCTACAGTGGCGGGAAAGTACAGCAGTATAGAGCAGAGTGGTGGGAGAGCACAGCAGTGTGGGACACAGTGATGGGAGAGTACAGCAATATGGGGCACAGTGGAGGGAGAGTATAGCAGTGATGGGGCACAGTTATGGTAGAGCACAGCAGTATAGGGCAGAGTGGTGGGAGAGTACAGCAGTGTGGGGCAGAGAGGTGGGAGAGTACAGCAGTTTCGTGCACAGTGGTGGGAGAACAAAGCCATGTGGGGTACAGTGGTGGGAGAGTACAGCAGAGTGGGGCACAGTGGTGAGAGAGCACAGCAGTGTAGGGCACAGTTTTGAGAAAATAAGGTAGTGTAAGGTACAGTGATGGGAGAGTACAGCAGTGTGGGGAAGAGTAATATGAGAGTACAACAATGTGAGGCACAGTGGTGGGAGAGTACAGCAGTGTGGGGTACAGTGGTGGGAGAGTAAAGCAGTATGGGACACGGTGGTGGAAGAGAACAACAGTGTGTGACATGGTGGTGGGAGAGTACAACAGTGTGAGGCACGGTGATTGGGTAGTACAGCAGTGTGGGACACATGGTGGACGAGTACAGCAGTGTAGGACACAGTAAGAGGATAGTACAACAGTGTGGGGCACAGTGGTGGGAGAGTACATCAGGGTGGGGCACGGTGATGGGAAAGTCTAACAGTGTAGGGCATATGGTGGAAGAGTAAAGCAGTGTGAGTCACAGTGGTGGGGGAGTACAGCAGTGTGGGGCACAGTGGTGGGAGATTACAGCTGTGTTGGTAGTAGAGTACAGCAGTGTGGGGTACAGTGACAGGAAAGTAGAGCAGTGTGGGGTAGAGTAGTGGAAGAGTAAAGCTGTGTGGAACACAGTAGTGAGAGAGTACGGCAGTGTGGGGCACGGTGTTGGTAGAGTACAACAGTGTGGGGCATATGGTGGAAGAGTACAGTAGTGTGGGGCACAGTGGTGGGAGAGTAGATGAATGTGGGGCAGAGCGGCGGAAGAGCACAGCAGTGTAGGGCACTGTGGTGGGAGAGTACAGCAGTGTGGGTCAGAGTGATGGGAGAACACAGCAGTGTGGGACACAGTGGTGGGAGGATAAAGCAGCATGGGGCACAGTGATGGGAGAGCACAGCAGTGTAGGGCACAGTGGTTGGAGAGTACAGTAGTGTCGGGGACAGTCGTGGGAGAGAACAGCAGTGTGGGGCACAGTGGTAGGAACATAGAGCAATGTGAGGCACAGAGATGGGAGAGTACAGCAGTGTGGGGCTCAGTAATGGGAGAGTACAGTAGTGTGGGGCTCAGCGGTGAGAGAGTACAGCAGTGTGGGGTACAGTGGTAGGAGAGTAGAACAGTGTGGGGCACGGTGGTGGGAGAGTACAGCAGTGTGGGAAAAAGTGGTGGGAGAGTACAGCAGTTTGGAGCACAGTGGTGGGAGAGTACAGTAGTGTGGGTCATAATCATGGGAAAGTAAAGCAATGGGGGACACATTGTTGGAAGAGTACAGCGGTGTGGGGCACAGTGGTGGGATAGTACAGCAGTGTGGGGCACAGTGGTGGGAGAGTACAGCAGTGTGGGAACAGTGGTGGCAAGTACAGCAGTTTGGGGCACAGTGGTGGCAGAGTACAGTAGTGTGGGTCAAGATGATGGGAAAGTACAGCATTGGGGGACACATTGTTTGGAGAGTACAGCGGTGTGAGGCATAGTGGTGGGATAGTACAGCAGTTTAGGGCACATTGGTGGAAGAGCACAATAGTATGGGGCACAGTGGTGGGAGAGTACAGCAGTGTGGGTCAGAGTGATGGAGAACACAGCAGTGTAGGGAACAGTGGTGGGAGAGTACTGCAATGTAGGGCACATTAGTGGGAGAGGAAAGCAATGTGGGGCATAGTGGCGGGAGAGTACAGGAGTGTAGGGCACAATGGTGCGAGAGTAGAGCAGTGTGGGGTAAAGTGGCGGGAAAACACAGCAATATAGGGCATAGTGGTGGGAGAGCACAGCAGTATGGGACACAGTGGTGGGAGAGTACAGCAATATGGGGCACTGTGGAGGGAGAGTGTAGCAGTGTGGGGCAAAGTGATTGTAGAGCACAGCAGTATAGGGCAGAGTGGTGGGAGAGTACAGCAATGTGGGGCACAGTGGTGGCAGAGTACAGCAGTGTGGACCACAGTGGTGGAAGAGTACAGCAATATGGGGCACAGTGGCAGAAAAGTACGGCAGTGTAGGGCACAGTGGTGCGAGAGTAGAGTAGTGTGGGTAAAGTGGTGGGAAAGCACAGCAGTATAGGGCAGAGTGCTGGGAGAGCTCAGCAGTGTGGGACACAGTGGTGGGAGAATACAGCAATATGGGGCACAGTGGAGGGAGAGTATAGCAGTGTGGGGCACAATGATGGTAGAGCACAGCAGTATAGGGCAGAGTGGTGGGATAGTACAGCAGTGTGGGGCACAGTGGTGGGAGAGTACAGCAGTGTGGGTCAGAGTGATGGGAGAACACAGCAGTGTAGGGAACAGTGGTGGGAGAGTACTGCAGTGTGGGGTACATTGGTGGGAGAGGACAGCAATATGGGCATAGGGGCGGGAGAGTACAGAAGTGTAGGGCACGGTGGTGGGAGAGTACAGCAGTGTGGGGGAAGGGTAATGGGAGAGTAAAACAGTGTGGGGCACAGTGGTGGGAGAGTAAAGCAGTGTGAAACACTGTGGTGGAAGAGTACAGCAGTGTGTGACATGGTGGAGGGATAGTACAACAGTGTGGGGCCACATGGTGGACATGTACAGCAGTGTGGGATTCAGTAAGGGGAAAGTACAACAGTGTGAGGCACGGTGGTGGGAGAGTAGAGCAATGTGGGGCACGTTGGTGGGAGAGTACAACAGTGCTGGGAACAGCATTTGGAGATTACAGCTCTCTGGGGCTATGTGGTAGTAGAGTACAGCAACTTGGGGCACAGTGACAGGAGAGTAGAGCAGTGTGAGGTACAGTAGTGTGAGAGCACAGCAGTGTGGTCACAGTAGTGAGAGAGTACGGCAGTGTGGAACACGGTAGTGGGAGAGTACAGGAGAGTGGGGTACAGAGGTGGGAGAGCACAGCAGTGTGGGGCACAGTGATGGGAGAATACAGCAGTGTGGGGTACAGTGGTGTGAGAATACAGCAGTGTGGGGCACGGTTGTAGGAAAATACAGCAGTGTGAGTCACAGTGATGAGGGAGTACAACAGTGTGAGCACAATGATGGAAAACTACAGCAATGTAGGGCACAGTGTTGGAAAAGTCCAGCTGTGTGGGGCAGAGTGGTGGGAGAGTAGAGCAATGTAAGGCACAGTGGTGGGAGAGTACAGCAGTGTGGGGTAGAGTGGTGTGAGAGTGCAAAAGTGTGGGGCACAGTGGTGGGAGTGAACATCACTGTGGGTCACAGTGAAAGGAGACCACAGCAGTGTGAGGCACAATGGTGGGAGAATACAGCAGTGTTGGGCACAGTGGTGGGAGAGTACAGCAGTGTGGGGAATAACCGTTGGAGAGTACAGCAATGTGGGGCACTGTGGCGGGGGAGTACAGCAGTGTAGGGCACAGTGGTGGGAGAGTACAGCAGTGTGGGGCACAGTGGTGGGAGAGTAGAGCAGTGTGGGGAAGAGTGGTGGGAGAGCAAACCAGTGTGGGGCACAGTGGTGGGAGATTGCAGTAGCGTGGGGCACTGTGGTGGGAGAGCACAGTAGTTTGGGGCAGAGTAGTAGGAGAGGACGGCTGTGTGGGGCATAATTGTGGAAAAGTACAGTGGTTTTGGGTACAAGGTGGGAGAGTAGAGCAGCATGGGGCACAATGGTGGGAGAGTACAGCAGTTTGGGGTACAGTGGTGGGAGAGTGCAACAGCGTAAGGTACAGGGTGGAGAGTACAGAAGTGTGGGGCATATGGTGGGAGAGTAGAGAAGTTTGGGGTACAGTGGTGGGACATTACAGCAGTGTTGGGAACAGGGTGGAAGAGTACAGCAGTGTGGGGAATAGTGTTGGAAGAGCACAGCAGTGTAGGGCACATGGAGGGAGAGTACAGCATTGTGGGGTACAGCGGTATGAGGGTACAGCAGAGAAGGGCACAGGGTGGGAGAGTACAACAGTGTGGGGAGCATGGTGGGAGAATTCAGCTGTGTGGGGTACAGTGGTAAGAGAGTACAACAGTGTGGGTTACAGTGGTGGGAGAGTACAGGAGTGTAGGACACATGTTGGGAGAGTACAGTATTGTCGGGTACAATGGTGGGAGAGTACAGCAGTGTAGGACACATGGTGGGAGAGTACAGCAGTGTGGGGTACAATGGTGTGAGAGATAGCAATATGGGGCACAGTCTTAGGAGAGTACAGCAGTGTGGGTTACAGAGATCGGAGAACATAGCAGTGTGGGGCACAGTGGTGGGAGAATAAAGCAGTGTAGGGCACAGTGGTGGGAGAGTACAGCAGTGTGAGAACAGTGGTGGGAGAGTATAGCAATATGGGGTACAGTGGCGGGAGAATACCGCAGTATAGTGTACAGTAGTGGGAGAGTAAAGCAGTGTGGGGCACAATGGTGGGAGAGGACAGCAATATGGGGCATAATAGCGAGAGAGTACAACAGTGTAGGGCACAATGGTGGAAGAGTACAGCGGTGTGGGGTACAGTGGTGGGAGAGTACTGCATTGTGGGGCACAGTGGTGGGAGAGTACAGATGTGAAGGGCACAGTTGGTGGAGAGTACAGCAGTGTGGGTAATTTTGATGGGAGAGCACAGCACTCTGGGGCACAGTTGTAGGAGAATAAAGCAGTGTGGGGCGCAGTTGTGGAAGAGTACAACAATATGGGGCACAGCGGCGGGAGAGAGTAGCAGTGTAGGACACACTGGTGGGAGAGTAAAGCAGTGTAGGGCAGGGTAGTGGGAGAGTGCAGCAGTGAGGGGCACAGTAGGTGGAGAGTACAGTAGTGTGGGTAAAAGCGATTGGAGAGCACAGCAGTGTGGAGCACAGTGGTGGAAGAGTACAACAATCTGGGGCACATTGGCGGGAGAGTACAGCAGTGTAGGGCACAGCGGTGGGAGAGTTTAGTAGTGTGGGACACAGGGTGGGAGAGTACAGACATATGGGGCATAGTGGAGGAAGAATACAGCAGTTTAGGGCACAGTGGTGGGAGAGTAAAGCAGTGTGGGACGCAATAGTTGATGATTACATCAGTGTGGGGCACAGCGGTGGAAGCGCATTGCATATAGGGCACAGTGGTTGGAGAGTACAGTAGTGTGGGTCAGTGTTGGGAGAGCACAACATTGTGGGGCACAGAGGTGGGAGAATAAAGCGGTGTAGGGCAGAGTGGTAAGAGAGTACAGCAGTGTGGGGCACAGTCATGGGAGAGTACAAGAGTGTGGGGCACATTGGTGGGAGAGTATAGCAGTGAAGGGCACAGTGGTGGGAAAATCCAGCAGTGTGGGTCTCAGAGATGGGAGAACACAGCAGTGTTGGGCACAGTGGTGGGAGAAGAAAGCAGTGTGGGGCACAGTGTTGGGAGACTACAGCAGTATGGGCACAATGGTGGGAGAATATAGGAATATGGGGCACAGTGGCGGGAGAGTACAGTAGTGTAGGGCACAGCAGTGGTAGAGTAAAGAAGTGTAGGGCACAGTGGTGGGAGAGTACAGCATTGTAGGGCACAGGAGTGGGAGAGTACAGCAATGTGGGGCACAGTGGTGGAAGAGTACAGCAGTGTGGGGCAAGTTGATGGGAGAGTATAGCAGTGTGGGGCACAGTGGTGAGAGAGTACAGCATTGTAGGGAAAAGTGGTGGAAAGTACAGCATTGTGGGGAACAGTGACAGGACAGTAGAACAGTGTTTGGTACAGTTGCGTGAGAGTACAGCATTGTGGAGCACAGTGGTGAGAGAGTACAGCATTGTGGGGAAAAGTGGTGGAAAGTACAGCATTGTGGGGAACAGTGACAAGACAGTAGAACAGTGTTTGGTACAGTAGCGTGAGAGTACAGCATTGTGGAGCACAGTGGTGAGAGAGTACAGCGGTGTGGGGCAAATTGGTGGGAGAGTACAACAGTATGGGGCACATGGTTGAAGAGAACAGCAGTGTGGGGCAAAGCTTTGGGAGAGTACAGTAGTGTGGGAGCAGTGACAGGATAGTAGAGCAGTGTGGGGTAGATTGGTGGGAGAATACAGCAGTGTGGGGCATAGTGATGGGAGAGTAAAGTAGTGTGGGGAGCAATGACAGGACAGTAGAGCAGTGTAGGGTAGATTGGTGGGAGAATACAGCAGTGTGGGGCATAGTGGTGGGAGAGTAAAGTAGTGTGGGGAACAGTGACAGGACAGTAGAGCAGTGTGGAGTAGATTAGTGGAGAATACAGCAGTGTGGGGCACAGTTGTGGGAGAGTACAACAGTGTTGAGTACTGTGGTGGGAGAGTACAGCATTGTGGGGCTCAATGATAGGAAAGTACAGTAGTGTAAGGCACAGTGCTGGGAGAGTACAGCAGTTTTGGGTACCGTGGTGGGAGAGTAGAGCGTTGTGGGGCACAATGATGGAAAAGTACATCAGTGCAGGGCACAGTGTTAGGAGAGTACAGCACTGTGGGGTACAGTGGTGGGAGAGTAAGGCAGTGTGGGGCGCAGTGGTGGGACAGTATAGCATATTAGTCCACAATAGTTGGAGAGTACAACAGTGGGGGTCACAGTGATGGGAAAGTACAGCATTTTGGGGCACAATGATTGGAAAGTACAGTATTATGGGGAACAGTGTTGGTAGAGTAAAGCAGAGTGGGGCACAGTGGTGAAAGAGTACAGCAGTGTGGGACACAGTGGTTGAAGAGTACATCAATATGGGGCACAGCGGCAGGAGAGTACAGCAGTGTAGGAGACACTGGTGGAAGAGTACAGTAGTGTACGGGAGAGTGAGAGAGAGCACAGCAGTGAGGGTAACAGTTGGTAGAGAGTACAGCAGTGTGGGTAACAGTGTTGGGAGAGAACAGCACTGTGGGGCACAATTGTAAGAGAATAAAGCAGTGTGGGACAGAGTGGTGAGAGAGCACAGCAGTGTGGGGCAGAGTGGTGGGAGAGTACAACAATATGAGGCACAGCGGCGGGAGAGTACAGCAGTGTAGGACACACTGGTTTGAGAGTACAGCAGTGTAGGGCAGAGTGGTGGGAGAGCACAGCAATGTGGGATACAGTGGTGGGAGAGTCTAAAGATATGGGGCACAGTGAGGGGAGAGTATAGCAGTGTGGGGCACAGTGATGGGGGAGCACAACAGTGTGGGGCACTGTGGTGGGAAAGTAGAGCAGTGTAGAGGACAGTGGTGGGAAAGTACAGCAGTGTGGGGCACAGTGGTAGAAGAATACAGCAGTGTGGGGCACAGAAGTGGGAGAGTACAGCAGTGTGGGGCACAGTGGTGAGAGAGTAGAGCATTGTGGGGCAAAGTAGTGGGAGAGTACAGCAGTGTGGAGCACAGTGACAGGAAAGTAGAGCAGTGTGTGGTACAGTAGTGGGAGAGTACAGCAGTGTTTAGCATATTGATGAGAGAATACAGCAGCGTGGGGCACATTGGTGGGAAAAGACAACAGTAAGGGGCACATTTTGGAAGAATACAGCAGTGTGGAGCACAGTGGTGGGAGAGTACAGCAGTGTGGGCACAGTGGTGGGAGAGAATAGTATTGTGGGGCAAAATGGTTGGAAAAAGTGACAGGACAGTAGAGCAGTGATGGGCAGAGTGGTGGGAGAATGCATCAGTGTGGGGCACAGTGATGGAAGAGTACAGCAATGTGGGGTACAGTGGTGGGAGAGTACAGCATTCTAGGGCAAAAGGATGGGAAAGTACAGCAGTGTGGTGCACAGTGACAGGACAGTATAGCAGTGTTAAGCAGATTGGTGGGAGAATAAAGCACTGTTGTGCACAGTAATGGGAGAGTGCAGAAGTGTGGGGCACAGTGGTGGGAGACTACAGTAGTGTGGGTACTGTGTTGGGAGAGTACAGCATTGTGGGGCACATTGATAGGAAAGTACAACAGTGTAGGGCACAGTGTTAGGAGAGTACTGCATTGTGGGGCGCAGTGGTGGGAGATTCGAGCATTTTAGTACGCAATAGTTGGAGAGTACAGTAGTGAGGGTCACAATGATAAGAAAGTACAGCAGTGTGGGGCACAATGTTTGGAAAGCACAGTAGTGTAGGGCACAGTGTTGGGAGAATATAGCAATGTGCGGCACAGTGGTGGGACCGAAGAGCAGTGTGGGACACTGGTAGAAGAGTACATCAATATGGGGCACAGCGGCGGAAGAGTACTGCAGTGTAGGACACACTGGTGGGAGAGTACAGCAGTGTAGGTCAGAGTGGTGGGAGAGCATAGCAATGTGGGACACAGTGGTGGGAGAGTCCAAAGATATGGGGCACAGTGGTGGGAGAGTACAGCAGTGTGGGGCACAGTGGTGGAAGAGTACAGCAGTGTGGGGCACAATGATGGGAAAGTGCAGCAGTGTAGGGCACAGTGTTGGGAGAGTACAACAGTGTGGGGCACAGTGGTGGGAGAGTAGAGCAGTGTGGAACGCAGTGGTGGGAGAGTACAGCATTTTAGTACACAATAGTTGGAGAGTGCAGCAGTGTGGGTCACAATGATCGGAAAGTACAGCAGTGTGGGGCACAATGATTGGAAAGTACAATAGTGTGGGGCACAGTGTTGGGAGAGCAAAGCAGTGTGAATTATTGGTGGGAGAGTACAGCAGTGGGGGCACAGTGGTGTGAGAGTACAACAGTATGGGGCACAATGGTTGGAGAGTACAGCAGTGTGGGTCACAGTGTTGGGAGAGCATAACAGTGTGGGGCACGGTGGTGGGAGAATAAAGCAATGTGGGGCAGAGTGGTGGGAGAGTACAGCAGTGTGGGGCACAGTGGTAGAAGAGTACAACAATTATGGGGCACATTGCGGGTGAGTAAAGCAGTGTAGGGCACAACGGTGGGAGAGTTCAGTAGTGTGGGGCACAGCGTGGGAGAGTACAGCAATATGGAGCATAGTGCCTGGAGAATACAGCAGTTTAGGGCACAGTGGTGGGAGAGTAAAGAAGTGTGGGACACAAGTGTGGATGAATATATCAGCGTAGGGCACAGTGGTGGAAGCGTACTGCAATATAGGGCATAGTGGTGGGAGAGTACAGCAGTGTGGGTCACAGTGTTAGGAGAGCAGAACGGTGTGGGGCACAGAGGTGGGAGATTAAAGCCGTGTGGGACAGTGGTAGGAGAGTACAGCAGTGTGGGGCACACTCGTGGGAGAGTAGAGGAGTGTGGGGCACAGTGGTGGTTGAGTACAGCAGTGTGGGTCAGTGTTTGGAAAGCATAATAGAGTGTGGCACGGTGGTGGAAGAATAAAGCAATGTGGGGCAGAGTGGTGGGAGAGTACAGCAGTGTGGGGCATAGTGGTGGAAGATTACAACGATCTGGGGCACAGTGGCGGGAGACTACAGCAGTGTAGGGCACAGCGGTGGGAGAGTAAAGCAGTTTTGGACACAGTGGTGGCTGAGTACATCAGCGTGGGGCACAGCGGTTTGAGCGTACTTCAATATAAGGCACAGTGGTGGGAAAGTACAGTAGAGTGGGTCACAGTATTGGGAGAGCACAACAGTGTGGGGCACAGGGGTGGATGATTAAAGCAGTGTGGGCCAGAGTTGTAGAGGAGTACAGCAGTGTGGGGCACAGTCGTGGGAGAGTACAGGTGTGTGGGGCTCAGTGGTGCGAGAGTGCAGCAGTGAGGGGCACGGTGGTGGGAGAGTCTAGCAGTGTGGGTCTCAGAGATGGGAGAACACAGCTGTGCGTGGTCACAGTGGTGCGAGAATAAACCAGTGTGGGGCACAGTGGCGGGAGAGTACAGCAGTGTGGGCACAGTGGTGGGAAAGTATAGCAATGTGGGGCACAGTGGTGGGAGAGTACAGTAACGTAGGGCAGAGCAGTGGTAAACCAGTGTAGGGCACAGTGGTGGGAGAGGACAGCAATATGGGGCAAAAGTGGCGAGAGAGTACAGCAATGTAGGGCACAGTGGTAGGAGAGTACAGCATTGAGGGGCAAAGTAGTGGGAAAGTACAGCAGTGTAGGGCACATGAGAGGACAGTAGAACAGTGTGGGGTATAGTAGTGGGAGAGTTCAGCAGTGTGGCACACAGTGGTGAAAGAGTACAGCGGTGTGGGGCAAATTGGTGGGAGAGTACAACAGTGAGGGGAACATGGTGGAAGAGTACAGCAGTGTGGAGCAAAGTGGTGGAAGAGTACGGCAGTTTGGGGAACAGTGACAGGACAGTAGAGTAGTGAGGTGCAGATTGGTGGGAGAATAGAGCAGTGTTGGGCACAGTGATGGGAGAGTGCAGCAGTGTGGGGCAGAGTGGTGGGAGAGTAAAGCAGTTTGGGGCACAATGGTGGGAGAGTACAGTAGTGTGGGGTATACTGGTGGGAGAGTAAAGCATTGTGGGGCACAATGAAGGGAAAGTACAGCAGTGTAGGGCACAGTGATGGGAGAGTACAGCAGTGTTGGGCACAATAGTGGGAGAGTACTGCAGTGTGGGGCGCAGTGGTGGGAGGTTATAGCATTTTTATACGTAATATTTGGAGAGTACAGCAGTGTGGGTCACAAAGATGGGAAAGTACAGCAGTGTGGGGCACAATGATTGGAAAGTACAGTAGTGTGGGCCAAAGTGGCTTGAGAGTACAGCAGTGTGGGGAAACAGTGGTGGGAGAGTACAGCAGTTTGGGGCACAGTGGTGGAAGTGTACATCAATGAGGGGCAAAGCGGCGGGAGAGTACAGCAGTGTAGGACATACTAGTAGGAGAGTACAGCAGTGTGGGAGAGTACTGCAGTGTGGGGCGCAGAGGTGGGAGAGTACAGCATTTGTGTACACAACATTTGAACACATTGGTGGGAGAGTACAAGAGTGTAGGGTAGATTGGGGGAGAGTTCAGCAGTAAGGATAACAGTCGGTGGAGAGTACATCAGTGTGGGAGAGCATTGCAGTATGTGGCGCAGTGGTGGAAGAGTACATCATTTTTGTACACAATATTTGGAGAGTACAGCAGTGACGGCCACAATGATGGGAAAGTACATTAGTGTAGGGCACAATGATTGGAATGTGCAGTAGTGTGGGGCATATTGGTGTGAGAGCACAGCAGTGTGGGGCACAGTGGTGGAAGTGTACATCAATTTGGGGCAAAGCAGCGGGAGAGTACAGCAGCGTAGGACACACTGGTGGGAGAGTACAGCAGTGTAGGGCAGAGTTGGGTGAGAGAACAGCAGTGAGGGTAACAGTGGGTGGAGAATACAGCAGTGTGGGTAACAGTGATGGGAGAGCACAGCAGTGTGGGGCACAATGGTAGCAGAATAAAGCGGCGTGGGGTAGAGTGGTGAGAGAGTACAGCAGTGTTGGGCACAGTAGTGGGAGAGTACAGCAATATGGGACACAACGGCGGAAGAGTACAGCAGTGTAGGACACACTGGTTTGAGAGTACAGCAGTGTAGTGCAGAGTGGTGGGAGAGCACAGTAATGTGGGACACAGTGGTGGGAGAGTTCAGAAATATGGGGCACAGTGGCGGGAGAGTACATTAGTGTGGGGTAGAGTGATGGGAGAGTACAGCATTGTATGGTAAAGTGGTGGGAGAGTACAGCAGTGTGGGGCACAGTGACTTTACAGTAGAGCAGTGTTAGGTACAGTAGCGGGAGAGTAAGCAGTGTGGAGCACAGTGGTGAGAGAGTACAGCAGTGTGGGGCACATTGGTGGGAGAGTACAACAGTGAGGGGCACATGGTGGAGGAATACAGCAGTGTGGGGCACAGTGGTGGGAGAGTACAGCAGTGTGGAGCACAGTGGTGGGAGAGTACAGCATTGTGAGTCAAAGTGGTTGGAGAGCACAGCAGTGTGGGGAAAAGTGTCAGGACAGTAGAGCAGTGTTGGGCAGAGTGGTGGGAGAATACATCAGTATGGGGCACAGTGATGGGGGAGTATAGCAGTGTGGGGCAGAGTAATGGGAGAGGAGAGCAGTGTGGGGTAGAGTGGCGGGAGGGTAGAGCATTATCTGGCACAATGATGGGAAAGTACAGCAGTGTAGGGCACAGCGGTGGGAGAGTACAGCAGTGTTGGGTACAGTTGTGGGAGATACAGCAGTGTGGGGCACATTGATGGGAAAGTGCAGCAGTGTAGGGCACAGTGTTGGTAGAGGACAACAGTGTAGGGCACAGTGATGGGAAAGTACAACAGTGTGGGGCACTATGATTGGAATGCACAGTAGTGTGGGGCACAGTGCTGGAAGATAAAGCAGTGTGGGGCACAGTGGTGGGAGAGTACAGCAGTGTGGGGCACATTAGTGTGAGAGTATAGCAGTGTGGGGCACTGTGGTGGAAATGTACAGCAGTTTGGGTCATAGTGTTGGGAGAGCATAACAGTTTGGGGTTCGGTGGCGGGAGAAGAAAGCAATGGGGGCAGAGTGGTGGGAGAGTACAGCAGTGTTGGGCACAGTGTTCGAAGAGCACAACAATATGGGGCACATTGGCGGGAGAGTACAGCAGTGTAGGGCACAGCGGTGTGAAAGTACAGTAAGAAGGGGCACAGGGTGGGAGAGTAGAGTAATATGGGGCATAGTGGCGGGAGAATACAGCAGTCTAGGGCGCAGTGGTGGGAGAGTAAAGCTGTGTGGGACTCAGTGGTGGATAAGTACATCATCGTGGGGCACAGTGGTGGGAGCGTACTGCAATATAGGGCACAGTGGTGGGAGAGCACAGCAGTGTGGGTCACAGTGGCAGGAGAGCACAAAAGTGTGGGGCAGAGTGGTAGGAGAGTACAGCAGTGTGGGGCACAGTCGTGGGAGTGTACAGGAATGTGGGGATTAGTGGTGGGGGAGTACAGCAGTGAGGGGCACAGTGGTGGGAGAGTCCAGCAGTGTGGGTCTCAGAGACGGAAGAACACAGCAGTTTGGGATACAGTGGTGGGAGAATAAACCAGTTTGGGGCTCAATGGTGGGAGAGTACAGCAGTGTGGGAACAGTAATGGGAGAGTATAGCAATATTGGGCACAGCGTTGGGTGAGTAGAGCAGTGTGGGGCACAGTGGTGGGAGAGTAGAGCATTGTGGGGGAAAGTGGTTGGAAAGTACATCAGTGTGGGGCACAGTGACAGGATAATAGAACAGTATGGGGTACAGTAATGGAAGAGTACAGCAGTGTGGAGCACAGTGGTGAGAGAGTTCAGCGCTCTGTAGCAAATTGATGGGAGAGCACAACAGTGAGGGACACATGGTGGAAGAATAGAGCAGTGTGGGGCAAAGTGGTGGGAGAATACAGCAGTGTGGGGAACAGTGACAGGACAGTAGAGCAGTGTGGGCAGATTGGTGGGAGAATACAGTAGTGCGGGAAGCAGTGGTTGGAGAGTACAGCAGTATGGGGCACAGTGGTTGGAGAGTACAGCAGTGTGGGGTAGAGTGGTGGGAGAGTACAGCATTGTGGTGCACAATGATGGGAAAGTACAACACTGTAGGGCACAGTGTTGGGAGAGTACAGCAGTGTGGGGCACAGTGGAGGGACCATACAACAGTGTGGGGCACATTCATGGGAGAGTGCAGTGGTGGAAGAGTTCAGTATTTTAGTACACAATACTTAGAGAGTACAGCAGTGTAGAACACAATGATGGGAAAGTACAGCAGTTTGAGCAATAATGTTTGGAAAGTACAGTAGTGTGGGGCACAGTGTTGGGAGAGCAAGGCAGTGTGGGGCATTGTGGTGAAATAGTACTAAATTATGTGAAGCACAGTGGTGTGATACTACAGCAGTGAGGGGCAGAGTGGTTAGAGAGTACAGCAATGTGGGACACAGTGTTGGGAGAGTATAATAGTGTGGGGCACGGCGGTGGGAGAATAAAGTAATGTGGGGCAGGATGGTGGGAGAGAACGGCAGTGTGGGGCAAAGCGGTGGAAGAGTACAACAATCTGGGGCACATTGGCGGAAGAGTACAGCAGTGTAGGGCACATCGGTGGGAGGGTACAGCAATGTGGGGCACAAGGTGTGAGAGTAGAGAAATATGGGGCATAATGGCGGGAGAATACAGCAGTCTAGGGCACAGTGGTGGGAGAGTAAAGCAGTGTGGGACACATTGGTGGATGAGTACATCAGCGTGGGGCGCAGTGGTGGAAGCGTACAGCAATATAGGGCACAGTAGTGGGAGAGTACAGCAGTGTGGGTCACAGTGTTGAGAGAGCATAACAGTGTTTGGTAAAGAGGTGGAAGATTAAAGCAGTGTGCGTCACAGTGGTGGGAGAGTACAGCAGTGTGGGGCACATTCGTGGGAGAGTAGAGGGGTGTGGGGCACATTCATGGGAGAGTAGAGGGGTGTGGGGCACATTCGTGGGAGAGTACAGCAGTGAGGGGCACAGCGGCGGCTGAGTCCAGCAGAGTGGGTCTCAGAGATGGGAGAACACAGCAATTTGGGGCACAATGTTGGGGGAATAGAGCAACGTGGGGCAGAGTGTTGAGAGAGTGGAGCAGTGTGAGCACAGTGGTGGGAGAGTATAGGAATGTGGGATACAGTGACGGGAGAGTACAATAGTGTAGGGCATAGTGTTGGGAGAGCATAACAGTGTGTGCTACAGTGTTGGGAGAATTCTGCAGTGTGGGGCACAGTAATGGGAGATTACAGCATTGTGGGACAAAGTGGTGGTAAAGTAGAGTAGTGCTGGGCACAGTAACAGGAGAGTAGAACAGTGTGGGGTACAGTAGTGGGAGAGTACATCATATGGGGCAAATGGTGAGAGAGTACAACAGTGAGGGGCACATGGTGGAAGAGTAGAGCAGTGTGGGGCAAAGTGGTGGGAAAATAGTGTGGGGTAGAGTGTTGGGAGAGTACACCAGTGTAGGGCAGAGTGGTGGGAGAGTACAGCGGTGTGGGGCACAGCGGTGGGAGAGTACAGAAGAGTGGCGCAGTGGTAGGAGAGCACAGCAGTGCGGGGCACTGTGGTGGGAGAAAGCTGCAGTGTGGGGCAGATGTGATGGTAGAGTACAGCTGTGTTGGGCACAATAATGGGAGAGTACAGCAGTGTGGGGCACAGTGGTGGGAGAGTACAGTAGTGTGGGGTACAGTGATGGGAGAATACAGCAGTGTTTGGGACAGGGATGGGAGAGTACAGCAGTGAGGGGCACAGTGGTAGGAGAATAGGGCAGTTTGGGGCATAGTTGTTGGAAAGTACAGACGTGTGGGGCACAGTGGTGGGAGAGTACAGCAATATAGGGCACAGCGGCTGGAGAGTACAGCAGTGTAGGACACATTAGTGGGAGAGTACAGCAATATCGGGCAGAGTGGTAGGAGAATACAATAGTGAGGGTAACGGTGGGTGGAGAGAAGAGTAGTGTGGGTAACAGTGATAGGAGAGCACAGCAATGTGGGGCACAGTGTAAAGAGAATAAAGCAGTGTTGGGCAGAGTAGTGAGAAAGTACAGCAGTTTGGGGCACAATGGTGGGATAGTACAGCAATATGGGGCACCGCGGCGGGAGAGTATAGCAGTATCGGACACACTGTTGGGAGAGTAGAACAGTGTAGGGCAGAGTGGTGGGAGAGCACAGCAATGTGGAACACAGTGGTGGGAGAGTACAGCAATATGGGGCACAGTGGCCGGAGATTATAGCAGTGTGTGGAGCACAGTGGTGAGAGAGTACAGCAGTGTGCTGCAAATTCATGGGAGAGTACAACAGTGAAGGGCACATGGTGGAAGAATACAGGAGTGTGGGGCACAGTGGTGGGAGAGTACAGCAGTGTTGGGCACAGTGGTGAAAAAGTAGAGCATTGTAGGGAAAGCGGTGGGAGAGTACAGCAGTGTGGGGAAAAATGACAGAACAGTAGAGCAGTGTGGAGCAGAGTGGAGGGAGAATACAATACTATGGGACACTGTGATGGGAGACTACACCAGTGTAGGGCACAGTGTTGTGAGAGTACAGCAGTGTGGGGCAGAGATATGGGAGAGTACAGCAGTGTGGGTCACAGTGTTGAGAGAGCATAACAGTGTGTGCCACTGTGGTGGGAGAATAAAGCAATATGGGGCAGAGTGGTGGGAGAGTACAGCAATTTGGGTTACAGTGGTGGAAGAGTACAATAATATGGGGCACATTGGCGGGAGAGTACAGCAGTGTAGGGCACAGTCGTGGGAGAGTACAGTAATGTGGGGCACAGGGTGGGAGAGTACAGCAATATGGGGCATAGTAACGGGAGAATACAGCAGTTTAGGGCACAGTGGTGGATGAGTACATCAGCGTGGGGCACAGTGGCGAAAGCGTATAGCAATATTGGGCACAGTGGTGTGAGACTACAGCAGTGTGGGTCACAGTGTTGGGAAAGCACAATAGTTTGGGGTAGAGAAGTGGGAGATTAAGGCAGTGTGGGGCAGAATGGTGGAAGAGTGCAGGAGTGTGGAGCATATTCGTGGGAGAGTACAGGAGTGTGGGGCAAAGTGGTGGAAGAGTACTGCAGTGAGGGGCACAGTGGTGGGTTAATACAGCAGCAGTGTGGGCACAATGGTGGGAGAGTATAGCAATGTGGGTCACGGTGGCGGGAGAGTATAGTAGTGTAAGGCACAGTAGTGGTAAAAAAGTGTAGGGCACAGTGGTGGGAGAGGAGAGCAGTGTGGGGTCACAGTGGTGGGAGAGTATAGCAATATGGGGCACATAAGCGAGAGATCACAGAACTCTAGGGCACACTGGTAGGAGAGTAAAGCAATATGGGGCACAGTGGTGGTAGAAGACAGCATTGTTGGGCACACTGGTGGAAGAGTACAGTAATATGGGGCACAGTGGTGGGAGAATAAAACAATGTGGGGTACATTGGCGGGAGAGTACAGCAATGTAGGGCAGAGTGGTGGGAGAATACAGCGGTGTGGTCGCAGTGGTGGAGGAGTACAGCAGAGTGGGGCACAGTGGTAGGAGAGCACAGCACTATGGGGCACAGTGTTGGGAGAATGCTGCAATGTGGGGCAGGGTGATGGGGGAGTACATCACTGTTGGGCACAGTAATGGGAGAGTACAGCAGTGTGGGGCACAGTTTTGGGAAAGTACAGCAGTGTGGGGTACATTGGTGGGAGAGTAGAGCTTTGTGGGGCACAATGATGGGGATGTACATCAGTATAGGGTACAGTGTTGGGAGAGTACAGCAGTATGGGGCAGAGTGGTGGGAGAGTACAGCAGTGTAGGGCATAGCGGTGGGAGAGTACATCAGAGTGGCGCACAGTAGTGGGAAAGCACCGCAGTGTGGGGCACATTGGATGTGAGAATACAGCAGTGTTTGGGACAGTGATGGGAGAGTACAGCAGTGGGGGGCACAGTGGTGGGAGAGTACAGCAGAGTGGGGCACAGTGGTGGGAGAGAACAGCAGTGTGGGGCAGAGTGGTGGGAGAATACAGCAGTGAATGGGAAAGTGATGTTAGAGCACAGCAGTGTGGAACAGAGTGGTAGGAGAATAAAGCAGTGTGGAGCAGAGTGGTTGGAGAGTAGAGAAATTTGGGGCAAAGTGGTGGGAGAGTACAGCAATAAGGGGCACATCGGCGGGAGAGTACAGCAGTGAAGGACACACTGGTGGGAGAGTACAGCAGTGTAGGAAACAGTGGTTGGAGAATAGAGCAGTGTTTGGGATAGTGATTGGAGAGTACAGAAGTGAGGGGCACAGTGGTAGGAGAATAAAGCAGTGTGGGGCAGAGTAGTGACAGAAAACAGCAGTGTGGGGCACAGTGGTGGGAGAGGAAAGCAATATGGGGCACTGCGACGGGAGAGTACAGCAGTATAGGACACACTCGTGGGAGTGTACAGCGGTGTAGGGCAGAGTCGTGGGAAAGCACATCAGTGCGGGACACAGTGGTGCGAGAGTACAGCAATATATGGCACAGTGGCGGGAGAGTATATCAGAGTTGGGCAAAGTAATGGGAGAGTACAGCAGTGTGGGGCCCAGTGGTGCGAGGGTACAACAGTATGGAGTACATTGGTGGGAGAGTAGAGCTTTGTGGGGCACAATGATGGGAAATTACAGCAGTGTAGAGTACAGCGTTGGGAGAGTACAGTAGTGTGGGGCAGAGTGGTGGGAGAGTACAGCAGTGTGGCGCACAGTGGTAGGAAAATAAAGTAGTATGGAGTACAGTGGTTGGAGAGTACAGCACTATGAATCACAGCGGCGGGATAGTTCAGCAGCGTAGGACACACTGGTGAGAGAGTACAGCAGTGAGGGGCACATTGGGTGGAGAGTGCAACTGTGTGGGTAACAGTGATGGGAGAGCACAGCATTGTGGGGCACAGTGGTAGGAGAATAAAGCAGTGTGGGCCAGAGAGGTGAGAGAGTACAAAAGTGTGGGGCACTATTGTGGGAGAGTACAGCAATATGGGGCAAAGCGGCGGGAGAGTAGAGCAGTGTAGGACACACTGGTGGGAGAGTATAGCAGTGTAGGACAGAGTGGTGGGATAGCACAGCAATGTGGGACACAGTGGTGGGAGATTACAGCAATATGGGACACAGTGGTGGGAGAGTATAACAGTGTGGGGCACAGTGGTGGGATAGTAGAGCGTTGGGGGGCAAATTGGTGGAAGAGTACAGCACTGTGAGGCGCAGTGGTGGGAGATTATAGAAATGTGGGGCATAGTGGCGGGAGAGTACAGTAGTGTAGGGCACTATAGTAGTAGATTAAAGAAATGTAGGACACAGTGGTGGGAGAGGACAGCAATATGGGGCATAAGTGGCGAGAGTACAGCAATGTAGGGCATAGTGGTTGGAGAGTAGAGCAGTGTGGGGCACAGTGGTGAGAGAATACAGCTGTGTTTGGGACAGTGATGGGAGAGCGCAGCAGTGTGGTGCACAGTGATAAGGGAATAAAGAAATGTGGGGCACAGTAGTTGGAGAGTAGCAGTGTAGGACACAGTGGTTGGAGAGTACAGCAATATCGGACACAGCGGCGGCAGTTTACAGCAGTGTAGGACACACCGGTGGAAGAGTACAGCAGTGTAGGGCAGAGTGGTGGGAGAGTACAGCAGTGTGGGGCACAGTGGTGGGAGAGTGAAGCAGTGTAGGACTCACTGGTTAGAGAGTACAGCATTGTAGGGCAGAGTGGTGGGAGAGCACAGCAATGTGGGACACAGTGGTGGGAGAGTAAAGCAATATGGGGCAAAGTGGCGGGAGAGTATAACAGTGTGGGGCACAGTGGTGGGAGAGTAGAGCAGAGTGGGGCACGTGTTTGGAGAGCACAGCAGTGTGGGGTACAGTGGTGGGAGAATGGTGCAGTGTGGGGCAGAGTGATAAGAGAGTACAGCAGCGTTGGGCACAGGAATGGGAGAGTAGAGCAGTGTGGGGCACATTGGTGGGAGAGTACAGCAGTATGGGGTACAATGGTGGGAGAGTACAGCATTGTGGGGAAAATTATGGGAAATTACAGCAGTGTAGGGTACAGTGTTGGGAGAGTACAGCAGTGTGGGCAGAGTGGTGGGAGAGTAAAGCAGTGTAGGGCAAAGTGGTGGGAGAGTACATTAGAGTGGGGCACAGTGGTGGGAGGGCACCGCAGTGTGGGGCAGAGTGGATGTGAGAATACAGCAGTGTTTGGGAAAGTGATGGAAGATTACAGCAGTGACGGGCACAGTGGTGAGAGAGTACAGCAGAGTGGGGCACAGTGGTGGAAGGGCACAGTAGTGTGGGGCACAGTGGTGGGAAAATACAGCAGTTTTTGTGATAGTTATGGGAGAGCACAGCAGTGTGGGGCAGATTGGTAGGAGAATAGAGCAGTGTGGGGCACAGTGATTGGGGAGTAAAAAAGTGTGGGGCACAGTAGTGGGAGAGTACATCAGAGTGAGACACAGTGGAGGGAGAGCACCGCAGTGTAGGGCACAGTGGATGTGAGAATACAGCAGTGTTTGGGACAGTGATGAGGGAGTACAGCAGTGAGGGGCACAGTGGTGGGAGAGTACAACAGAGTGGGGAAAAGTGGTGCGACAGCACAGCAGTGTGGAGCACAGTGGTGGGAAAATACATCTGTGTTTGAGACAGTGATGGGAGAGCACAGCAGTGTGGAGCAGAGTGGTAGGAGAATAGAGCAGTATGGAGCACACTGATTGGAGAGTACAGCACTGTAGGACACACTGGTGGGAGAGTAGAGCACTGTAGGACGCATTGGTGGGAGAATACAGCAGTGTTTGGGACAGTGATGGGAAATTACAGCGGTGAAGGGCACAGTGGTAGGAGAATAAAGCAGTGTGGGGCTGAGTGGTGAGAGAGAACAGCAGTATGGGGCACGGTGGTTGGATAGTACAACAGTGTGGGGCACAGTGGTGGGAGAATAAAGCAATGTGGGACAGAGTGGTGAGAGAGTTCAGCAGTTTGGGGTACTTTGCGGGAGAGGACAGCAGTGTAGGGCACAGCAGTGGAAGAGTAGAGTAGTGTGGGGCACAGGGTTGGAGACTAGAGCAATATGGGACATAGTGGAGGGAGAATACTGCAAAGTAGGGCACATTGGTGGGAGACTACAGCAGTGTGGGTCACAGTGTTGGGAGAGCACAACAGTGTGGGGTAAAGAGGTGGGAAATTAAAGTAGTGTGGGGCAGAGTGGTGGGAGAGTACAGCAGTGTGGGGCACATTGGTGGGAGACCGCAGGAGTGTGGGGCACAGTGGTGGAAGAATTAAGCAGTGTGGGGCACAGTAGTGGGAGAGAACATCAGTATAGGCAGAGTGGAGGGAGAGTATAGCAATGTGAGGGGCACAGTGGGTGGAGAGTACAATTGTGTGGGTAACAGTGATGGGAGATCACAGCACTGTGGGGCACAGTGGTAGGAGAATTAAGCAGTGTGGGCCAGAGTGGAGAGAGAGTACAAAAGTGTGGGGACAATGGTGGGAGATTACAGCAATATGGGACAAAGCGGCGGGAGAGTAATGCAGTGTAGGACACACTGGTGGGAGTGTACAGCAGTGTAGGACAGAGTGGTGGGATACCACAGCAATATGGGACACATTGGTGGGAGATTACAGCAATATGGGGCACAGTGGCGGGAAAGTATAACAGTGTGGGGCACAGTGGTGGGAGAGTATAGTGTTGGGGGGTAAATTGGTGGGAGAGTACAGCACTGTGAGGCGCAATGTTGGGAGAGTATAGTGATGTGAGGCACAGTGGCATTAGAGCACAATACTGTAATGCACAGTAGTGGTAGAGTAAATAAGTGTAAGACACATTGGTGGGAGAGGACAGCAATATGGGGCATAAGTGGCGTGAGAGAACAGGAGTGTAGGGCACACTGGTGGGAGACTACAGCAGTGTGGGGCACAGTGGTGGGAGAGTAGAGCATTATGGGGCAAAGTGAGGGAGAGTACAGCAGTGTGGGGTAAAATGACAGGACAGTAGAATAGTGTGGGGTACAGTAGTGGGAGAGTAGAGCAGTGTGGAGCGCAGTGATGAGAGAGTACAGTAGTGTGCGGCAAAGTGGTGGGAGAGTAGAGCAGTGTCGGGAACAGCGACAGGACAGTAGAGCAGAGTGGGGCAGAGTTGTGGAAGAATCCAGCAGTGTGGGGAACAGTGGTGGGAGAGTAGAGCAGTGTAGGGCACATTGGTGGGAAAGTACAACAGTGAGGGGCACATGGTGGAAGAGTACAGCAGTGTGGGGCACAATGGTTGAAGGGTATAGATGTGTTGGGTACAGTGGTGGGAGAGTAGAGCATTGCGGGGCAAAGTGGTGGGAGAGTAGAGCAATGTGGGAAACAGTGATAGGACAGTAGAGCAGTGTAGGGCAGAGTGGTGGGAGAGCAAAGCAGTGTGGGGCACAGTGATGTGAGACTACAGCATTGCTGGATACAGTAATGGAAGAGTACAGCAGTGTAGGGCACAGTGGTGGAAGAGTACAGCAGTATGGGGTACAGTAGTGGGAGAGTACGGAATTGTAGGGCAAAATGATGGGAAAGTACAGCAGTGTGGGACACAGTGGTGGGGAATGTACAGCAGTGTGGGGCGCAATGGTAGGAGAGTAGAGCATTTTAGTACACAATAGTTGGAAAGTACAGCAGTGTGGGTCACAATGATGGGAAAGTATAGCAGCGTGGGGCACAGTAAGTGGAAAGTACAGTAGTGTGGTGCAGAGTGCTGGGAGAGTAAAGCAGAGTGGGTCACAGTCGTGGGAGAGTACAGCAGTGTCAGGCACAATGGTGTGAGAGTACAGCAGTGGGGGCCAGAGTAGTGGGAGAGTATAGCAATGTGGGGAACAGTGGCGGGGGAGTACAGTAGTGTAAGGCAAAGTAGTGGTAGTGTAAAGAAGTGTAGAGCAAAGTGGTGGGAGAAGACAGCAATATGGGGCATAAGTGGCGGGAGAGTACAGCAGTGTAGGGCACAGTGGTGGAAGAGTACAACAGTGTGGACAGCAGTGTTTGGGACATTGATGAGAGAGCACAGCAGTGTGGGGCACAGTGGTAGAAGAATAAAGCAGTGTTGGGTACAGTGGTTGGAGAGTAAAGTAGTGCGGAGCACAGTGGTGGGAGAGTACAGCAGTGTGCAGCACAGAGGCTGGAGAGTACAGCAGTGTAGAGCACACTGGTGGGAGAGTGCAGCAGTGTAGGGCAGAGTGGTGGGAGAGTACAGCAGTGAGGGGCACAGTGGTTGGAAAGTAAACAGTGTGGGTAACAGTGATGGGAGAGCAGAGCACTGTGGGGCACAGTGGTAGGAGAATAAAGCAGTGTGGGGCAGAGTGGTGAGAGAGTAAAGCAATTTGGGGCACAGTGGTTGAAGAGTACAGCAATATCGGGCACAGCGTTGGGAGAGTAAAGCAATGTCGGACACACTGGTGGGAGAGTACAATATGGGACACAGTGGTGGGAGAATATAACAATATGGGGCAGATTGGCGGGAAAGTATAGCAGTGTGGGGCACAGTGGTGGGAAAGCGTAACAATGTGGAGCACTGTGGTGAGAGAGTAGAGCAGTGTGGGGGAGAGTGGTAGGATAGTACAGCAGTTAGGGCACAATGGTGGAAGAGTACAGCAGTGTGGGGCACAATGGTGGGAGAGTACAGAAGTGTGGGGACAATGGTGGCAGAGTAGCGCATTGTGTGGCAAAGCAGTGGGAGAGTACAGCAATATGGGGCATAGTGGCGGGAGAGTATAGCAGTGTGGGGCACAGTGATGGCAGAGCACAACAGCGTGGGGCACTGTGGTGGGAGAGTAGAGCAGTGTGGGGGAGTACAGCAGTTTTGGTCACAGTGGTGGAAGAGTACAGCAGTGTGGGACACAGTGGTGGGAGAGTACAGCAGTGTGGGGCACAGTGGTGGGAGAGTACAGCATTGCGGAGCAAAGTGGAGAAAGAGTACAGCAGTGTAGGGCACAGTGACAGGACAGTAGAGCGGTGTGGGGTACAGTAGTAGGAGAGTACAGCAGTGTGGAGCACAGTGATGAGAGAGTAAAGCAGTGTGGGGCACATTTGTGGGAGAGTACAACAGTGAGGGGCACATTTTGGAAGAGTACAGCAGTTTGGGGCACAGTTTTGGGGGAATAAAGTAGTGTGGGGCACAGTGGTGGGAGAGAACAGCAGTGTAGGCAGAGTGGAGGGAGAGTTTAGCAATGTGAGGCACAGTGGCATTAGAGCACAATACTGTAATGCATAGTACTAGTAGAGTAACTAAGTGTAAGGCACAGTAGAGGGAGAGGACAGCAATATGGGGCATAAGTGGCGTGAGAGAACAGGAGTGTAGGGCACACTGGTGGGAGAGTACAGCAGTGTGGGGCACAGTGGTGTGAGAGTACAGCATTGTGAGGCAAACTGAGGGAGAATACAGCAGTGTGGGGCAAAATGACAGGACAGTAGAGTAGTGTGCGGTACTGTAGTGGGAGAGTACAGCAGTGTGGAGCACAGTGATAAGAGAGTACAGCAGTGTGGGACAGAGTGGTGGGAGATTAGAGCAGTGTGGGGAACAGCGACAGGATAGTAGAGCAGAGTGGGGCAGAGTTGTTGAAGAATACAACAGTGTGGGGAATAGTGGGGGGAGAGTACAGCAGTGTAGGGCACATTGGTGGGAGAGCACAACAGTGAGGGGCACATGGTGGAAGAGTACTCCAGTGTAGGGTACAGTTTTGGGAAAATAAAGGAGTGTGGGACACAGTGGTGGGAGAGAACAGCAGTGTAGGCAGAGTGGAGGGAGAGTATAGCAATGTGAGGCACAGTGGCATTAGAGTACAATACTGTAATGCAAAGTAGTGGTAGAGTAACTGAGTGTAAGGCACAGTGGTGGGAGAGGACAGCAATATGAGGCATAAGTGGCGTGAGAGAACAGGAGTGTAGGGCACACTGGTGGGAGAGTACAGCAGTGTGGGGCACAGTGGCGGGAGAGTAGAGCATTGTGGGGCAAAGTGGTGGAAGAGTACAGCAGTGCTGGGCAAAATGACAGGACAGTAGAGTAGTGTAGGGTACAGTAGTGGGAGAGTACAGCAGTGTGGAACACAGTGATGAGAGAGTCCAGCAGTGTCGGGCAAAGTGGTGGGAGACTAGAGCAGTGTGGGGAACAGCAACAGGACAGTAGAGCAGAGTGGGGCAGAGTGGTGGGAGAATACAGCAGTGTTGGGAACTGAGGTGGGAGAGTACAGAAGTGTAGGGCACATTGATGGGATAGTACAACGGAGAGGGGCACATGGTGGAAGAGTACAGCAGTATGGGGCACAATGGTTGAAAAGTATGGCAGTGTGGGGTATAGTGTTGGGAGAGTACAGCATTGTGGGGCAAAGTGGTGGGAGAGTAGAGCAATGTGGGAAATAGTGATAGGACAGTAAAGCAGTGTGGGGCAGATTGGTGGGAGAGTAAAGCAGTGTGGGGCACAGTGATGTGAGAGTACAACATTGTTGGGCACAGTAATGGGAGAATACAGCAGTGTGGGGCACAGTGGTGGGAAAGTACAGCAGTATGGGGTACAGCAGTGGGAGAGTACAGCAGTGTTGGGCGTAGTGGTGTGAGAGTACAGCATTTTCGTACACAATATTTGGAGAGTACAACAGTGTGAGTCACAATGATGGGAAAGTAGAGAAGCATCGGGCACAATGATTGGAAAGTACAGTAGTGTGGGACACAGTGTGAGGAGAGTAAAGCAGTGTGGGTCACAGTGGTGTGAGCGTACAGCAGTATGGGGCACAGTGGTGGAAGAGTATAGCAATGTTGAGCATAGTGGCGGCAGAGAACAGTAGTGTACAGCACAGTAGTGGTAGAGTAAAAAAGTGCACTGCACAGTAGTGGGAGAGGACAACAATTTGGGGCATAAGTGGCGGGAGAGTATAGCAGTGTAGGGCACAGTGGTGAGAATGTACAGCAGTATGGGGCACAATGGTGGGAAAATACAGCATTTTTGGGATAATGATGGGAGAGCACAGCAGTGCGGGGCACATTGGTAGGAGAATAAAGCAGTGTGGGGCACATTGGTTGAAGAATAAAGTATTATGGGGTACAGCGGCGGGCGAGTACAGCAGTGTAGGACACACTGTTGGGAGAGTACAGCAGTGTAGGACACACTGTTGGGAGAGTACAGCAGTGTAGGGTAAAGTAGTGGGAGAGTACAGCAGTAAGGGGCTAATTGGGTGGAGAGTACAGCAGTGAGGGTAACAGTAATGGAAGAGCACAGCAGTGTGAGGTACAGTGGTAGGAGAATAAAGCAGTGTGGGACAGAGTGGTGAGAGAGTACAGGAGTGTGGGGCACAGTGAAGGGAGAGTACAGCAATATGGGGCACAGCGGCGGTAGAGTAAAGCAGTGCAGGACATACTAGTGAGAGAGTACAGCAGTGTAGGGCAGAGTGGTGGGAGAGCACATAAATGCACAAAGTAGTGGAAGAGTACAGCAATATGGGGCACAGTGGCGGGAGAGTATAGCAGTGTGAGGCACAGTGATGGGAGAGCACAATAGTGTGGAGCACTATATTGGGAGAGTAGAGCATTTTGGGGCACAGTGTTGGGAGAGTACAGCAGTGTGGGGCACAGTGGTGGAAGAGTACAGCAGTGTGGGGCACAGTGGTGGGAGAGTACAGCAGTGTGGGGCACACTGATGGAAGAATAAGGCATTGTGGGGCAAAGTGGTGGGAGAGTACAGCAGTGTGGGGTGCAGCGATGAGAGAGTAGAGCAATATTGGGCACAGTGGCGGGGGAGAGTATAGAAGTTTGGAGCACAGTGATGACAGAGCACAACAGTGTGGGGCACTGTGGAGGGAGAGTAGAGTAGTGTGGGGGACAGTGGTGGGATAGTACAGTAGTGATGGCCACAGTGGTTGAAGAGTACAGCAGTTTGGGGCACAGTGGTGGGAGAGTACAGCAATATGGGGAACAGCGGCTGGGGAGTACAGCAGTGTAGGGCAGAGTGGTGGGACAGCACAGCAGTGTAGGGTAGAGTTATGGGAGAGCACAGCAATATGGGACACAGTGGTGGGAGAGTACAGCAATATGGGGCAGAGTGGCGGGAGAGTATAGCAGTGTGAGGCACAGTGGCGGGAAAGGACAACATTATGGAGCACTGTGGTGAGAGAGTAGAGCAGAGTTGGGGACAGTGGTGGGAGAGTACAGCAGTGTCGGCACAGTGGTTGGAGAGTACAACAGTGTGGGTAACAATGATGGGAGAGCAGAGTATTGTGGGACACAGTGGTAGGAGAATAAAGTACTCTGGGGCAGAGTGGTGATAGAGTACAGCAATTTGGGGCACAGTGGTGGGAGAGTGCAGCAATATGGGGTACAGCGGTGGGAGAGTAAAGCAATGTAGGACACACTGGTGGGAGAGTACAGCAGTTTAGGGCAGAGTGGTGGGAAAGCACAGCAATATGGGACACAGTGGTGGGAGAGTACAGCAATATTGGGCATAGTGGCGGGAGAGTATAGCAGTGTGGGGCACAGTGGTGGGAGAGGACAACATCATGGAGCACTGTGGTGAGAGAGTAGAGCAGGGTTGGGGACAGTAGTGGGAGAGTACAGCAGTGTGGGGTACAATGGTGGAAGAGTACAGCAGTGTGGGGAACATTGGTGGGAGAGTAGAGCAGAGTGGGGCGCAGTGGTGGGTGAGTACAGCAATATAGGGCAGAGTGGCGGGAGAGTATAGCAGTGTGGAGCACAGTGATGGAAGAGTACAGCAGTGTGGGGAACAGTTGTGGGAGAGTACAGCATTGTGGGGGAAAGTGGTGGGAGAGTACGGCAGGGTAGGACACAGTGACAGGACAGTAGAGCAGTGTGGGGTACAGTAGCAGGAGAGTACAACAGTGTGGAGCACGGTGGTGAGAAAGTACAGCAGTGTGTGGCACATTGTTGGAAGAGTACAACAGCGAGGGGCACATATTGGAAGAGTACAGAAGGGTGGGACACAATGGTGGAAGAGTGCAGCAGTGTGGGGACAGTGGTGGGAGAGTACAGCATTGTGGGAAAAAATGGTTGGAGAGTTCCGCAGTGTGGGGAGCAGTGACACGACAGTAGAGCAGTGCTGGGCAGAGTGGTGGGAGAATACAGCAGTTTTGGGCAGAGTGATGAGAGAGTGCAGCAGTGTTGGGCATAGTAATGGGAGAGTACATCATTTTGGGGCACATTGGTGGGGGAGTACAGCAGTGTGGGATCCAGTGGTGGGAGAGTACAGAATTGTGAGGCACAATGAAGGGAGAGTACAGCAGTGTAGGGCGCACTGTTGGGAGAGTACGACAGTGTGGGGCACAATGATGGGAGAGTACAACAGTGTGGGTCACAATGATGGGAAAGTAGAGAAGCATGTGGTACAATTATTGGAAAGTACAGTAGAGTGGGGCACAGTGTGGGGAGAGTAGTGTGGGTCACAGTGACGGGAAAGTACAGCAGTGTGAGGCACGGTGGTGTGAGCGTACAGCAGTATGGAGCACAGTGGTGGGAGAGTATAGCAATGTGGGGCATAGTGGCGGGAGAGTACAGTAGTGTACGGCACAGTAGTGGTATAATAAGAAGTGTACTGCACAGTGGTGGGAAAGGACAGCAATATGGGGCATAAGTGGCAGGAGAGTATAGCAGTGTATGGCACAGTAGTGGGAGAGTATAGCAGTGTGGTGCACAATGGTGGGAAAATACAGCATTTTTGGGATATTGATAGAAGAGGACAGCACTATGGGGCACAGCGGTAGGAGAATAAAGCAGTGTGGGGCACAGTGGTTGGAGAATACAGCATTATGGGGCACAGTGGCGGGAGAGTACAGTAGTGTAGGACCCACTGGTGGGAGAGTTCAGCAGTGTAGGGCAGAGTGGTGGGAGAGTACAGCAGTGAGGGGCAAATTGGGTGGAGAGTAGAGCAGGGGGTAATAGTGATGGAAGGGCACAGCAGTGCCGGGTAAAGTGGTAGGAGAATAAAGCAGTGTGGGACAGAGTGGTGAGAGAGTACAGCAGTGTAAGGCAGAATGGTGGGAGAGCACATAAATGTTGGACAAAGTGGTGGAAGAGTACAGCGATATGGGGCACAGTATTGGGAGAGTACAGCAGTGTGGGGCACAGTGGTGGAAGAGTACAACAGTGTGTGGCACAGTGGTGGGAGAGTACAGCAGTATGGGGCAAAGTGGTGGAAGAATATGGTATTGTGGGGCAAAGTGGTGGGAGAGTACAGCAGTGTGGGGCGCAGAGGTGGAAGAGTACAGCATTATTGGGCACAGTGGCGGGAGAGTATAAAAGTTTGGGGCACAGTGATGACAGAGCACAACAGTGTTGGGCACAGTGTTGGGAGAGCACAGCAATGTGGGGCACAGTGGTGGGAGAGTACAGCAGTGTTGGGCGCAGTGATTAGAGAGTACAGTATTTTAATACACAATATTTGGAGAGTACATCTGTGTGGGTCACAATGATTGGAAAGTAGAGCAACATGGGGCACAATGACTGGAAAGTACAGTAGTGTGGGGCGCAGTGTTGGGAGAGTAAAGCAGTGTGGGTCACATTGGTGTGAAAGTACAGCAGTGTGGGACTCAGTGGTGTGAGAGTATAGCAATGTGAGGCATAGTGGCGTGAGAGTATAGTAGTGTCAGGCACAGTAGTGGTAGAGTAAAGAAGTGTACAGGACAGTGGTGGGAGAGGACAGCAATATGGGGCATAACTGTCGGGAGAGTACAGCAGTGTGGGGCACAGTGTTGGGACAATACAGCAGTGTTTGGAACATTGATGGTAGAGCACAACAGTGCGGGGCAAAGTGGTAGGAAAATAAAGCAGTGTGGGGGACAGTGATGGAAGAATACAGCATTATGGGGCACAGCGTTGGTCGAGTAGAGCAGTGTAGTACACACTGGTGGGAGAGTACAGCAGTGTAGGGCAGAGTGGTGGGAGAGTACAGCAGTGAGGGACAAAGTGGGTGGAGAGTACAGCAGTGTGGGTAACAGTGATGGGAGAGCGCAGCAGTGTTGGGCAGAGTGGTGAGAGAGTACAGCAGTGTGGGGCACAGTGGAGGGAGAGTAGAGGAATATGGGGCACCGCGACGGTAGAGTAAAGCAGTGTAGGACACACTGGTGAGAGAGTACAGCAATGTAGGGCAGAGTGGTGGGAGAGCACAGCAATGTGGGACACATTGGTGGGACAGTACAGCAAAATGGGGCACAGTGGCGGAAGAGTACAGGAATATTGGGCAACGCGGCGGTAGAGTAAAGCAGTGTAGGATACACTGGTGAGAGAGTACAGCAGTGTAGGGCAGAGTGGTGGGAGAGCACAGCAATGTGGGAGAGAGTGGTGGGAGAGCACAACAATATGGGGCACAGTGGCGAGAGAGTACAGTAGTGTGGGCACAGTGGTGTAGAGTACAGTAGTATGGGGCACAGTGGTGGGAGAATAAAGCATTGTGGGGCAAAGTGGTGGGAGAGTACAGCAGTGCGGGGCGCAGCGGTGGGAGAGTACAGAAATATGGGGCACAGTGGCGGGAGAGTATAACAGTGTGGGGCACAGTGGTGGGAGAGCATAAAAGTATGGAGCAATGTTGTGGGAAAGTAGAGGAGTGTGGGGGACAGTGGTGGGAGAGTACAGTAGTGTGGGCCACATTAATGGAAGAGTACAGCAGTTTGGGGCACAGTTGTGGGAAAGTACAGCAGTGTAGAGCACAGTGGTGGAAGAGTACAGCATTGTGGGCAAAGTGGTGGAAGAGCACAGTAGTGTAGGGCACAGTGATTGGACAATAGAGCACTGTGGGTTACATTAGTAGGAGAGTACAGCAATGTGGAGCAGATTGGTGAGAGAGTACAGCAGTGTGAGGCACTTTGGTGGGAGAGTACAACAGTGAGGGGCACATGGTGTAAGAGTGCAACGGTGTTGGGCACAGTGGTTGGAGAGTACAGCAGTGTGGGGCACAGTGGTGGGAGAGTACAGCATTATGGGGCAGAGTGGTGGGAGAGTACAGCAGTGTGAGGAACAGTGACAGGACAATAGCGCAATATGGAGCAGAGGGGTAGGATAATGCAGCAGTGTGGGGCAGTGATGGGAGAGTAGAGCAGTGTGGAGCACAGTAATGAGAGAGTACAGTAGTGTAGGGCACAGTAGTGATAGAGTAAGTAAGTGTAGGGGACAATGGAGGGAGAGGTCAGCAATATTGAGCATAAGTGGAGGGAGAGTATTGCAGTGTAGGGCACAGTTGTGGGAGAGTACAACAGTGTGGGGCACAGTGGTGGGAGAGTACAGCAATATGGAGCACATGAGAGGGAGATTACAGTAGTCTAGAGCACATTGGTGGGAGAGTAAAGCAGTGTGGGGCACAGCGGCTTTAGAAGACAGCATTGTTGGGCACACTGCTGGAAAAGTACAGCAATATGGGACAGAGTGGTGGGAAAATAAAGCAGTGTGGGGTACAGATGCGGCAGAGTATAGCAGTGTATTGCAGACTGGTGGGAGAATATAGCGATGTGGGGCACAGTGGTGGGAGAGTACAGCAGAGTGGGGTACAGTGGTGGGAGAGCACAGCAGTGTCGGGCACAGTGGTGGGAGAATGCAGCAGTGTGGGGCAGAGTGATAGGAGAGTACAGCAGTGTTGGGCACAGTAATGGGAGAGTACAGCAGTGTGGGGCACACTGGTGGGAGAGTAAAGCAGTGTGGGGTACATTGGTGGAAGAGAACAGCTTTGTGGGGCAGAATTATGGGAAAGTACAGCAGTGTAGGGTACAGAGTTGGGAGAGTACAGCAGTGTGGGGCAGAGTGGTGGGAGAGTAGAGCAGTGAGGGGCACAGTGGTGGGTGAGTACAGCAGAGTAGGGCACAGTGGTGAGAGAGAAAGGCAGTGTCGGGCACTGTGGTGGGAGAATACAGCAGTGTTTGGGACAGTGATAGGAGAGCACAGCAGTGTAGGGCACAGTGGTAGAAGAATGAAGCAATGTGGGGCACAGTGGTTGGAGAGTACAGAAGTGTGGTGCAAAGTGGTCTTAGATTACAGAAATATGGGGCTCGTCGACGGGAGAGTACAGCAGTGTAAGACACTCTGGTGAGAGAGTTCAGCAGTGAGGACACAGCGCTGGGACAATACACCAGTTTGGGATAGTGATGAGAGAGTACAGCAGTGAGGGGCACAGTGGTAGGAGAATAAAGCAGTGTGGGGCACAGTGGTGGGAGAGTAGAGCAATATGGGGCACAGCGGCGGGAGAGTACAGCAGTGTAGGCCACACTGGTGGGAAAGCACAGCAGTGTAGCGCAGAGTGGTGAGAGAGCACATCAGTGCGGGGCACAGTGGTGGGAGAGAACAGTAATAAGGGGCACAGTAGCGGGAGAGTATAGCAGTGTGGGGCACAGTGATGGGAGAGCACAACAGTGTGAGGTGCTGTGGTGTGAGATTAGAGCAGTGTGAGGGACAGTTGTGGGAGAGTGCAGTAGTGTGGGCCACAGTGGTGGAAGAGTACAGCAGTGTGGGGCACAGCTGAGGGAGAGTAGAGCAGTGTGTGGCACAGTGGAGGGAGAGTACAACATTGTGAGAGCAAAGTGGTGGGAGAGTACAGCAGTGTGGGCCACAGTGACAGGATATTAGAGCAGTGTGGGGTACTGTAGTTGGAGTGTACAGCATTGTGGAGCACAGTGGTGAGAGAGTACAGCTGCGTGGGCCACAGTGGTGGGAGAGTACAACAGTCAGGGGCACATGGTGGAAGAATACAGCACTGTAGGGCACAGTGGTGGAAGAGTACAGCAATGTGGGGCAAAGTGGTGGGAGAGTACAGTCGTGTGGATCACAGTGTTGGGAGAGCATAGCAGTGTGGGGCACAGTGGTGAGAGAATAAAGCAATGTGGGGCACATCAGAGGGAGATTACAGCAATCTAGGGCACACTAGTGGAAGAGTAAAGCAGTGTGGGGCACATTGGCTTTAGAAGACAGGATTGTTGGGCACGCTAGTGAAAGAGTACAGTGGTGGGAAAATAAAGCAGTGTAGGGTAGAGTGGCGGCAGAGTACAGCAGTGTATTGCAGAGTGGTGGGATAGTACAGCTGTGTGGGGCACAGTGGTGGGAGAGTACAGGAGAGTGGGTCACAGTGGTGGGAGAGCACAGCAATGTTGGACACAGTAGTTGGAGAATGCTGCAGTGTGGGGCAGAGAGATGGGAGGGTACAGCAGTGTTGAGCACAGTAATGGGAGAGTACAACAGTGTGGGGCACACTGGTGGGAGAGTACAGCAGTGTGGGATACATTGATGGAAGAGTACAGCTTTATGGGGCAGAATTATGGGAAAGTACAGCAGTGTAGGGTACAGTGTTGGGAGAGTACAGCAGTGTGGGGCACAGTGGTGGGAGAGAAGAGCAGTGAGGGGCACATTGGTGGGAGAGTACAGCAGAGTGGGGCACAGTCGTGGGAGAGCACAGCAGTGTGGGGCACAGTGGTGGGAGAATACAGCAGTGTTTGGGACTGTGATGGGAGAGCACAGCAGTGTGGGGCACACTGGTGGGAGAGTACAGCAGTGTGGGGTACATTGGTGGAAGAGTACAGCTTTGTGAGTCAGAATTATGGGAAAGTACAGCAGTGTAGGGTACAGTGTTGGGAAAGTACATCAGTGTGGGGCAGAGTGGTGGGAGAGTAGAGCAGTGAGGGGCATAGTGGAGGGAAAGCAAAGCAGTGTGGGGCAAAGTGGTGGGAGAATACAGCAGTGTTTGGGACAGTGATGGGAGAGCAAAGCAGTGTGGGGCACAGTGGTAGGAGAATAAAGCAGTGTGGGGCACATTGGTTGAGAGTACAGAGGTGTGGTGCAAAGTGGTTGGAGAGTACAGTAATATGGGGCTCGCCGAAGGTAGAGTACAGCAGTGTATGACACTCGGGTGGGATAGTTCAGCAGTGTAGGACACGGTGTTGGGAGAATACAGCAGTTTGGGATAGTGATGGGAGATTACAACAGTGAAGGACACATTGGTAGGAGAATAAAGCAGTGTGGGGCACATTGGTGTGAGAGTAAAGCAATGTGGGGCACAGCGGCGGGAGAGTACAGCAGTGTAGGCCACACTGGTAGGAAAGTACAGCAGTGTAGGGCAGAGTGGTAGGAGACCACATCAAAGTGGGACACAGTGGTGGAATAGTACAGCAATATGGGGCACAATGGCGGGAGAGTATAGCAGTGTGGGGAACACTGTGGTGGGAGAGTAGAGTAGTGTGAGGGAGAGTGGTGGGAGAGTACAGCAGCGTGGGGCACAGTGGTGGAAGAGTACAGCAGTGTGGGGCACAGTTGAGGGAGAGTAGAGCAGTGTGAGACACAGTGCAGAGAGAGTACATCATTGTGGGGCAAAATGGTGGGAGAGTACAGCAGTGTGGGCCACAGTGACAGGATAGTAGAGCAGTGTGAGGTACTGTAGTTGGAGTGTACAGCATTGTGGAGCACAGTGGTGAGAGAGTACAGCAGTGTGGGCCACACTGGTGGGAGAGTACAACAGTGAGGGGCACATGGTGGAAGAATACAGCAGTGTAGGGGACAGCGGTGGAAGAGTACCGCAGTGTGGGGCACAGTGGTGGGAGAGTACAGCAATGTAGGGTAAAGTGGTGGGAGAGTACAGTAGTGTGGGTCACAGTGTTGGGAGAACATAACAGTGTGGGGCACAATGGTGGGAGAATAAAGCAATGTGGGGCAAAGTGGCTGGAGAGAATAGCAGCTTGGGGCGCATTGGTTGAAGAGTACAACAATCTTGGGCACAATGGCGGGAGACTACAGCAGTGTAGGGCACAGCGGTGGGAGAGTAGAGTAGTGTGGGGCACAGGGTTGGAGAGTACAGTAATATGGGGCATAGTGGCGGGAGAATACAGCAGTTTAAGGCACAGTTGTGGGAGAGTAAAGAAGTATGGGACACACCGGTGGATGAGTACATCAACGTGGGGCACTGTGGTGGAAGCATACTGCAATATAGGGCACAGTGGTGGGTGAGTACAGCAGTGTGGGTCAGAGTGTTGGGAGAAAAAAACATTGTGGGGTACAGAGATGGGAGATTAAAGCAGTGTGGGGCAGAGTGGTGGGAGAGTAGAGCAGTGTTGGGCACAGTGATTGGAAAGTGCAGGAGTTTGGGGCACAGTTGTGGGAGAAGAAAGCAATGTGGGGTACAGTGGTTGAAGAGAACAGCAGTGTGGGGGCACAGTGGAGAAAGAGTATAGCAATGTGGGGCACAGTGACATTAGAATACAGTAGTGTAGGGCACAATAGTGGTAGGGTAAACATTTGTAGGGCACAGTGGTGGGAGAGGACAGCAATATGGGGTATAAGTGACGGGAGAGAACAGTAGTATAGGGCACAGTGGTGAGAGAGTACAGCAGTATGGGACACAGTGGTGGGAGAGTACAGCAGTTTGGGGTACAGTGGTAAGAGAGTACAGTAGTGTGGTGCAGAGTGGTGGTAGAGTAGAACACTATCGAGCAAAGTGGTGGGAGAGTAGAGCCGTGTGGGGCAAAGTTACAGAACAGTAGAGCAGTTTGGGGTACAGTAGTGGGAGAGTACAGCAGTGTGGAACACAGTGGTAAGAGAGTACAGAAGTGTTGGGCAAAGTGGTGGGACAGTACAGCAGTGTGGGGAACAGTGACAGGATATTTGAGCAGTGTGGGGAAGAGTGATGTGAGAGAACAGCAGTGTAGGGCACAGAGATGGGAGAGTACAGCAGTGTGGGGCACAGTGTTGGGAGAGTAAAGCAGTGTGGGGCACATTGGTGGGAGAGTACAAAAGTGAGGGGAAAAATGGTGGAAGAGTACAGCAGTGTGGGGCACAGCCGTGGATGTGTACACCAGTATGGGGCACATTGGTGGGAGAGTAGAGCATTGTGGGGCAAAGTAGTGGGAGAGTAGAGAAGTGTAGGGAACAGTGACAGAACAGTAGAGCAGTGTGGGGCAGAGTGGTGGGAGAAAACAGGGAGTGATGGAGTGAGGAGGAGATGGTACAGCAGTGTGGGCCACAGTGGTGGAAGAGTATAACAGTGAGCGGCACATGATGGTAGAGTGCAGCAGTGTGGTGCACAGAGGTGGAAGGGTACAGCAGTGCAGAGCACAATGGTGGGAAAGTACAGCAATGTGGGGCACAGTGGTGGGAGAGTACAGTAGTGTGGGGAACAGTGGTGGGAGAGTAAAACAGTGTGGGACACAGCGGTAGATGAGTACATCAGCGTGGGGCACAGTGGTGGGTGAGTACAGCAGTGTGGGTCACAATGTTGGGAGAGCAAAACAGTGTGGGTACAGAGGTTGGAGATCAAAGCAGTGTGGGGCAGAGTGGTGGGAGAGTAGGGTAGTGTTGGGCACAGTGGTGGGAGAGTGCAGGAGTTTGGGGCACACGTGTGGAAGAAGAAAGCAGTGTGGGGCACAGTGGTTGGAGAGAAAAGCAGTGCAGGCACAGTGGAGGGAGAGTATAACACTGTGGGGCACAGTGGCGTTAGAGTACAATAGTGTAGGGCACAGTAGTGTTACAGTAAATATTTTTAGGGCACAGTGGTGGGAGAGGACAGAAATATCGGGCATAAGTGGCGAGAGAGAACAGAAGTGTTGGGCACAGTGTTGGGAGAGTACAGCAGTGTGGGGAACAGTGGTGGAAGAGTACAGCAGCTTGGGGTACAGTGGTGGGAGAGTACAGCGGTGTGGTTCAGAGTGGTGGGAGAGTAGAGCATTGTGGAGCAAAGTGGTGGGAGAGTACAGCAGTGTGGAACACAGTGGTGAGAGAGTACTGGTGTGGGGCAAAGTGGTGGGAGGGTACAGCAGTGTGGTGAACAGTGACAGGATATTAGAGCAGTGTGGGGAAGAGTAGTGTGAGAATACAGCAGTGTGGGGCACAGAGATGGGAGAGTACAGCAGTGTGGGGTACAGTGTCGGGAGAGTACAGCAATGTGGTACAGTGTTGGGAGAGTAAAGCAGTGTGGGGCACATCGGTGGGAGAGTACAACAGTGAGGGGCACATGGTAGAAGAGTACAGCAGTGTGGGGCACAACGGTGGAAGTGTACACCAGTATGGGACACATTGGTGGGAGAGTAGAGCATTGTGGGGCAAAGTGGTGGGAGAGTAGAGAAGTGTAGGGAACAGTGACAGAACAGTAGAGCAGTGTGGGGCAGAGTGGTGGGAGAAAACTGCAGTGTGGGGAACAGTTGGGGGAGAGTAGATCAGTGTGGGGCACAGTGGAGGGAGAGTACAGCATTGTGGGGCAAAATCGTGGGAGAGTACAGCAGTGTGGGCCACAGTGACAGGACAATAGAGCAGTGTGGGGTACTGTAGTTGGAGTGTACAGCATTGTGGAGCACAGTGGTGAGAGAGTACAGCAGTGTGGGCCACAGTGGTGGAAGAGTACAACAGTGAGGGGCACATGGTGGAAAAGTGCAACAGTGTGGGACACAGTGGTGGAAGAGTACAGCAGTGTGGAGCACAATGGTGGGAGAGTACAGCAATGTGGGGCACAGTGGTAGGAGAGTAAAACAGTGTGGGGCACAGCGCAGGATGAGCACATCAGCGTGGGGCACAGTGTTGGAAGCATATTGCAATATAGGGCACAGTGGTGGGTGAGTACAGCAGTGTGGGTCACAGTGTTGGGAGAGCAAAACAGTGTAGGGTACAGAGGTGGGAGATTAAGCAGTGTGGGGCAGAGTGGTGGGAGAGTAGATTAGTGTTGGGCATAGTGGTGGGAGAGTGCAGGAGTGTGGGGCACAGGTGTGGGAAAAGAAAGCAGTGTGGGGCACAGTGGTTGGAGAGAACAGCAGTGAGGCACAGTGGAGGGAGATTATAGCAATGTGGGGCACAGTGGCGTTAGAATGCATTAGTGTAGGGCATAGTTGTGGTAGAGTAAATATTTGTAAGGCACAGTGGTTGGAGAGGACAGCAATATGAGGCATAAGTGGCGGGAGAGAACAGAAGTGTTGGGCACAGTGTTGGGAGAGTACAGCAGTGTGGGGAATAGTGGTGGAAGAGTACAGCAGTTTGGGGTACAGTGGTGGGAGAGTACAGCAGTGTGGTTCAGAGTGGTTTGAAAGTAAAGCATTGTGGGGCAAAGTGGTGGGAGAGTAGAGCCGTGTGGGGCAAAGTGACAGAACAGTAGAGCAGTGTGGGGTACAGTAGTGGGAGAGTACAGCATTGTGGAGCACAGTGGTGAGATAGTACAGAAGTGTGGGGCAAAGTGGTGGGGGACTACAGCAGTGTGGGGAGCAGTGACAGTATAGTAGAGCAGTGTGGGGAAGAGTAGTGTGAGAGTACAGCTGTGTGGTGCACATTGGTGGGAGAGTACAGCAGTTTGGGACACGGTGTTTTGAGAGTACAGCAGTGTGGGGCACATTGGTGGGAGAGTATAACAGTGAGGGGCACATGGTGGAAGATTACACCAATGTGGGGCACAGTGATGGAAGAGTACACCAGTGTGGGGCACATTGGTGGGAGAGTTCAGCATTGTGGGGTAAAGTGGAGGGAGAGTAGAGCAGTGTGGGGAACAATGGCAGGAAAGTAGAGCAGTGTGGGGCAAAGCGGTGGGAGAAAACAACAGTGTGGAGCACAGTGATGGGAGAGTATAGCAGTGTTGGGCACAGAAATGGGAGAGTACGGCAGTGTTCGGGACATTGGTGGGAGAGTACGGCAGTGTAGGGTACAGTAGTGGGAGAGCAAAGAATTTTGGGGCACAATGATGGTAAAGTACAGCAGTGTTGGGCACAGTGTTGGGAGAGTACAGCAGTGTGGGGCACAGTAGTGGGAGAGTACAGACGTGTGTGGCGCAGTGGTGGGAGAGTAAAGCATTTTAGTATACAATAGTTGGCTAGTACAGCAGCGTGGGGCACAATGATTGGAAAGTACAGTAGTGTTGTGAACAGTGTTGGGAGAGTAAAGCAGTGTGGGTCACAGTGGTGGGAAAGTACAGCAGTGTGGGGCACAGTGGTGGAAGTGTACACCAGTATGGGGCACATTGGTGGGAGAGTAGAGCATTGCGGGGCAAAGTGGTGGAAGATTAGAGAAGCGTAGGGAACAGTGACAGAACAGTAGAGCAGTGTGGGGCAGAATGGTGGGAGAAAACTGCAGTGTGGGGAACAGTGGGGGAAAGTAGAGCAGCGTGGGGCACAGTGGAGGGAGAGTGCAGCATTGTGAGGCAAAATGGTGGAAGAGTACAGAAGTGTTGGCCACAGAGACAGGACAGTAGAGCAGTGTGGGGTACTGTAGTTGGAGTGTACAGCATTGTGGAGCACATTGGTGAGAGAGTACAGCAGTTTGGGCCACAGTGGTGGAAGAGTACAACAGTGAGGGGCACATGGTGGAAGAGTGCAGCAGTGTGGGGCACAGTGGTGGAAGAGTACAGCAGTGTGGGGCACAATGGTATGGGAGTACTGCAATGTGAGGCACAGTGGTGGGAGAGTACAGTAGTGTGGGGAACAGTGGTGGGAGAGTAGAGCAGTGTGGGGAACAGTGACAGGAAAGTAGAGTAGTGTGGGGCAGAGTGGTGGGAGAAAACAGCAGTGTGGGGCACAGTGATGGGAGAGTATAGCAGTGATGGGCACAGTAATGGGAGAGTGTGCGGCATTGGTGGGAGAGTACAGCAGTGTAGGGTACAGTGGTGGGAGAGTAGAGAATTATGGGGCACAATGATGGGAAAGTACAGCAGTGTAGGGCATAGTGTTGGTGGAGTACAGCAGTGTGGGGCACAGTGGTGGGAGAGTACAGCAGTGTGTGGCGCAGTGGTGGGAGAGTTAAGCATTTTAGTACACAACAGGTGGAAGTACAGCAGCGTGAGGCACAATGATTGGAAAGTACAGTAGTGTTGTACACAGTGTTGGGAGAGTAAAGCAGTGTGGGTCACAGTGGTGGGAAAGTACAGCAGTGTGGGGTACACTGGTGTGAGAGTAGAGCAGTGTGGGGAAGAGTGTTGGGAGAGTATAGCAATGTGGGGCACAGTGGCGGGAGAGTGCAGTAGTGCATGGCACAGTAGTGGTAGAGTAAAGAAGTTTAGGGCACAGTGGTGGGAGAGGACAGCAATATGGGGCATAAGTGCTGGGAGAGTACAGCAGTGTAGAGCAGAGTGGTGAGAGAGTACAGCAGTGTGGGGCACAGTGGTGGGAGAATACAGCAGTGTTTGGGACATTGATGGGAGAACACAGCAGTGTGGGGCACAGTGGTAGGAGAATGATGCAGTGTGGGGAACAGTGGTTGGAGAGTACAGCAGTGTGGGGCACAGTGGTTAGAGAGTACAGCAATATGGGTCACAGCGGCGGGAGAGTACAGCAGTGTAGGACACACTGGTGGGAGAGTACAGCAGTATAGGGCCGAATTGTGAGAGAGTACAGCAGTGAGGGGCACAATGGGAGGAGAGTACAGCAGTGTGGGTAAGAGTGATGGGAAAGCACAGCAGTGTGGGGGCACTGTAGTAGGAAAATAAAGCAGTGTGGGGCAGAGTAATGAGAGCGTACAACAGTGTGTTGCACAGTGGTGGGAGAATAAAGCAGTGTAGGACACACTGGTGGGTGAGTACAGCAGTGTAGGGCAGAATGGTGGGAGAGCACAGCAATGTGGGACACAGTGGTTGGAGAGTACAGCAATATGGGGCACATTGGCGGGAGAGTATAGCATTGTGGGGCACGGTGGTGGGAGAGTACAGCAGATTGGGGCACTGTGGTGTGAGAGCACAGCAATGTGGGGCACACCGATGGGAGAATGCTGCAGTGTGGGACGGAGCAATGGCAGAGTACAGTAGTGTTGGACACAGTAATGTAGGAATAAAGCAGTGTGGGGCAGAGTGGTAGGAGAGTAAAGCAGTGTGTGGTACATTGGTGGGAGAGTACAGCTTTGTGGGGAACAATGATGGGAAATCACAGCAGTGTAGGGTACAGTGTTGGGAGAGTACAGCAGTGTGGGGCAGAGTGGTGGGAGAGTAAAGCAGTGTAGGTAACAGTGGTGGGAGAGTACATCAGAGTGGGGCACAGTTGTGGGAGAGCACCGCAATGTGGGGTACAGTGGATGTGAGAATACAGCTGTGTTTGGGACGGTGATGAGAGAGTACAGCAGTGAGGGGCACAGTGGTGGGAGAATACAGCAGTGTTTGGGACAGTGATGAAAGAACACAGCAGTGTGGGCAGAGTGGTAGGAGAATAGTGCAATGTGGGGAACAGTGGTTGGAGAGTACAAAAGTGTGTGGCACAGTGGTGGGAGAGTACAGCATTGTGGGGCAAAGTGGTGGGAGAGTATAGCAGTTTTAAGAACAGCGACAGAACAGTAGAGCAGAGTGGGGCAGAGCGGTGGGAGAATACAGCTGTGGGGCATAGTGATGGGAGAATACAACAGTGTGGGTAACAGTAATGGAGGAGTACAGCAGTATGGGGCACAGTGGTGGGAGAGTAAAGCAGTGTGGGGGACATTCGTGGGAGAGTGCAACAGTTGGGGGCATATGGTGGAAGAGTACAGCTTTCTGGGGCACAGTGTTGGAAGAGTGCAGCAGTGCTGGGCACAGCAATGGAAGAGTACAGCAGTGTGGGACACAGTGGTGGGAGAGTACAGCACTGTGGGGGTACAGTGGTGGGAGAGTAAAGAATTGTGGGGCACAATGATGGGAAACTAGAGCAGAGTAGGGCACGGTGTTGGGAGAGTCCAGCAGTGTAGGGCACAGTGGTGGGAGAGTACAGCAGTGTGGGGAGCAGTGGTGGGAGAGTAGAGCATTTTAGTACACAAGAGTTGGACAGTATAGCAGTGTGGGTCACAATGATGGGAAAATACAGCAGCGTGGGGCACAAAGGTTGGAAAGTAGAGCAGTGTTGTGCACAGTGTTCGGAGAGTAAAGCAGTGTTGGTCACAGTGGTGGGAAAGTACAGCAGTGTGGGGCACAGTGGTGTGAGAGTACAGCAGTGTGGGGCAGAGAGTTTCGAGAGTATAGCAATGTGGGGCACAATGGCCGGAGAGTACAGTAGTTTGGGGCACAGTAGTGGTAGAGTAAAGAAGTGCAGGGGAAAGTGGTGGGAAAGGATACCAATGTGGGGCATAAGCAGCGGGCAGAATGGTGGAAGAGCACAGCAATGTGGGTCTCAATGGTGGGAGATTAGAGCAATATGGGTCACAGTGGCGGGAGAGTATAGCAGTGTGGGTCACAGTGGCGGGAGATTAAAGCAGTGTGGGGCACTGTTGTGGGAGAGTAGGGTAGTATGGGGGACAGTCGTGGGAGAGTGCTGCAGTGTGGGGCACAGTGGTGGAAGAGTACAGCAGTGTGGGGCACATTGGTGAGAGTGTACAGCATTGTGGGGCAAAGTGGTGGGAGAGAACAGCAGTGTAGGTTACAGTGACAGGACAATAGAGCAGTGTGGGGTACAACAATAGGAGAGTACAGCAGTGTGGAGCACATTGGTGAGAGAGTGGAGAAGTGTGGGGCACATGGTGGGAAAGTACAGCAGTGTGGGGCACAGTGGCGGGAGAATACAGCAGTTTGGGGAACAAGGACAGGACAGTAGAGCAGTGTGGGGCAGAGGGGAAAGATAATACAGCAGTGTGGGGCACAGTGATGGGAGAGTACAACAGTGTGGGGCACAGTAATGGAAGAGCACATCAGTGTGAGGCACAGTGGTGGGAGAGTACATGAGTGTGGGGTACAGAGCTGTGAGAATGCAGAGTTATGGGGCACAATGATGGGAAAGCACAACAGTGTAGGGCACAGTCTTGGGAGAGTACAGCAATATGGGGCACAGTGGCGGGAAAGTACAGCAATATGGGGCACAGGGGCCGGAGAGTACAGCAGTGTAGGACACACTGGTGGAAGAAAATAGCAGTGTAGGGCACAATGGTGGGAGAGTACGGTAGTGAGGGGAACAGTGGGTGGAGAGTGCAGCAGGTGGGTATCGGCGATGGGAGAGCACAACAGCGTGTAGCACAGTGGCGGGAGAGAGTACAAAAATATGGGGCACATCGGCGGAAGAGTAAAGCAGTGTAGGACACACCGGTGGGAGAGTACGGCAGTGTAGGGCAGAATGGCGGGAGAGCACAGCAATGTGGGACACAGTGGGGGGAGAGTACAGCAATATAGGGCACAGTGGCGGGAGAGTATAGCAGTGTGGGGTTAATTGGTGGGAGAGCACAACAGTGTGGGTTACTATCGTGGGAGAGTAGAGAAGTGTAGGGGACAGTGATGGGAGAGTAACGCAGTGTGGGGCACGGTGGTGCAAGAGTATAGCAGTGAGGGACACAGTGGTGGGATAGTACAGGAGTGTGGGGCACAGTGGTGGGGGAGTAGAGCATTGTGAGGCAAAGTGGTGTGAGAGTACAGCAATGTGGGGTGTAGCGGTGGGAGAGTACAGCAATGTGGAGCACAGTGGCGGGAGAGTATAGCAGTGTAGAGCAGTGTGTTGGCAGAGTACAACAGTGTGGTGCACTGTGGTGGGAGAGTAGAGCAGTGTGGGGGACAGTGGTGGGAGAGTACAGCAGTGTGGGCAACATTGGTGGAAGAATACAGCAGTATGCAACACAATGGTGGGAGAGTACAGTAGTGTAGGGCACAGAAGTGGTACAGTAAAAAAGTATAGGGCACAATAGTGGGAGAGGACAGTAATATGGGGCATAATTGGCGAGAGAGTACAGGAGTTTAGGGCACAATGGTGGGAGAATTCAACAGTGTGGGGCACAGTGTTGGGCACAGTGGTGGGAGAGTACAGCAGTGTGGGGCACAGTAGTGGGAGGGTACAGCATTGTTGGGCAAATTGGTGGAGCACACGGTGGAAGAGTACAGCAGTGAAGGGCGCAGTGGTTGGAGAGTACAGCAATGTGGGGCACAGTGGTGGGAGAGTACAGCAGTGTGGGGCACAGTTTTGGGAGAGTAGAGCTGTATGGGGAAACAGTGACAGGACAGTAGAGCAGTGTGGGGCAGAGGGGAAAGATAATACAGCAGTGTGGGGCACAGTGATGGGAGAGTACAACAGTGTGGGGCACAGTAATGGGAGAGCACAGCAGTGTGAGGCACAGTGGTGGGAGAGCACAGGAGTGTGGGGTACAGAGCTGAGAGAGTGCAGAATTGTGGAGCACAACGATGGGAAAGTACAACAGTGTAGGGCACAGCTTGGGAGAGTACAGCAATGTGGGACACAGTGGTGGGAGAGTACAGCAATATGGGGCACAGAGACCGGAGAGTACAGCAGTGTAGGACACGCTGGTGAGAGAGAACAGCAGTGTAGGGCACAGTGGTGGGAGAGTACAGAAGTGATGGGTAGAGTGCTGGGAGAGCACAGCTATGGTAGGCACAGTGGCTGTAGTTTACAGCAGTGTGGGGCACAGTGGTTGGAGAGCACAGCAGTGTGGGGCACAGTGGTGGGACAGGAAAGCAATATGGGGCACAAGGGCCGGAGAGTACAGCAGTGTAGGACACGCTGGTGGGAGAGAACAGCAGTGTGGGGCACAGTGGTGAGAGAGTACAGAAGTGATGGGTAGAGTGTTTGGAGGGCACAGCTATGGTAGGCACAGTGGCAGGATATTACAACAGTGTGGGGCACAGTGGTTGGAGAGCACAGCAGTGTGGGACACAGTAGTGGGAGTGTACAGCAGCGTAGGGCATAATTTTTGGAAAGTACAGTAGTGTGGGGCACAATGGCGGGAGAGTCCAGCATTTTGGGACACAGTGGTGGGGGTCACTGACGTGTGGGGCACAATGGTGGAAGAGTATAGCAAAGTGGTGCACAATTTTGGGTGAGCACAACGGTATGGGGCAAAGTGGTAGGAAAATACAGCAGTATGTGGCACATTGATGGGAGAGTATAGCGGTGTGGGTCTTAGTAATAGGAGAGTACAACAGTGTGGGGTACAGTGGTGTGAGAGTACATCCGTGTGGGGTAGAGTTGTGGGAGAGTACAGCAGTGTGGGGCAATGTGGTGCTAGAGTGTAGCAATGTGGGACACGGTGGTGGGAGCGTACAACAGTGTGGGGCACAGTGGTTGGAGAGCACAACAGTGTGGGGTACAGATGTGGGAGAGTACAGCAGTGTAGAGGATAATTGTGGGAATGTAGTGTTGGGTACAGACTGGAAGAGTAGAGCAGTGTGGGGCACAATGGTCAGAGAGTACGGCAGTGTGGGGTACAGTGGTGGGAGAGTACAGCAATGTAGGGCACATGGTGGGAAATTACAGTAGTGTGAAGCACAAGTTAAGAGAGAACAGCAGTGTGGGGTACAGTGGCGGGACAATACAGCATTGTTGTGCACATGGTGGAAGAGTAAAGCAGTGTGAGGTACACTTTTGGGAAAGTAAAGCAGTGTAGGGCACATGGCGGGAGAGTAAAGCATTGTGGGGTAAAGTGGTGGGAGAGTACAGCAGTATAGGGCATAAGGTGGGAGAGTACAGCATTATGGGGTACAGTGGTGAGAGATACAGCAGTGTGGGGCACAGTGATGGTAGAGTACAGCAGCGTGGGACACAGTTATTGGATATTACATCAGTGTGAGGCACATTGGTGTGAGAGTACAGGAGTGTGGGGAAGAGTGGTGAGAGAGTACAGCAGTGTGGGGCACAATGATGGGAAAGTACAGCAGTATAGGGCACAGTGTTAGGAGAGTACAGCAATGTGGGGCACAGTCGTGAGAGAGTACATGTCTGTGGTGCACAGTGGTGGGAGAATACAGCAGTGTGGCGCACATTGTTAGTAGAGTACATCATTTTAGGGCAAAATGGTGGGAGAGTACAGCAGTGTGGGTCACAATGATGTGAAAGTACAGCAGTGTGGGCCACAATGATGTGAAAGTCAAGCAGTGTGGGGCACATTGTTGGGAGATTACAGCAGTGTTGGGCACAGTGGTGGGAGAGTAGAGTAGTATGTGGCACAATGGTGGTAGAGTACAGCAGAGTGGGGCACAGTGGTGGGAGAGTACAGCAGTGTGGGGCACAGTGTTGGGAGAGTAAAACAGTGTGGTGCACGGTGTTGAGAGAGTACAAGAGTGTGGGGCACATGGTGGAAGAGTAGAGCAATGTTGGGCACAGTGGTGGGAGAGCAAAGCAGTGTGGGGCACTTTGATGGGACAGGGCAGCGGATTGGGGCAAGGTGGTGGGAGAGTACAACAGTGTGGGACTTATCCAGGAAGAGAATAGCAGTGTGGGGGACAGTGGTGGGAGAGTACAGCAGTGTTGAGCACAGTGGCGGGAGAGTTCAGCAGTGTGGGGCAAAGTGGTGGGAGAGTACAGCAGTTTGGGGCAAAGTGGTAAGAGAGTACAGCAGTGTGAGGCACAGTGACAGGAGAATAGAGCAGTATTTGCTACAGTAATGCGAGAGTACGGCAGTTTGGAGCACAGTGGGGAGAGAATACAGCAGTTTAGGGCACAGTGTTGGGGAGTACATCAGAGTGGGGTACAGTGAAGAGAGAATACATCAGTGTGGGGTACAGTAGTGGGAGAGTACAGCAGTGTGGGACACAATGATGGGAAAGTACAGCAGTGTAAGGGACAGTGTTGGGAGAGTTAAGCAGTATAGGGCACAGTGCTAGGAGAGCACAGCAGTGTGAAGCATAATGGTGGGAGAGTACAGCATTTTGGGGCACATTGGTGGGAGATAACGGCAGTGTGGGGCACTGTGGTGGGAGAATATAGCATTGCAGGGCACAATGATGAAAGAATACTGCAGCGTGGGTTACAATGATGGGAAAGTACAGCTTTGTGGGACACAATATTGGGAAAGTACAGCTGTGTGGAGCACACTGCTGGGAGAGTACAGCAGTGTGGGGTAAAAGTGGTGGTAGAGTACAGCAGTGTGGGGCACAGTGGCGGGAGAGTACAGCTAAGTGGGTCATAGTGAAGGGAGAGGACAGCAGCGTGAAGCACAGTGGCGGGAGAGTACAGCAGAGTTTGGCACAGTGGTAGGAGAGCACAGCAGTATGGGACATAGTGATGGGAGAGTTCAGCAGTGTGGGCACAGCGGTGGGTGAGTACTGGAGCGTGGGAAATAGTAGTGGGAGAGTACAGCATTGTGGGGCACAGTGGTGGGAGATTGCACTAGTGTGGGGCAGAGCGATGGGAGAGTAAAGCAGTGTGGGGCACAGTGGTGATAGTGTACAGCATTTTATGGTACAATGGTTGTAGACTACAGCAGTGTGGGTCACAATAATGGGAAAGTACAGCAGTGTGGGGCACAATGATTGCAAAGTAGGGCAGTTTAGGGCACAATGTTCGATGAGTACAGCAGTGTGATGTACATTGGTGGGAGAGTACAGCAGTGTTTTGCACAGTGGTGGGAGAGTACAGCATTGTATGGCACATTGGTGGGAGAGTACAGCAGTGTGGGGCATAGTGGTGGGAAAATATAGCATTGTAGGGCACAATGGTGATAGAATACAGCAGTGTGGGTCACAGTGATGGGAAAGTACAGCAGTGTGGAGCAAAAAACTGTGAAAGAACAGCTGTGTGGGGCACACTGCTGGCAGAGTACAGTAGTGTGTGGTAAAGTGGTGGGACAGTACAACAGTGTAGGGCACAGTGGAGGGAGAGTACAGCAGAGTGGGGCACAGTGGTGGGATAGTAGAGCAGTATGGGTTACAGCGATGGGAGAGCACAGCAGTGTGGAGCACAGTGGTGGGAGACTACATCAGACTTTGGCACAATGGTGGGAGAGTATAGCAGTGTGGGGCACAGTGGTGGGAGAGTACAGCAATAGGGGGCATAGTGGCGGGAGAGTACAGCTATGTTGGACACAGTGGTGGAAGAGTGCTGCAGTGTTTGAAATAGTGGTGGGAGAATACCGCAATTTGGGGCACAATGATGGGAGAGTACAGCAGTGTGGGGCACGGTGGTGGGAGAGTGCATTAGTGTGTGGCACAGTGGTGGGAGAGTACAGTAGTGTGGGGAAAAGTGGTGGTAGAATACAGCACTTTAGGGCATAATAGTTGGAGACTACATCAGTGTGGGTTACAATGATGGGAAACAGCACTGTGGAGCACAATGATTAGAAAATACAGCAGTTTGGGGCACAGTGTTCGGAGAGTAAAGCAGTGTGGGGCACATTGGTGGGAGAATAGAGTAGTGTGGGGAACAGTGGTGGGAGAGTATAGCATTGTAGGGCACAAGGATGATAGAATACAGCAGTGTGGGTTACATTGATGAGGAAGTACAGCAGCGTGGGGCACACTGCTGGGAGAGTAGATCAGTGTGGGGTAAAGTGGTGGGAGAGTACAGCAGTGTGGGGCACAGTGGAGGGAGAGTACAGCAGTGTGGGGCACAGTGATTGGAGGGTACAGCAATGTGGGTCACAGCGATGGGAGAGCACAGCAGTGTGGAACAAAGTCGTGGGAGAGTACAGCAATATGGGGCATAGTGGCGGGAGAGTACAGCAATGTGGGCACAGTGGTGGGAGATTACATCAGTTTGGGGGATAGGGTGGGAGAATATAGCAATATGGGGCATAGTGGCGGAAGACTACAGTAGTCTATGGCACACTGGTGAGAGAGTACAGCAATGTGGGGCTCAGTGGTGGAAGAGTACAGCAGTATGAGGCATAGTGGCGGGAGATTATATCAGTGTGGGGCATAGTGGTGGGAGAGTAGAGCAATGTTGTGTAGAGTTGTGGGGATAGCACATCAGTGACAGGCACAGCGGCAGGAGATTAAAGCAGTATGGGGCACAGTGGTTGGAGAGCACAGCAGAGTGGGGGCGAAGTAATGGGAGAAGACAGCATTGTAGGGCATAAATTTGGGAAAGTACATTAGTGAAGGGTATATGTTGGGAGAGTAGAGCAGTGTGGGACACAATGGTGAGAAAGTACAGCAGTGTAGGGCAAAGTGATGGGAGAGCACTGCTTTATGGGGCACAGTGGTGGGAGTGTACAGTTGTGTGGAGCACAGTGGTGCGAGAGTACAGCAATGTGTGTACAGTAGTGGGAGAGTACAGCATTGTGGGCAAAGTGGTGGGAGAGCACAACAGTGTAAGGCACAGTGGCAGGAGATTACAGCAGTGTGGGGCAGAGTGGCTCGAGAGCATAGCAGTGTGGGGCACAGTAGTGGGAGAGTACAGCAGTGTAGGGCATAATTGTGGGAAAGTAGAGTAGCGTTGGGTACAGGGTGGGAGAGTAGAGCGGTGTGGGACACAATGGTGGGAGAGTACAGCATTTGGGACACAGTGTTGAGGGAGCACAGTCGTGCAGGGATCAGTGATGGGAGAATAGAGTAAAATGGTGCACATTGGTGGGAGAGTACAACAGTGGTGGGAAAAAACAGTAGTGTGTGGCACATTAATGGGAGAGTACAGCAGTGTGGGGCTTAGAAATGGGAGAGTACAACAGTGTGGGTCACAGTGGTGTAAGAATACATCAATGTGGGGTACAGTGGTGGGAGAGTACAACAGTGTGGGGCACTGTGGTGCTAGAGTTTAGCAATGTGGGACACGTGGTATGAGCATACAACAGTGCGTGGCACATGGTGGATGAGTACAGCAGTGTAGGGCACGGTAGTGGGAGAATACAACAGTGTTGGGCACTTGGTGGAAGAGTACAGCAGTGTTAGGCACAGTGGTGGGAGAGTGGAGCATTCCCGGGCACGGTGGTGGTAGAGTACAACAATGTGGGGCACTTGATGGAAGAGTATATCAGTGTTGGGTACAATGGTGGGAGAGTAGAGCAGTGTGCGTCACATTGCTGAGAGAGTACAGCAGTGTGGGGCATAGTGGTGGGAGAGTTCAATAGTTTGGGGCACATGATGGAAGAGTACAGCAACGTGAGGCACACTGGTGGAAGAGTTCAGCAGTCTGGGGAGCAGTGACAGGAAAGTAGAGCAGTATGGGGTTCAGTAATGGGAGAGTACAGCAGTACAGAGCACAGTGGTGAGAGAGGAGAGTAGTGTGGTTACAGTTGTAGGAGAGTACAGCAGAATGGGGCACAGTGGTTGGAGAGCACACCAGTATGGAGCATAGTGGTGGGAGAATACAGCAGTGTGAGGCACAGTGATGAGAAAGTACAGCAGCGTGGGGCACAGTGGTGGTAGAGTACAGCATTTTAGGGCACTTTGAGTAGACACTACAGCAGTGTGGGTCACAATGGTGGGAAAGTACAGCGGTGTGGGGCATAATGATTATAAAGTACAGCAGTTTGGGGCACAGTGTTGGGAGAGTAAAGCAGTGTGGGGCAAATTGGTGGGAGAGTACAGTAATGTGGGGCACGGTGGTGGGGGACTACAGTAGTGTGGGGCACAGTGGTGAGAGAGTACAGCATTGTGAGTCACAGTGTTGGGAGAGCATACGAGTTTGAGGCTCAGTGGTGGGAGAGCACAGCAATATTGGGCATAGCGGCGGGAGATTATATCAGTGTGGGGCACAGAGGTGGGAGGGTACAGCAGCGTTGTGTAGAGTGGTTGGAGAGCACAGCAAAGTGGGGCACAGTAGTGGGAGAGTACAGCAGTGTAGGTCATAATTGTGGGAAAGTACAGTAGTGTTGGGTACAGGTTGGAAGAGTAGAACAGTGTAGGGCACAATGGTGCGAGGGTACAGCATTGTGTGCACAGTTGTAGTAGAGTACAGCACTCGGGCTCAGTGGTAGGAGAATACAGCAATGTAGGACACAGTTGCAGGAGATTTCAGCAGTGTGGGGCACAGTAGTGGGAGAGTACAGCAGTGTGGGGCACAGTATTGGAAGAGTACAGCAGCGTAGGGCATAAATGTGGGAAAGTGCACAGTGGTGGGAGAGCGCAACAGTGTGGGGCACAGTTGTGGGAAAATAGAGCAGTGTATGGCACATTGCCAGGAGAATTCACCAGTGTGGGGCTTAGTAATAGGAGAGTACAACAATGTGGGGCACAGTGATGTGAGAGTCCCTCAGTACGGGGTATAGTAGTGGGTGAGTACAGCAGTGCGGGGTACTGTGGCGTTAGAGTGTAGCAATGAGGGACATGGTTGTGGGAGCGTAAAACAGTGTGGGGCACATGGTGGATGAGTACAGCAGTGTGGGGTACGGTGATGGGAGAATACAGTGTTGGGAGAGTACAGCAGTGTGGGGCACAGTGGTGGAAGAGTACAGCAGTGTGGAGCACAGTGGTGGGAGAGTGCAGCATTCCTCTGCACGGTGGTGGCAGCGGACAACAGTGCGGGGCACTTGATGGAAGAGTACGGCAGTGTTGAGCATAATGGTGGGAGATTAAAGCATTGTGGGGCACAGTGCTTAGAGAGTACAGCAGTATGGGGCACAGTGGTGGGAAAGTACAACAGTGTGGGGCACATGGTGGAAGAGTACAGCAGTGTGGGACACACTGGTGGAAGAGTACAGCAGTGTGGGGCACAGTGACAGGAGAATACAGCAGTGTGGGGTACAGTAGTGGGAGAGTACAGCAGCGTGGATCATAGTGATGAGAGAGGACAGCAGTGTGGCTCACAGTTATGGGAGAGTACAGCAGAGTGGAGCACAGTGGTGGGAGAGTACAGCAGTATGGAGCATAGTGGTAAGAGAATACAGCAGTGTAGGGCAAAGTAGCGGGAGATTGCAGTAGTGTGGGGCACAGTGGTGGGAGAGTGCAGTATAGTAGGGCACATTGGTGGTAGAGTACAGCACTTTAGGGCACATTGGTGGTAGAGTACAGCACTTTAGGGCACATTGGTGGTAGAGTACAGCACTTTAGGGCACAATGGTTGGAGACTACAGCAGTGTGGGTCACAATGATGGGAAAGTACAGCAGTGTGGAGGATAATGATTGGAAAGAACAGTAGTTTGGGGCACAGTGTTCGGAGGGTAAAGCAGTGTGGGGCACATTGGTGGGAGAGCAGAGTAGTGCGGGGCACAGTGGTGGGAGACTACAGCAGTCTTTGACACAGTGGTGGGAGAGTACAGCAGTGTGAGTCACAGTGTTGGGAGAGCACAACACTGTGGGGCTTAGTGATGGGAGAATAAAGCAGTGTCGGCCATAGTGGTGGGAGAGTAAAGTAATGTGGGACACAGTTGTGGGAGAGTACAGCAATATGGGGCACAGTGGCGGGTGAATTTGGCAGTGTAGGGCACAGTGGTAGGAGAGTACATCAGTGTTGTGTCAGGGTGGGAGAGTACAGCAATATGAGGCACATTGACAGGAGAGTACTGTAGTCTAGGGCACAGTTGTGAGAGAGTACAGCAGTGTGGGGCGAGTGGTGGGAGAGTATATCAATATAGGGCATAGTGGCGAGAGATTATATCGATGTGGGGCACAGAAATGGGAGAGTACAGCAGTGTGGGGCATAATTGTGGGAAAACACAGTAGTGTTGGGTATAGGTTGGAAGAGTAGGGCAGTGTTTGGTACAAAGGTGCGAGAGTACAGCAATGTGTGCACAGTGGTGGGAGAGTACAGCATTGTGGGGCACAGTGGTAGGAGAGTTCAACAGTATAGGGCACAGTGGCAGGGAATTACAGCAGTGTGGGACACAGCAGTGGGAGAGTACAGCAGTGTAGGGCACAGTAGTGGGAGAGTAGAGCAGTGTAGAGCATAATTTTGGGAAAGTAGAGCAGTGTAGAGCATAATTTTGGGAAAGTAGAGTAGTGTTGGGTACAGGGTGGAAGAGTAGAGCAGTGTGGGGCACAAAGGTGGGAGAATACAGCATTTTGGGAAACAGTGGTGAGAGACAACAGCCGTGTGGGGAACAGCGGTGGGAGAGTAGAGCAAATTGGTACACATTGGAGGGATAGCAGAACTGTGGGGCACAGTGGTAGGAAAATAAAGCAGTGTGTGGCACAATGAAGGGAGAGTACAGCAGTGTGAGTCTTAGTAATGGGAAAATACAACAGTGTGGGAAACAGTGGTGTGAGATTACATCAGTGTGGATTACAGTGGTGGGAGAGTACAGCAGTGTGGGGCATATTGGTGCTAGAAAGTACCAATGTTGGACACGGTGGTGGGAGCCTACGACAGTGTAGAGCACAGTGGTTGAAGAGCACAGCAGTGCGGGGCACAGTAGTGGGAGAGTACAGCAGTGTACGGTATAATTGTGGGAAAGTAGAATATTGTTGGGTACAGGGTGGGACAGTAGAGCAGTGTGAGGCACAATGGTGGGAGAATACAGCATCTTGGGACACAATGGTGGGGGAGCACAGCAGTGTGGGGTACAGTGGTGGGAGAGTAGAGCAAAGTGATGCACATTGGTGGGAGAGCACAACAGTGTGGGGAACACTGGTGGGAAAATACAGCAGTGAGTGGCACATTGCTGGGAGAGTATACCAGTGTGGGGCTTTGTAATGGGAGAGTACAACAGTGTAGGTCACAGTGGTGTAAGAGTACATCAATGTGGGGTACAGTGGTGGGAGAGTACAACAGTGTGGGGCACATGGTGGATGAGGACAGCAGTGTGGGGCACGGTGATTGTAGAGTACAAAAGTGAGGAGTGCATGGCGGAAGGGTACAGCAGTGTGGGGATACAGTGGTGGGAGAGTACAGCATTACTCTGTACGCCAATGGTAAAGGTCAACAGTGTAGGGCATTTGATGGAAGAGTGCAGCAGTGTTGGGCACATGGTGGCAGAGCACAGCAGTGTGGGGCACAGTGCTGAGAGAGTACAGCATTGTGGGGCACAGTGGTGGGAGAGTACAATAGTATGGGGCACATGGTGGAAGAGTACAGCAGTGTGGGGCACACCGGTGGAAAAGTACAGCAGTGTGGGGCACAGTGACAGGAGAGTAGAGCAGTATGGGGTACAGTAGTGGGAGAGTACAGTAGTGTGGAGCACAGTGGTGAGAGAGGACAGCAGTTTGGCTCATAGTTGTGTAAGAGTACAGCAGAGTGGGGCACGGTGGTGGAAGAGTTCAGCAGTATGGGGCATAGTGGTGGGAGAATACAGCAGTGTAGGGCACAATGGTGGGAAAGTGCAGTAGTGTGGGGCACAGTAGTGGGAGAGTACAGTATTCTAGGCCACGGTGGTGGGAGAGTAGAGCGGTGTGAGGCACATCGGTGGTAGAGTACAGCATTTTAGGGCACAATGGTTGGAGACTACAGCAGTGTGGGTCACAATGACGGGAAAGTACAGCAGTGTTGGGCACAATGATTGGAAAGTACTGTAGTTTGGGGCACAGTGTTCGGAGAGTAATGCAGTGTGCGGCACAGTGGTTGGAGACTACAGCAGTGTAGGGCACAGTGGTGGGAGAGTACAGCATTTTGGGTCATAGTGTTGGGAGAGCACAACAGTATGGGGCTCAGTGGTGGGAAAATATAGCAGTGTGGGGCAAAGTCGTGGGAGAGTAAAGCAATATAGGGCACAGTGGCGGGAGAGTACAGCGGTGTAGGGCACATCATTGTGGGGTACAGGGTGGGAGAGTATAGCAATATGATCCTTAGCGGCGGGAGATTATATCACTGAGGGGCACAGTGGTGGGAAAGTACAGCAGTGTTGGGTAGAGTGCAGGGAAAGCACAGCAGTGGTAGACACAGTTGCGGGATATTACAGCAGTGTGGGGCACATAGGTTGGAGAGCACATTAGTGTGGGGCACAGTAGTGGGAGAGTACAACAATGTAGGGCATAATTTTGGGAAATTACAGTAGTGTTAGATACAGGGTGGGAGAGTAGAGTAGTGTGTGGCACAAAGGTGGGAGAGTACAGCACATTGGGACACAGTGGTGGGGAGCAAAGCCGTGTGGGGCAAAGTGATAGGAGAGTAGAGCAAAGTGGTGCACAGTGGTGGGATAGCAGAAAAGTGTGGGGCACAGTGGTGAGAAAATACAGCAGTGTGTGGCAAATTGATGGGAGAGTACAGCAGTGTGGGGCTTAGTGATAGGAGAGTATAAGTTTGTGGGGCACATTAGTGTGAGATTACATCACTGTGTGGTACAATGGTGGGAGAGTACAGCAGTGTAGGGCACTTTGGTGCTAAAGTGTAGCAATGTGGGACACAGTGGTGGGAGCGAAAAACAGTGTGGGGAACAGTGGTTGGAGAGCACAACAGTGCTGGGCACAGTAGTGGGAGAGTACAACAGAGTTGGGCATAATTGTGGGAATGTAAAGTAGTGTTGGGTACAGGGTGGGAGAGTATAGTAGTGTGTGGCACAATGGTCAGAAAGTATTGCAGTGTGGGGTACTTTTATGAGAGTACAGCAATATAGGGCATATGATTGGAGAATACAGAAGTGTGGGGCATATGGTGGGAGAATGCAGTAGTGTGGAGTACAGTGGTAGTAGAGTACAGCCTTTTAGGGCACAATGGTTGGAGACTACAGCAGTGTGGGTCACAATTATGGAAATGTGGAGCAGGTTGGGCACAATGGTTGGAGAGTACAGCAGTTTGGGGCACAGTGTTTGGAGAGTAAAGCAGTGTGGGGTTCATTGGTGGGAGATTACAGTAGTGTGAAGCAAAGTGGTAGGAGAGTACAGCAGTGTGGGGCACAGTGGTGGGAGATTACAGCAGCGTGGGTAACAGTGTAGGGAGAGCACAACAGTGTGGGGCTCATTGGTGGGAGAATAAAGCAGTGTGGGGCACAGTGGTGGGAGAGTACAACAGGTTGGGGCACAGTCCTGGTTGAGTACAGCAATATGGGGCACAGTGTCGGGAGAGTACATCAGTGTTGGGCTCAGGGTTGGAGAATACAGCGATGTGGGGCATAGTGGCGGGCGATTATATCAGTGTGGGGCACAGATGTGAGAGAGTACAGCAGTGTTGTGTGAAGTGGTTGGAGAGCACAGAAGTGGTAGGCACAGTGGTAGGAGATTAAAGCAGTAACGGGCACAGTAGTTGGAGAGCACAGCAGAGTGGGGTACAGCAGTGTAGGGCATAATTGTGGGAAAGTACAGTAGTGTTGGGTACAACTTGTGAGAGTAGAGTAGTGTGGGGCACGATGGTGAGTGAGTACATCAGTGTAGGGCAAGGTGTTGGGAGAGCACAGCAAAGTGGGGCACAGTAGTGGGAGTGTACAGCAGTGTAGGGCATAATTGTGGGAAAGTACAGTAGTGTTGGGTACAGTTTGTGAGAGTAGAGTAGTGTGGGGTACAATGGTGATGGAGTACATCAGTGTAGGGTAAGGTGTTGGGAGAGCACAGCAGTGTGGGTTACAGTGGTGGGAGAGTAGAGCAGTGTGGGGCTTAGTGGTGCGAGAGTACAGTAATGTGAGCAAGTGGTGGGAGAGTACAGCACTGTGGGGCATAGTGGTGGGAGAGTACAACAGTGTAGGCTACAGTGGCAGGAGATTACAGCAGTGTGGGGCACAGTGGTTGGAGAGCACAGCAGTTTGGGGCACAGTAGTGGGAGAGTACAGCAGTGTAGGGTATAATTGTGGGAAAATGGAGTAGTGTTGGGTACAGGGTGGGAGAGTAGAGCAGTGTGGGGCACAATGGTGGGAAATTACAGCATTTGGGATACAGTAGTGGGGGAGCACATCCGTGTGGGGCACAGTGGTGGGAGACCAAAACAGTGTGATTCACAGTGGTGGAAAAATACAGCAGTGTGTGGTAAATCGATGGGAGAGTACAGAAGTGTTGGACTTAGTAAAGGGAGAGCACAACAGTGTAGGGAACAGTGGTGTGAGAGTATATTCATGTTGGGTACAGTGGTGGGAGGGTACAGCAGTGTGGGGCGATGTGGTGCTAGAGTGTAGCAATGTGGGACACGGTATAGGGAGCGTACAACAGTGTGGGGCAAGTGGTGAATGAGTACATCAGTGTGGGGCGCGGTGATGGGAGAGTACAAAAGTGGGGGGCACATGGTGGAAGAGTACAGCAGTGTGGGGCACAGTGGTGGGAGAGTACAGCAGTGTTGGGCACAGTGGTGGGAGGATTCAGTAGAGCGGGGCACGGTGGTGGGAGAGTACAACAGTGTGGAGCACTTGGTGGATGAGTACAGCAGTGTGGGGCACAGTGGTGGGAGAGTAGAACATTGCTGGGCACGGTGGTGGTAGAGTACAACAGTGTTGGGCACTTGATGGAAGAGTACATCAGTGTTGGGCACAATGTTGGGAGAGTACAGCAGTGTGGAGCAAAGTGCTGAGAGAGTACAGCAATGTTGGGTACAATGGTGGGAGATTACAGCAATGCGGGCACAGTGACAGGGGAGTAGAGCAGTATTGGGTACAGTAGTGGGAGAGTACAGCAGTGTGGAGCACAGTGGTAAGAGAATACAGCAGTTTGGGGCACAGTGGTAGGGGAGTAAAGCAGAGTAGGATACAGTGTTGGGAGAGTACAGCAGTGTGGGACACAACGTTGGGAGAGTACGGCTGTGTGGGGTACAATGGTGGAAGATTACTGCAGTGTGGGGCACAGTGCTGGGAGAGTACAGCATTGTAGGGCACAATGGTAGGAGAATACAGTAGTGTGGGTCATAATGCTGGGAAAGTAAAGCCATGAGGGGCACATGATGGGAAAGTACATCTTTGTGGACTTAGTGTTAGGAGAGTACAGCAGTGTGGAGCAGAGTGGTGATAGAAAACAACAGTGTGGACCAGAGTGGTAGGAGAGCATAGCAGTGTTTGGCAACGTGGTGGGAGAGTACAGCATTTTGGGTCACAGAGATGGGAGAGCACAGCAGCGTGGGGCACAGTGGTGGGAAAATACAACAGAGTGAGACACAGTGATTTGAGAGTACAGGAGTGTGGGGCACAGTAATGGGAGGATACAACAATGTGGGGCACAGTGGTAGGAGAGTACAGCAGTGTGGGGAACAGTAGTGGGAGATTACAACAATGTGGGGCACGGTGATGGGAGAGTACAGAATTGTGGGAAAGGGAGGTGTGATTGTACAAAAGTTTAGGGCACCTGGGGGAAGAGTACAGCATTGTAGGCACGGTGGTGGGAGAGAACAACAGTGAGGGGTACATGGTTGAAGACAACAGCAGCGTTCGGCATAGTGGCGAGTTAGTAGAGCAGAGTGGGGCACAGTGGTAGGAGGGTAGAGGAGTGTGGGGCAAAATGGTGGGAGAGTAAAGAAGTGTGTGGCACAATGATATGAAAGTAGAGCAGTGTGGGGTACAGTACTGGGAGAGTACATCAATGTGGGGCACAGTGGTGGGAAAGTACAGAGGAGTGGGGAACGGTGGTGGGAGAGAACAGCAGTGTGGGGCACGGTGATGGGAGAGTACAGGAGTGTGGGGCACAGTAATGAGAGAGTATAACAGTGTGGGGCTCCTTGGTAGGAGAGCACAGCTGTGTAGGGCACAGTGGTTTGAGAGAACAGGAATATGGGGCATAGTGGCGGGAAAATACAGTAATGTTGGGAATGGTGGTGGGAGAGCACAGCAGTGTGGGGCAGAGTGGTGGGAGAGTACAGCAGTTTGGGGCAGAGTGGTGGAAGAGTACAGCAACATGGGGCAGAGTGGCGGGCGAGTAGAGCAGTGTGGGGTACAGTGGTGGGAGAGTACAGCAGTGTGAGGTCGAGTGTCTGAAGAGTACAGCATTGTAGGGCACAGTGGTGGGTGAGCACAGCAGGGTGGGGTACGGTGGTTGGAGAGTACAGCAAAATGGGGCACAGTGGCGGGAGAGTATATCAGTGTGGGAAACTATGGTGGGAGAGTACAGCAGTGTGGGGCACAGTGGTGGGAGAGTGGCACAGTGTAGGGCAGAGTGATGGGAGAGCAGAGCAGTGTAGGGCACAGTGGTGGAGAGGACAGCAGTGTGACTCACAGTTGTGGGAGAGTACAGCAGAGTAGGGCACAGTGTTGGGAGAGCACAGCAGTGTGGGGCATAGTGGTGGGAGAATAGAGCAGTGTATGGCACAGTGGTGGTAGGGTACAGCAGTGAGAAGTACGGTGGTGGAAGAATACAGCAGTGGGAGAGCACAATAGTGTGGGGCACTTGGTGGAAGAGTACAGCAGTGTGGGGCACGCTGGTGGAAGAGTACAGAAGTGTGGGGCACAGTGACATGAGATTAGATCAGTGTGGGGTACAGTAGTCGGAGAGTACAGCAATGTGGAGCGCAGTGGTGAGAGAGGACAGCAGTGTACGGGACAGTTGTGGGAGAGTACAGCAGAGTGGGGCACAGTGGTGGGAGAAGACAGCAGTATGGAGCATAGTGGTGGGAGAATACACCAGTATGGGGCTCAGGGGTGGGGGAGTGCAATAGTGTGGGGCACAATGGTGGGAGAGTACAGCAGTGTGGGGCAAAGTGGTGGTAGAGTAGAGCATTCTAGGGCACAGTGGTTGGAGACTTCAGCAGTGTGGGTCACAATCATGGGAAAGTACAGCAGTGTGGAGGAAAATAATTGGAAAGTACAGTAATGTTGGGCACAGTATTCGGAGAGTAAAGTAGTGTGGGGCATAGTGGTTGGAGAATACAGTAGCGTGGGGCACAGTGCTGGTAAGCTACAGTAATGTGGGGCACAGTGGTTCGAGATTACAGCAGTGTGGGGCACATTGGTTGAAGAGCAGAGCAGTGTGGGGCTCAGTGCTGGGTGAATGAAGCAGTGTGGGGCACAGAGGCGGGAGAGTACAGCAGTTTGGGGCATAGTAGTAGGAGAGTACAGCAATATGGGGCACAGTGGCGGGAGAGTACAGCAGTGTAGGGCATAGCGGTGGGAGAGTACATCAGTGTATGGCACAGGGTGGGAGATTATAGGAATATGGGGCATAGTCTAGGGCAAAGTGGTGAGAGAGTACAGGAGTGTGGGGCACAGTGGTGGGAGAGTAGAGTAGTGTGGGGCAGAGTGCTGGGAAAGCACAGCAGTGGCAGGCACAGTGGCAGAAAATTACAGCAATGTGGGACACAGTGGTTGGAGAGCACAGCAGTGTGGGGCACAGTAGTGGGAGAGTGCATTAGTGTAGGGCATAAATGTGGGAAAGTACATTAGTGTTGGATACAGAGTGGGAGAGTAGGGCAGTGTGGGGCACAATGGTGGGAGAATACAGCATTTTGGGACACAGTGGTGGGGGCGCACAGCCATGTGGGGCACAGTGGTGGGAGAGTTGAGCAAAGTGGTGCACAGTTGTGGGAGAGCACAACAGTGTGGGGCACGGTGGCGGTAAAATACAGAAGGGCGAGGCACATTGATGGGAGAGTACAGCAGTGTGGGTCTTAGTAATGGGAGAGTACAACAGTGTGGGGCACAGTGATGTGAGCGTACATCAGTGTTGGGTATCGTGGTGGGAGAGTACAGCAGTGTGGGGCACTGAGTTGCTAGAGGGTAGCAACGTGGGACACGGTGGTGGGAGCGTGCAACATTGTTGGGCACAGCGGTTAGAGAACACAGCAGTGTGGAGCAGACTAGTGGGAGAGTACAGCAGTGTAGGGCATAATTGCGGGAAAGTAGTGTTGGGTACAGGGTGGTAAAGTATAGCAGGATGGGGCACAATGGTGAAAGTACAGCAATGTGAGGTAAAGCGGTGGGAGAGTACAGCAGTGTAGGGCACATGGTGGGAGATTACAGCAGTGTGGGGCACATAGTGAGAGGGAACAGCGGTGTGGGGTACAGTGGTGGGAGATTGCAGCAGTGTTGTGCACAAAGTGGAAGAGCACAACAGTGCGGGGTACAGTGTTGTGAAAGTAAAGCAATGTAGGGCACATGTTGAGAGAGTACAGCATTGTGGGGTAAAGTGGTTGGAGAGTACAGCAGTGTAATGCACAAGGTTGGGGATTACAGTATGGTGGGGTACAGTTGTGGGAGAGTACAGCAGTGTGGGGGACAGTGGTGGGAGAATGCAGAAGTGTGAGGTACTGTGGTGGGAGATTACTGTATTTTGGAACAAAACTGTGGGGGAGCACATCCGTGTGGGGCATAGTGGTGGGGGAGCAGAGCAAAGTGGCGCACAGTGGTGGGAGAGCAAAACAGTGTGAGGCACAGTGATAAGAAAATACAGCAGTGTGTGGCACATTGATGGTAGAGTGCAGCAGTGTGGGACACAGTGATGGGAGAGTACAATAGTGTGGGGCACATAGTGGAAGAGTACAGCAGTGTGGGGCACACCGGTGGAAGAGTACAGCAGTGTAGGGCACAGTGACAGGAGAGTAGAGCAGTGTGGGGTACAGTAGTGGGAGAGTACAGTAGTGTGGAGCAAAGTGGTGAGAGAGGAAAGCAGTTTGGCTTACAGTTGTGTGAGAGTACAGCAGAGTGGGGCACGGTGGTGGGAGAGTACAGCAGTATGGAGCATAGTGGTGTGAGAATACAGCAGTGTAGGGCACAATGGTGGGAAAGTGCAGTAGTGTGGGGCACAGTAGTGGGATAGTACAGCATTTTAGGGCACAATGGTTGGAGACTACAGCAGTGTGGGTCACAATGATGGGAAAGTACAGTAATGTTGGGCACAATGATTGGAAAGTACTGCAGTTTGGGGCACAGTGTTAGGAGAGTAATGCAGGTTGCGGTACAGTGGTTAGAGACTACAGCAGTGTAGGGCAAAGTGGTGGGAGAGTATAGCATTGTGGGTCATAGTGTTGGAGGAGCACAACAGTGTGGGGCTCAGTGGTGGGAGAATAAAGCAGTGAGGGCACAGTGGTGGGAGAGTACAGCAATATGGGGCAAAATGGCGGGAGAGAACAGCGGTGTAGGGCACAGTGGTGGGACAGTACATCACTGTGGGGTACAGGGTGGGAAAGTATAGCAATATGATCCATAGCGGCGGGAGATTATATCAGTGAGGGGCACAGTGGTGGGAGAGTACAGCAGTGATGGGTAGAGTGCAGGGAGAGCAGAGCAGTGGTAGGCAGAGTGGCAGGAGACTCAGCAGTGTGGGGCACATTGGTTGGAGAGCACAGCAGTGTGGGGCTCAGTGCTGGGAGAATAAAGCAGCGTGGGGCACAGTGGCGGGAGAGTACAGCAGTTTGGTGGCACAGTAGTGGGAGAGTACAGCAATTTTGGGGTACGGTGGCGGGAGAGTACAGCAGTGTGGGGCACAGTGGTGGGAGAGCACATCAGTGTATGGCACAGGGTGGGAGACTATAGCAATATAGGGCATAGTGGCAGGAGAGTACAGTAGTCTTGGGCACAGTGGTGAGAGAGTACAGGAGTGTGGGGCACAGTGGTGGGAGAGCAGAGTAGTATGGTGTAGAGTGCTGGCAGAGCACAACAGTGGCAGGCACAGTGGCAGGAGATTACAGCAGTGTCCGGCACAGTGGTTGGAGAGCACAGCAGTGTGGGGCACAGTAGTGGGAGAGTACAGTAGTGTAGGGCATAAATGTGGGAAAGTACATTAGTGTTGGATACAGGGTGGGAGTAGGGCAGTGTGGGGCATAATGATGGGAGAGTATAGCATTTTGGGACACAGTGATGGGGGAGCACAGCCGTGTGGGGCACAGTGGTGGGAGAGTAGAGCAAAGTGGTGCACACTTGTGGGAGAGCATAACAGTGTGGGGGACAGTGATGGTAAAATAGAGGAGGGTGTGGCACACTGATGGGAGAGTACAGCAGTGTCTTTTTTAGTAATGGGAGAACAGTGGTTAGAGAGCACAGCAGTGTGGGGCACACTAGTGGGAGAGCACAGCAGTGTTGGGCATAATTGTGGGAAAGTAAAGTAGTTTTGGGTACAGTTTGGCAAAGTATAGCAGGTTGGGGCACAATGATGAGAGAGTACAACAATGTGTGGCACAGTGGTGGTAAAATACAGAAGGGTGTGGCACATTGATGGGAGAGTACAGCAGTGTGGGTCTTAGTAATGGGAGAGTACAACAGTGTGGGGCACAGTGATGTGAGCGCACATGAGTGTTGGTTATAGTGGTGGGAGAATACAGCAGTGTGGGACACTGAGTTGCTCTAGCGTAGCAACGTGGGACACGGTGGTGGGAGCGTGCAACATTGTTGGGCACAGTGGTTAGAGAGCACAGCAGTGTGGGGCACAGTAATGGGAGAGTACAGCAGTGTAGGGCATAATTGTTGGAAAGTAAAGTAGCGCTGGGTACAGGGTGGCAAAGTACAGCAATTTGGGGCACAATGGTGAGAGAGTACAGCAGCGTGGGGTAAAGCGGTGGGAGAGTACAGCAGTGTAGGGCACATGGTGGGAGATTACAGCAGTGTGGGTCATATGGTGAGAGGGAACAGTAGTGTGGGGTACAGTGGTGGAAGATTACAGCAGTGTTGTGCACAAGGTGGAAGAGTACAACAGTGTGGGGTACAGTGTTGTGAAAGTAAAGCAATGTAGGGCACATGTTGAGAGAATTCAGCATTGTGGGGTGAAGTGGTAGGAGAGTACAGCAGTGTTAGGCAGAAGGTGGGAGATTATAGCATTATGGGGTACAGTTGTGGGAGAGTACAGCAGTGTGGGGCACAATTGTGGAAGAATAGAGAAGTGTGGGGTACTGTGGTGGGAGATTATAGCATTTTGTGACACAGTTGTGGGGAGCACAGCCGTGTGGAGCATAGTGGTGGGAGAGCACAACAGTGTGGGGCACAGTGGTGGGAAAATACAGCAGTGTGTGGTACATTGATGGTAGAGTACAGTAGTGTGGGGACAGTAGTGGGAGAGTAAAACAGTGTGGTGTACAGTAGTGGGAGAGTACCGCAGTGCAGGACATGGTGGTAGGAGAATACAACAGTGTGGGGCATATGGTGGAAGAGTAAAGCAGTGTTGGGCACGGTGGTGGTAGAGTACAACAGTGAGGAGCACATGGCGGAGGAGTACATCATTGTGGGGCACAGTGATGAGAGAGTACATCAGTGTGGGGCACAGTGGTGGGAAAGTACATCAGTGTGGGGGACAGTGGTGAGAGAGTACAGCAGTGTGGGAAAGAGTGGTGGGAGAGTATAGCAGTGTGGAGCGCAGTGGTGGGAGAGTAGAGCTTTGTGGTGCACAGTGGTGGGAAAATACAGCAGTGTGGCGCACAGTGATGGTAGAGTACAGCATTTTAGGACACAATGGTGGAAGGGTACAGCAGTGTTGGTCACAATGATGTGACAGTACAGCAGTGTGGGACAAATTGATGGGAAAGTATAGGAGTGTTGGGAACAGTTGTGGGAGAGTAAAGCAGTGTGGGGCATATTGTTGGGAGATTACAGCTGTGTGGGGCACAGTGGTGGGAGAGTAAAGTAGTGTGGGGCACAGTTGTGGAAGAGTACAGCAGAGTAGTGCACAGTGGTGGGAGAGTAGAGCAATTTGGGGCATAGTGTTGGGAAAGTACAACAGTGTGGGGCACGGTGTTGGGAGAGTAAAACAGTGTGGGACACATTGTGGAAGAGTACGGCAATGTGGGGCGCAGTGGTGGGAGAGTAAGCCAATGTGGCGCACTGTGGTAGGACAGTATGGCAGTGTAGGGGACGGTGGTGGGAGAGTACAATAGTGTGGGGCATATTTTGGAAGAGTATAGCGGTGTGGGACACAGTGGTTGGAGTATACAGCAGTGTTGAGCACATTGGTTGGAGAGTACAGCAGTCCTGGGCAAAGTGGTAGGAGAGTACAAGAGTACAACAGTGTGGGGAACAGTGACAGGAGAGTAGAGCAGTATTGGCTACAGTAGTGGGAGAGTACAGCAGTGTGGAGCACAGTGGTGAGAAAATACAGCAGTTTGGGTCAGAGTGGTGGGGGAGTAGAGCAGTGTGGGGTACAGTGGTTGGGGAGTGCAGCAGTATGGGGCACAATGATAGGAAAGTACTGTAGTGTAAGGCACAGTGTTGGGATAATACAGCAATGTGGGGCACAGTGGTGGGGGAGTACAACATTGTGGGGCGCATTGTTGGGAGAGTACAACAGTGTGAGGCACAGTGGTGGGAGAATATGGCATTGTAGGGCACAATGGTGAAAGAATACAGCAGTGTGGGTCACAATGATGGGAAAGTGCAGTTGTGTGGGGCACAATATTGGGAAAGTACAGCTGTGTGTGGCACACTGTTGGAAGAGTACAGCAGTGTGGGACGGTGGTGGGAGAGTAGAGCAGTGTGGGGCAAAGTGATGGGAGAGTACAGCAGTTTGGGGCACAGTGGTGGGAGAGTACAGCAGTGTGGGTCACGTGATGGGAGACCACAGCAGTGTGGAGCACAGTGGTGGGAAACTACAGCAGAGTTTGGCACAGTGGTGGGAAAGTACAGTGGAGTGGAGCACAGTCGTCGGAGAGTACAGCAATATGGGGCATAGTGACGTGAGAGCACAGCAATGTTGGGCACAGTGGTGGGAGAATACAACAGCATGGGGCTCACTGGTTGAAGACTACAGCAGTGTGGGTCACAAAGATGGGAAAGTACAGAACTGTGGGGCGCAATGATTGGAAAGGACAACAGTCTGGTCCACAGTGTTCGGAGAGTAAAGCAGTGTGGTGCACATTGGTGGTAGAGTACAGCAGTGTGGGGAACAGTGGTGGGAGAGTACAGCATTTTAGGGCACATTTGTGGGAGAGTGCTGTAGTGTGGGGCACAGTGATGGAAGAATAAAGCATTGTAGGGCACAATCGTGATTGAATACAGCAGATTGGGTTACATTGATGGGAAATACAGCATGCGGCGCACAAAATTGTGAAAGTACAGCTGTGTGGGGAACAGAGGTGGGAGAGTAGAGCATTGTAGGGCACATTGTTGGGAGAGTAGAGCAGTGTGGGGCACAGTAGTGGGAGAGCACAGCATTGTAGGGCACAATAGTGATAGAATACAGCATTGAGGGTCACGATGATGGGAAAGTAAAACAATGTGGGGCACAGTGGAGGGAGAGTACAGCAGTGTGGGGTACAGATATGGGAGAGTACAGCATTGTCTGGCACAGTGATGGGAGAGCACAACAGTGTGGAGCACAGTGGTGGTAGACTACAGCAGAGTTTGGCACAGTGGTGGGAGAGTACAGCAGTGTTGGGCACAGTCGTGGAGAGTACAGCAATATGGGGTATATTGACGTGAGAGTAGAGCAATGTTGGGCACAGTGGTGGGAGAGTAGAGCAGTGTGGAGCACAGTGGCGGGAGAGTACAGCAGTGTGGGGCACAGTGGTCGGAAAATACAGAAGTGTGGGGCAGAGTGATGGGAGAGTACAGCAGTGTGGGGCACAATGGTGGGAGAGTGCAGTAGTGTGGGGCACAGTGGTGGGAGAGTACAGCAGTGTAGGGCAAAGTGGTGGTAGAGTACAGCATTTTAGGGGAAAATGGTTAGAGACTACGGAAGTGTGTGGCACAATGTTTGGAAAATACAGCAGTTTGGGAAACAGTGTTCGGAGAGGAAAGCAGTGTGAGGCACATTGGTGGGAGAGTACATCAGTGTGGGGCACAGTGGTAGAAGAGTTTAGCATTGTGGGGCACATTGGTGGAAGGGTACAGCAGTGTGGGGCACAGTGGTGGGAGAATATAGCATTGTAGGGCACAATGGTAATAGAATACAGCAGTGTGGGTCACAATATTGGGAAAGTACAACTGTGTGGGGCACACCGCTGGGAGAGTAGAGCAGTGTGGGTTAAAGTGGTGGGTGAGTACAGCGGAGGGAGAGTAGAGCAGTGTGGGGCACAGTGGTGGGAGAGTACAACAGGGTGAGTTACAGTGATGAGAGAGCACAGCAGTGTGGAGCACAGTCTTAGGAGAGTACAGAAATATGGGGCTCAGTCGCGGGAGAGTAAAGCAATGTTTGCTCAGTGGTGGGAGAGAACATCAGTGTGGGGCACAGGGTGAGAGAGTATAACAGTATGGGGCATAGTGGCAGGAGAGTACAACAGTCTATGGCACTGTGGTGAGAGAGTACAGCAGTGTGGGGCAGAGTGGTGAGAGAGTACAGCAGTGTGGGGCATAGTGGTGGGTAATTACAGCAGTGTTGTGCAGAGTGGTGGGAGAGGACATCAGTGGAAGGCACAGTAGCAGGATATTAAAACAGTATTAGGCAATGTGGTTGGAGAGCACAGCAGAGTGGGGCACAGTAATGGAAGAATACAGCAGTGTAGGGCATAATTGTGGGAATATACAGTAGTGTTAGGTACAGGTTGGGAGAGTTGAGTAGTTTGGGGCACAACGGTGAGAGAGTACAGCAGTGTAGGGCAAATATATGCGAGAACACAGCAGTGTCGAGCACAGTGGTGGGAGAGTGCAGTAGTGTGGGGCACTGTGGTGGGAGAGTACAGCAGTGTGGGTCACAGTGGTGGGAGAGTACAGCATTTTAGGGCACAATGGTTGGGGACTACAGCAGTGTAGGTCACAGTGATGGGAAAGTACAGCAGTGTGGCGCATAATGATTAGAAAGTACAGCAGTTTCGGGCACAATGTTCGGAGAGCAAAGCTGTGTGGGGCACATTGGTGGGAGACTACTGCAGTGTGGGGCACATTGGTGGGAGACTACAGCAGTTTGGGGCACAGTGGTGGGAGAGTACTGCAGTGTTAGTCACAGTTTTTGGAGAGCACAACAGTGTGGGGCTCATTGTTGGGAGAATAAAACAGTGTAGGGCACAGTGGTGGGAGGGTACAGCAGTGTTGGGCACTGTAGTGGGAGAGTACAGCAATATGGGGCACTGTGGCGGGATAGTTCAGCAGTGTAGGGCACAATGGTAGGAGAGTACATCGATGTTAGGCTCAGGGTGGGAGAGTACAGCAATATGGGGCGTAGTGGCGGGAGAGTATAGTAGTCTAGGGCACAGTGGTGTGAGAGTGCAGCAGTGTGGGGCACATTGGTAGAAGAGTACAGGAATATGGGGCATAGTGGCGGGAGATTATAGCAGTGTAGGGCACAATGGTGGGAAAGCACAGCAGTGTTGTGCTGAGTGGTTGGAGAGCACAGCAGTGGTAGGCACAGTGGCAGGGGATCACAACAGTATGGGGCACAAGGGTTGGAGAGCACAGCAGTGTGGGGCACAGTAGTGGGAGAGTACAGCTGTGTAGGGCATAATTGTGGGAAAATACAGTAGTATTGGGTACAGGTTGGGAGAGTAGAGGAGTGTGGGGCACAATGGTGAGAGAATACAGCAGTGTAGGGCTAGGTAATGGGAGAGCACAGCAGTGTGGGGCACAGTGGTAGGAGAGTACAGCAATGTGGACACGATGGTGCGAGAGTACAGCAATGTGTGCACAGGGCTGGAGAGTACAGCACTGTGGGGAACAGGTACAGCAGTGTAGGGCATATTTTTGGGAAAGTGCAGTAGTGTTGGGTACAGGGTGGGAGAGTAGAGCAGTATGGGGCACAATGGTGGCAGAGTACAGTATTTTGAGACACAGTGGTGGAGGAGCCCAGACGTGTGGGGTACAGTGGTGGAAGAGTAGAGCAAAGTGGTGCACAGTGGCGGGAAAGCACAGCAGTCTGGGGCACAGTGGTGGGAAAATACAGCAGTGTGTGGTAAATTGATGGGAGAGTAAAGCAGTGTGGGTCTTAGTAATGGGAGAGTACAAAAGTGTGGGGCACAGTGGTATGAGAGTACATCAGTGTGGGGTAAAGTTGTGGGAGAGTACAGCAGTGTGGGGTAATGTGGTGCTAGAGTGAAGCAATGTGGAAAACGGTGGTGTGAGCGTACAACAGTGTGAGGCACATGGTGGATGAGTTCAGCAGTGCGGGGCGCGGTGATGGGAGAGCGCTACAGTGTGGCGCACTTGGTGGAAAGTACAGCAGTGTGGGGCACAGTGGTGGGAGAGAACAGCATTGCTGGGCACGCTGGTGGTATAGTACAACAGTGTGGGGCACTTGATAGAAGAGTACAGTAGTGTTGGGCACAATGGTGGGAGAGTACAGCAGTGTGGGGCACAGTGCTGAAAGAGTACAGCAGTGTGGGGCATAGTGGTGGGAAAATACAGCAGTGTGGGGCACAGTGACAGGAGAGTGGAGCAGTATTGGGTACAGTAGTGGGAGAGTAGAGCAGTGTGGAGCATAGTGGTAAGGGAATACAACAGTTTGGGGCACAGTGGTGGGGGAATAAAGCAGAGTGAGGCACAGTGGTGGGAGAGCACAGCAGTGTGGGGCACAATGATGGGAAAGTACAGCAGTGTAAGGCACAGTGTTGGGAGAGTACAGCAGTGTGGGGCATATTTTTGGGAGACTACAGCTCTGTGGGGCACAGTGGTGGAAGAGTACAGCAGTGTGGGGCACAGTGTTAGGAGAGTACAGCAGTGTGGGGCACAATGGCGAGAGAATACAGTAGTGTGGGTCAAAATAATGGGAAAGTAAAACAGTGAGGGGCACATGATGGGAAAATACAGCTTTGTGGGACACAGTTTTAGGAGAGTACAGCAGTGTGGAGCAGAGTGGTGATAGAGTACAGCAGTTTGGAGCAGAGTGGTGGAAGAGTACAGCAGTGTTTGGCAAAGTGGTGGGAGAGTACAGCAGTTTGGGTCACAGGGATGGGAGAGTACAGCATTGTGGGGCACAGTGGTGGGATAGGACAGCATTATGAAGCACACTGGTGCTAGAGTAGAGCATTGTAGGGCAGAGTGGTGGGAGAGTACTGCAGTGTGGGAAACAGTGGTGGGAGAGTACAGCAGCGTGGTGCACAGTGGTTGAAGAGCACAGATATTTAGGGTACGGTGGCGGGAGAGTTCAGCAGTGTAGGACACATTGGTGGGAGAATACAGCAGTGTGAGGTATAATGGTGTAAGAATTTAGCACTGTGGGGTACAGTGGCGGGAGAGTACAGGATTGTAGAGCAGTTGTGGGAGAGTAAAGCAATATGGGGTACAGTAGCGGGAGAGTATAGCTGTGTGGGGTACAGTGATGGGAGAGTATAGTAGTGTGGAGCATAGTGGTTGGATAGCATTGCAGTGTCGGGGACAGTGGTGGGAAATCACTGCAGTGTTGAGCAGAGTGATGGGATTGCAGAGCAGTATGGGGCACAGTGGTGGAGGAGTACTGCAGTGTAGAGCACAGCGATGGGAAAGCACAGCAGTGTTGGCCACAGTGGTGGGAGAGTTCAGCAGTGTGGAACAAAGGGCTGGGAGAGTATAGCAGTGTGGGGCACAGTGGTGACAGAGTACAGCAGTGTAGGGCAAAGTGATGGGAGAGCACAGCACTATGATGAATAGTGGTGGAAGAGTACAGCAGTGTGGGGCACAGTGGTGCTAGAGTACAGCAATGTGTTCACAGTGGTGGGAGAGAACAGCACTATGGGGCACAGTGGAGGGAGAGTACACCAGTGTAGGGCACAGTGGCAGGATATTAGAGCAGTGTGGGGCACAGTGGTTGGAGAGTACAGCATTGATGGGCACAGTAGATTAGAGCAGTGTAGGGCGTAATTGTGGGAAAGTACAGTAGTGTTGGGTACAGGGTGGGAGAGTAGAGTAGTTTGGGGCAAATGCTAGGAGAGTACAGCATTTTGGGACACATTGGTGGGGAAGTACAGACGTGTGGGGCACAGTGGTGGGAGAATAGAGCAAAGTGTTGCACAGTGGCGGGAGACCACAACAGTGTGAGGCATAGTGGTGGAAAAATACAGCAGTGTGTGGTAAATTGATGGGAGAGTACAGCAGTGTGGGGCTTAGTAATGGAAGAGTACACCAGTGTGGGGCACAGTGTTGGGAGAATACAGCACAGTGGGGCAATGTGGTGCTAGAGCTTAGCACTGTGGAAAACTGTGGTGGAAGCGTACAACAGTGTGGGGCATATGGTGGATGAGTACAGCAGTGTGGGGCACAGTGGTGGGAGGTTACAGCAGTGTGGGGCACGTTGGTGGGAGAGTACAACAGTGTTGCGCACTTGGTGGAAGAGTACTGCAATGTGGGCCACAGTGGTGGGAGAGCAGAGCATTGCTAGGCACGATGGTGGTAGAGTACAACAGTGTGTGGCACTTGCTGGAAGAGTACAGCAGTGTTGGGCACAATGGTGGGAGAGTAAAGCATTGTGGGACACAGTTCTGAGAAAGTATAGTAGTGTGGGGCACAATGGTGGGAAAATAGAGTATTGTGGGGCACAGTGACAGGAGAGTAGAGCAGTATTGGGTACAGTAGTGGGAGAGGACAACGGTGTGGATCGCAGTGGTAAGAGAATACTGCAATTTGGGCACAGTGAAAGGGGAATACAGTGAGGTACAGTGGTGGGAAAGCACAGCAGTGTGGAGCACAGTGGTGGGAGAGTACAGCTGTGTGGTGCACCGTAGTGGGAAAATATAGCAGTGTCGCGCACAGTGGTTGTTGAGTACAGTATTTTAGGGTACAATGGTGAGAGAGTACAGCAGTGTGGGTCACAATGATGTTAAGGTATAGCAGTGTGGGGTAAAATGATGGAAGATTACAGCAGTGTGTGGCACAGTGGTGGAAGAGTGCAGTAGTATGGGGCACAGTGGTGGGAGAGTAGAGCAGAGTGGGGCACGGTGGTGGGAGAGTACAGCAGTGTGGGGCACAATGGCGAGAGAATACAGTAGTGTGAGTCACAATGATGGGAAAGTAAAGCAGTGAGGGGCACATGATGGGAAAGCATAGGTTTGTGGGACAATGTTAAGAAAGTACAGCAATGTGGAGCAGATTGGTATGGAGTATAGCAGTGTTGGGCAGAGTGGTGGGAGAGTACAGCAGTGTTTGGCAAAGTGGTGGGAGACTACAGCAGTTTCGGTCACAGAGATGGAAGAGAACAGCAGTGTGGGGCACAGTGGTGGGAGAAGAAAGCAGTGTGGGGCACAGTGGTGGGAGAGCACAGCATTGTAGGGCACAATGGCGAGAGAATACAGTAGTGTGGGTCACAACGATGGAAAAGTAAAACATTGAGGGGCACATGATGGGAAAGTACAGCTTTGTGGTACAGTGTTAGGAGAGTAGTGTGGAGAAGAGTAGTGATAGAGTATAGCAGTGTGGGGCAGAGTGGTAGGAGAGTACAGCACTGTTTGGTAAATTGGTGGGAGAGTACAGTAGTTTAGGTCACAGAGATTGGAGAGCACAGCAGCGAAGGGCACAGTGGTGGGAGAAAAAAAGCAGTATGGGGCACAGTGGTGAGAGAGTGCAGCAGTGTGGGGCACAGTGGTGGGAGAGTACAGCACTATAGAGTACAATGGTGGGAGAGTAGAGCATTGTAGGGCAGAGTGGTGGTAGAGTACAGCAGTGTGGGGCACAGTGGTGGGAGAGTACAGCACTATGGGGCACAGTGATGGGGCACAGTACAGTAGTGTTGGGCAGAGTAAAGGGTTAGTGCAACAGTGTGGGGCGCATTGGTGGGAGACTACAGCAGTGTGGGGTACAGCATTGGAAGAGTACAACAGAGTGGGGCACAATGATGGGAAAGTAAAGCAGTATAGGGCACAGTGTTGGGAGAGTATAGCAGTGTAGGGCACAGTGGTGGGAGAGTACATCATTTTGGGGCACATTGGTGGGAGTGTACAGCAGCGTGGGACACAGTGGTGGAAGAATATAGCACTGTAGGGCACAATGGTGATAGAATACAGCAGTGTGGGTCATGATGATGGAAAAGTATAGCAGTGTTGGGCAAAGTGGTGGGAGAGTACAGCAGTATGGGGCACAGTGGTGGGAGAGTACAGCAGTTTTGAACACAGTGGTGGGAGACCACAGGAGAGTTTGGCACATTGGTAGGAGAGTACAGCAGTGTGGGGCACAGTCATTGGAGAGTACAGCAACATCGGGCATAGTGGCGGGAGAATACAGCAATGCGGGGCATATTGGTGCTTGGAGAGTACATCAATGTGGGGCACAGTGGTGGGAGAGTATAGCAGTGTGGGGCACATGGGAGAAAAAGTGCAGCAATATTGGGCAGAGTGGCGGGAGAGTGCAGCAGTGTGGGGTACAGTGGTTTCAGAGTACAGCAAAATGGGGCATTTTGGCGGGAGAGTAGAACAATATGGGGAACTGTGGTAGTAGAGTAGAGCAGTACGGGGTACAGTTGTGGGAGAGGACAGCAGTGTTGAGCATAGTGGTAGGAGAGCAGAGCAATACAGGGCACAGTGGTGGGAGAGTGGCGCAGTGTGGGGCAGAGTGATGGGAGAGCACAGTAGTGTTGGGCACAGTGGTGGCAGAGGACAGTAGTGTGGCTCACAGTTGTGGGACAGTACAGCAGAGTGGGGCACAGTGGTGGGAGAGCACAGCAATGTGGGGCATAGTGGTTGAAGAATACAGCAGTGCGGGGCAAAGTGGTGGGAGGATACAACAGTGCGGGGTACGTTGATGGGGGGAGTACAACAGTGTGGGGCACTTGGTGGAAGAGTACAGCAATGTGGAGCACAGTGACAGGAGAGTAGAACAGTGTGGGTTACAGTGGCAGGAGAGTACAACAGTGTGGAGCACAGTGGTTAAAGAGGGCAGCAGTGTGGCTCACACTTGTGGGAGAATAGAGCAGAGTGGGGCACAGTGGTGGGAGATTACAGCAGTATGGAGCATAGTGGTGGGAGAATCCAGCAGTGTGGGGCACATTGGTGGGAGAGTGCATTAGTGTGGGGCATAGTGGTAGGAGAGTAGAGCAGTGTTGGGCACAGTGGTGGTAGAGTACAGCATTGTGGGGCAAATTAGTTGGAGACTACAGCAGTGTGGGTCACAATGATGGGAAAGTACAGCAGTGTGGGGCACAATGCTTGGAAAGTACAGCATTGTAAGGCACAGTGTTCGGAAAGTAAAGCAGTTTGGCGCATAGTGGTTGGAGAGTGCAGTGGTGTGGGACACAGTGGTGGGAGACTGCAGCAGTGTGGGGCACAGTGGGTTGAGAGTACAACATTGTGGATTACAGTTTTGGGAGAGAACAACAGTCTGGAACTCAATGCTGGGGGAATAAAGCAGTGTGTGGCACAGTGGTTTGAGAGTACAGCAGTGTGGGGCACAGTCTTGGGAGAGCACAGCAATATGAGGCAGAGTGGCGGGAGAGTACACCAGTGTGGGGCACAGGGTGGGAAAGTTTAGCAAAATGGGGCATAGTGGCGGGAGAGTACAGAAGTCTAGGGTACAGTGGTGAGAGAGTTCAGGAGTTTGGGGCACAGTGTTGGGAAAGTAGATCAGTGTTGGGTAGAGTACTTTGAGAGCACAGCAGTGGTAGGCACAGTGGCAGGAGATTACAGCAGTGTGGAGGAAAGAAGTTGGAGAGCACACCAGTGTGGGTCACATCAGTGGGAGATTACAGCAGTGTAGGGTGCAATTGTGGGAAAGTACAGTAGTGTTGGGTACTGGGTGGAAGAGTAGAGCAGTGTGGAGCACAATGGTTAGAGAGCATAGTAGTGTGGTGTAGTGGTGGGAAAGCACCGCAGTGTGGGACACGCTGTAGATAGAATACTACAGTGTGGGGCATATGGTGGAAAAGTAAAGCAGTGTTGGGCACGGTGGTGGTAGACTACAACAGTGTGGAGCGCTTGCTGGAAGAGTACAACAGTGTGGGAAACAGTGGTGGGAGACTATAGCAGTGTGGGGCACAGTAATGGGAGAGTACAACAGCGAAGGGCACAGTGGTGGGAGAGTACAGCTGTGTGGTGCACAGTAGTGGGAAAATACAGCAGTGTGGCGCACAGTGGTGGTCGAGTACAACATCTTAGGGTACAATGGTAGGAGAGTACAGCGGTGTGGGTCACAATGATGTGAAGGTACAGCAGTATGGGGCACAATGATGGAAGATCACAGCAGCGTGGGGCACAGTGGTGGGAGAGTACAGTAATGTGGGGCACAGTGGTGGAGAGTACAGCAGAGTGGGGCACACTGGTGGGAGAATACAGCAGTGTGGGGCATAATGGCGAGAGAATACAGTAGTGTGGGTCACAATAATGGGAAAGTAAGGTAGTGAGGGGCCATGATGGTAAAGCACAGGTTTGTGGGACACAGTGTTAGGAGAGTAGAGCAATGTAGAGCAGAGTGGTGATAGAGTACAGCGGTGTGGGGCAGAGTGAAGGGAGAGTATAGCATTGTTTGGCAAAGTGGTGGGAGAGTAGAGCAGTTTGGGTCACAGAGATGGGAGATCACAGCAGTGTGGGGCACAGTGGTGGGAGAGCAGAGCAGTGTGGGGCGTAGTGGTTGGAGAATACAGCAGTGCGGGGCACAGTGGTGGGAGGGTACAACAGTGTGGGGTACGTTGGTGAGGGAGTACAACAGTGTGGGGCACTTGGTGGAAGAGTACAGCAATGTGGAGCACAGTGGTGGGAGAGTATAGCATTGCTTGGCACGGCGGTGGTAGAGGACAACAGTGTGTGACATTTGATTGAAGAGCACAGCAGTTTTTGGCACAATGGTGGGAGAGTACAGCAGTTTGGGGGGCAGTGCTGAGAGAGTACAGCAATGTGGGGGACAGTGTTGGGAGATTACAATAGTGTGGGGCAAATGGTGGAAGAAGAGAGCAGTGTGGGGCACACTGGTGGAAGAGCACAGCAGTGTGGGGCACAGTGACAGGAGAGTAGAGCAGTGTGGGTTACAGTGGCAGGAGAGTACAGCAGTGTGGAGCACAGTGGTTAAAGAGGGCAGCAGTGTGGCTCACACTTGTGGGAGAATAGAACAGAGTGGGGCACAGTGGTGGGAGATTACAGCAGTATGGAGCATAGTGGTGGGAGAATCCAGCAGTGTGGGGCACATTGGTGGGAGAGTGCATTAGTGTGGGGCATAGTGGTAGGAGAGTAGAGCAGTGTTGGGCACAGTGGTGGTAGAGTACAGCATTGTGGGGCAAATTAGTTGGAGACTACAGCAGTGTGGGTCACAATGATGGGAAAGTACAGCAGTGTGGGGCACAATGCTTGGAAAGTACAGCATTGTAAGGCACAGTGTTCGGAAAGTAAAGCAGTTTGGCGCATAGTGGTTGGAGAGTGCAGTGGTGTGGGACACAGTGGTGGGAGACTGCAGCAGTGTGGGGCACAGTGGGTTGAGAGTACAACATTGTGGATTACAGTTTTGGGAGAGAACAACAGTCTGGAACTCAATGCTGGGGGAATAAAGCAGTGTGTGGCACAGTGGTTTGAGAGTACAGCAGTGTGGGGCACAGTCTTGGGAGAGCACAGCAATATGAGGCAGAGTGGCGGGAGAGTACACCAGTGTGGGGCACAGGGTGGGAAAGTTTAGCAAAATGGGGCATAGTGGCGGGAGAGTACAGAAGTCTAGGGTACAGTGGTGAGAGAGTTCAGGAGTTTGGGGCACAGTGTTGGGAAAGTAGATCAGTGTTGGGTAGAGTACTTTGAGAGCACAGCAGTGGTAGGCACAGTGGCAGGAGATTACAGCAGTGTGGAGGAAAGAAGTTGGAGAGCACACCAGTGTGGGTCACATCAGTGGGAGATTACAGCAGTGTAGGGTGCAATTGTGGGAAAGTACAGTAGTGTTGGGTACTGGGTGGAAGAGTAGAGCAGTGTGGAGCACAATGGTTAGAGAGCATAGTAGTGTGGTGTAGTGGTGGGAAAGCACCGCAGTGTGGGACACGCTGTAGATAGAATACTACAGTGTGGGGCATATGGTGGAAAAGTAAAGCAGTGTTGGGCACGGTGGTGGTAGACTACAACAGTGTGGAGCGCTTGCTGGAAGAGTACAACAGTGTGGGAAACAGTGGTGGGAGACTATAGCAGTGTGGGGCACAGTAATGGGAGAGTACAACAGCGAAGGGCACAGTGGTGGGAGAGTACAGCTGTGTGGTGCACAGTAGTGGGAAAATACAGCAGTGTGGCGCACAGTGGTGGTCGAGTACAACATCTTAGGGTACAATGGTAGGAGAGTACAGCGGTGTGGGTCACAATGATGTGAAGGTACAGCAGTATGGGGCACAATGATGGAAGATCACAGCAGCGTGGGGCACAGTGGTGGGAGAGTACAGTAATGTGGGGCACAGTGGTGGAGAGTACAGCAGAGTGGGGCACACTGGTGGGAAAGTACAGCAGTGTGGGGCACAATGGCGAGAGAATACAGTAGTGTGGGTCACAATGATGGAAAAGTAAAGTAGTGAGGGGCACATGATGGTAAAGCACAGGTTTGTGAGACACAGTGTTAGGAGAGTAGAGCAGTGTGGAGCAGAGTGGTGATAGAGTACAGCGGTGTGGGGCAGAGTGATGGGAGAGTACAGCATTATTTGGCAAAATGGTGGGAGAGTAGAGCGGTTTGGGTCACAGAGATGGGAGATCACAGCAGTGTGGGGCACAGTGGTGGGAGAATAAAGCGGTGTGGGGCACAGTGGTGTGAGAGTAGATCATTGTAGGGCACAATGGCGAAAGAATACAGTAGTGTGGGTCACATCGATAGGAAAGTAAAACAGTGAGGGGCAAATGATTGGAAAGTACAGCTTTTTGGGACAGTATTAGGAGAGTACAGTAGTGTGGAGGAGAGTGGTGATAGAGTACAGCAGTGTGGGGCAGAGTGGTGGGAAAGTACAGCACTGTTTGGCAAAGTGGTGGGAGAGTACAGCGGTGTGGGTCACAGAGATGGGAGAGCACAGCAGTGTTGGGCACAGTGGTGGGAGAATAAAGAAGTGTGGGGCACAGTGGTGAGAGAGTGCAGCAGTGTGGGGCACACTGGTGGGAGAGTACAGCACTATAGAGCACACTGGTGGGATAGTTGAGCATTGTAGGGTAGAGTGGTGGGAGAGAGCAGTGTGGGACACAGTGGTGGGAGAGTACAGCAGCTTGGGGCACAGTAGCTGAAGAGTACAACAATGTGAGGTACAGTGGCGGGAGAGTACAGCAGTGTAGGGCACATTGGTGGATGAGCACAGGAGTGTGGGGCACAGTAATGGGAGAATACAACACTGTGGGCACAGTGATATGAGAGTACAGCATTGTGGGTCATAGTGGTGGCAGATTACATCAATGTGTGGCACGGTGATGGGAGAGTACAGAAATGTGGGACACGGAGGTAAGAGTGCACAAGAGTTTTGGGTACCTGGTGGAAGAGTACATCAGTGTGGGGCACGGTGGTTGGAGAGAACAACAGTGAGGGGCACATGGTGGAAGGCAACAGCGATATTCGGCACTGTGGTGGAAGAGTAGAGCAGGGTGGGGCACATTGGTGGGAAAGTACAGCAGACTGGGGCACAGTGTTGGGAGAGTACAGCACTGTGGGGCAAAGTGATGGGAAAGCACAACAGTACTGGGCACAGTAATGGGTTAGTACAACATTGGTGGGAGATTACAGCAGTGTTGGGTACAGTGTTGGGAGAGTAGAGCAGTGTGGGGCACAGTGGTGGAAGAGCACATCATTTTGGGGCACATTGGTGGGAGAATACAGCAGCGTGGGGCACAGTGGTGGGAGAATATACTATTGTAGGGAACAATAATGATAGAATACAGTAGTGTGGGTCATAATAATGGGAAAGTACAGCAGTGCTGGGCGAATTGGTGGGAGAGTACAGCAGTATGGGGCACAGTGGTGGGATAGTACTGTAGTGTGGGTCACAGTGATAGGAGAGCACAGCAGTGTGGAATACGTTGGTGGGAAACTACAAGAGAGTTTGGCACAATGGTAGGAGAGTACAACAGTGTGGGGCACAGTCGTTGGAGAGTACAGCAATATGGGACATAGTGGCGGGAAAATACAGCACTGTGGGTCATATTGGTGCTGGGAGAGTACATCATTATGGGGCACAGTGCTGGGAGAGTACAGCAGTGTGGGGTCGTGTGGCGGAAGAGTACAGCAGTGCAGGGCACAATGGTGGGTGAGTATAGCAGTGTGGGGTACAGTGGTTGGAGAGTAGAGCAAAATGGGGCACAGTGGAGGGAAAGTATAGCAATGTGGGGAACTGTGGTGTTAGAGTACAGCAGTGTGGGGTACAGTCGTGGGAGAGGACAGCAGTGTTGAGCACAGTGGTGGGAGAGCACAGCAATATAGGGCACAGTGGTGGGAGAGTGGCGTATTGTAGGGCAGAGTGATGGGAGAGCACAGTAATGTAGGACACAGTGGTGGGAAAGGACAGCAGTGTAGCTCACAGTTGTGGGAGAGTAGAAGCAGATTGGGGCACAGTGGTGGGATAGCACAGCAGTGTGGGGCATAGTGGTTGATGAATACAGCAGTGCAGGGCACAGTGGTGAGAGGGTACAGCAGTGCAGGGTACCTTGGTAGGGGAGTACAACAGTGTGGGGCACTTGGTGGAAGAGCACAGCAGTGTGGGGCACAGTGGTGGGAGAGTACAGCATTGGTTGGCACGGTGGTGGTAGAGGACAACAGTGTGGGGCACTTGATGGAAGAGTATAGCAGTTTTTGGCACAATGGTGGGAGAGTACAGCAGTGTGGGGAGCAGTACTGAGAGAGTACAGCAGTGTGAGGGACAGTGGTGGGAGAGTACAATAGTGTGAGGCAAATGGGGGAAGAATAGAGCATTGTGGGGAACACTGGTGGAAGAGGACAGCAGTGTGGGGCACAGTGACAGGAGAGTAGAGCAGTGTGGGGTACAATGGGTGGAGAGTACAGCATTGTGGGTCACAGTTTAGGGAGAGGACAACAGTCTGGGGCTCAGTGCTGGGAGAATAAAGCATTGTGTGGCACAGTTGTTTGAAAGTACAGCAGTGTGGGGCACAGTCATGGAAGAGCACAGCAATATGAGGCAGAGTGGGGGGAGAGTACATCAGTGTGGGGCACAGGGTGGGAGAGTATAGCAATATGGGGCACAGTGGCGGGAGAGTACAGCAGTCTAGGACACAGTGGTAAGAGAGTACAGCAGTGTTGGGTAGAGTGCTTTGAGAGCACAGCAGTGGTAGGCACAGTGGCAGGAGATTACAGCAGTGTGGAGGAAAGAGGTTGGAGAGCACAGCAGTGTGGGGCACAATAGTTGGAGAGTACAGCAGTGTAGAGCATAATTGTGGGAAAGTACAGTAGTATTGGGTACAGGGTGGAGGAGTAGAGCAGTGTGGGGCACAATGGTGAGAGAGTACAGTAGTATCGTGTACAGTGGTGGGAGAGTATCGCAGTGTGTGACACGGTGTAGGGAGAGCACAACAGTGTGGGGAATATGATGGAAGAGTAAAGCAGTGTTGGGCACGGTGGTGGTACAGTAAAACAGTATGGAACGCATTTTGGAAGAGTACAACAGTGTGGGGAACAGTGGTGGGAGAGTACAGCAGTGTGGGGCATAGAGATGGGGAAGTATAGCAGTGTGGGGCACAGTAATGGGAGAGTACATCAGCGGAGGGCACAGTGTTGGGAGAGTACAGCAGTGTGGGGAAGAGTGGTGGGAGAGTACAGCAGTGTTGGGAACAATGATAGGAAAGTACACCAATGTAGGGCACAGTGTTGGGAATGTACAGCAGTGTTGGGTACAGTGGTGGGAGAGTACAGCTGTGTGGTGCACAGTAGTGGGAAAATACAGCGGTGTGGCGCACAGTAGTGGTCGAGTAGAACATTTTAGTGTACAATGGTAGGAGAGTACACCACTGTGGGTCACAATGATGTGAAGATACAGCAGTGTGGGGCACAATGATGGGAGATTACAGCAGCGTGGGGCACAGTGGTGGGAGAGTACAGTAGTGTAGGGCACAGTGGTGGAAGAGTACAGCAGAATGGGGTACACTGGTGGGAAGGTACAGCAGTGCGGGGCGCAATGGGGAGAGAATACAGTAGTGTGGGTCACAATGATGGGAAAGTAAAGTAGTGAGGGGCACATGATGGTAAAGCACAGGTTTGTGGGACACAATGTTAGGAGAGTAGAGCAGTGTGGAGCAGAGTGGTGATAGAGTACAGCAGTGTGGGCAGAGTGGTGGGAGAGTAGAGATGTGTTTGACAAAATGGTGGGAGATTAGAGCAGTTTGGGTCACAGAGATGGGAGAGCACAGCAGTGTGGGGCTCAGTGGTGAGAGAATGCACAGTGGTAGGAGAGTACAGGAATAGGCACAATGGCGAGAAAATACCGTAGTGTGGGTCACAATGATGGGAAAGTAAAGCAGTGAGGGTCACAATGATGGGAAAGTAAAGCAGTGAGGGGCACATGATGGGAAAGTACAGCTTTGTGGGACACAGTGTTAGGTTAGTACAGCAGTGTGGATTAGAGTGGTCATAGGGTATAGCAGTGTGGGGCAGAGTGGTGGGAGAGTACAGCAGTGTTTGGCAAAGTAGTGGGAGAGTACAGCAGTGTGGGTCACAGAGATGGGAGAGCACAGCAGTGGTGGGCACAGTGGTGAGAGAGTAAAGAAGTGTGTGGCACAGTGGTGGTAGAGTACATCAGCGTGGGGCACAGTGGTTAAAGAGTACAGCAATGTGGGGTACAGTGGCAGAAGAGTACAGCAGTGTATGGCACATTGGTAGGAGAGTACAGTAGTGTGGGGCCACAGTGGTGAAAGAGTTCAGCACTGTGGGGTACGGTGGTGGTTGAGTACAGAGGTGTGGATCAGTGAGGGACACAGTTGTGGGAGAGTAAAGTAATATGAGGCATTGTAGCGGGAGCGTATAGAAGTGTGGGGCAGTGATGGGAGAGTAGAGCAGTGCGGAGCATAGTGGTTGAATAGTACAGCAGTGTCGGGGACAGTGGTGGGAAATTACGGCAGTGTTCAGCACAGTGATGGGATAGCACAGCAGTATGGCGCACAGTGGTGGGAGAGTACTGTAGTGTAGGGCACAGTGATGGGAGAGCACAGCAGTGTTAGCCACAGTGGTGGGAGAGTTCAGCAGTGTGGGGCACAGTGGTGGGAGAGTACAGCATTTCTTGGCACAGTGGTGGTAGAGGAAAACAGTGTGGGGCACTTGATTGAAGATAGCAGTTTTGGGCACAAAGGTGGGAGATTACAGCAGTGTGGGGCGCAGTTCTGAGAGAGTACAGCAGTGTGGGGGACAGTGGTGGGAGAGTACATTTGTGTGGGGCACATGGTGGAAGAGTAGAGTAGTGTGGGGCTTAAAGGTGGAAGAGTACAGCAGTGTGGAGCACAGTGGCTAAAGAGGGCAGCAGTGTGGCTCACACTTGTGGGAGAGTAGAGCAGAGTGGGACACAGTGATGGGAGAGTAGGGCAGTATGGAGCATAGTGGTGAGAGAATCCAGCAGTGTGGGGCACAGTGGTGGGAGAGTGCATTAGTGTGGGGTACAGTGGTAGGAGTACAGCAGTGTGGGGCACAGTGGTGGTAGAGTACAGCATTGTAGGGCACATTAGTTGGAGACTACAGCAGTGTGGGTCACAATGATGGGAGAGTACAGCAGTGTGGGGCACAATGCTTGGAAAGTACAGCATTGTAAGGCATAGTGTTCGGAGAGTAAAGCAGTTTGGGGCATTGTGGTTAGAGAGTGCAATAGTGTCGGGCACAGTGGTGGGAGACTGCATCAGTGTGGGGCACAGTGGGTGGAGAGTACAGCATTGTGGGTCACATTTTTGGGAAAGAACAACAGTCTGGAACTCAATGCTGGGAGAATAAAGCAGTGTGTGGCACAGTAGTTTGAGAATACAGCAGTGTGGGGCACAATCGTGGGAGAGTAGAGCAATTTGAGGCAGACAGGCGGGAGAGTACAGCAGTCTAGGGCACAGTGGTGAGAGAGTACAGGAGTATGGGGCAGTGTTGGGAGAGTACAGCAGTGTTGGGTAGAGTGCTTTGAGAGCGCAGCAGTAGTAGGCACAGTGGCAGGAGATTACAGCAGTGTGGAGGAAAGAGGTTGGAGAGCACAGCAGTGTGGGGCACAGTAGTGGGACAGTACAGCTGTGTAGGGCATAATTGTGGGAAAGTACAGTAGTGTTGGGTACAGGGTGGGATAGCACAACAGTGTGGGGCATATGGTGGAAGAGTAAAGCAGTGTTGGGCACGGTGGTGGTAGAGTACAACAGTGTGGAGCACATGGTGGAAGAGTACAGCAGTGTGGGGAACAGATGTGGTAGAGTACATCAGTGTGGGGCATAGCAATGAGAGAGTACAGCAGTGTGGGGCACAGTAATGGGAGAGTACAACAGCGTGGGGCACAGTGGTGGGAGAGCACAGCAGTGTGGGGAAGAGTGTTGGGAGAGTACAGCAGTGTTGGGAACAATGATGGGAAAGTACAGCAGTGTAGGTCACAGTGTTTGGAAAGTACAGCAGTGTTGGGCACAGTGGTGGGAGAGTACAGCTGTTTGGTGCACAGTAGTGGGAAAATATCGCGGTGTGGCGCACAGTAGTGGTCGAGTAGAACATTTTAGTGTACAATGGTAGGAGAGTACAGCATTGTGGGTTACAATGATGTGAAGGTACAGCAGTGTGGGGCACAATGATGGGAGATTACAGCAGCGTGGGGCACAGTGGTGGGAGAGTACAGTAGTGTGGGGCACAGTGGTGGAAGAGTACAGCAGAGTGGGGCACACTGGTGGGAGAGTACAGTAGTGCGGGGCGCAATGGGGAGAGAATACAGTAGTATGGGTCACAATGATGGGAAAGTAAAGCAGTGAAGGGCACATGATGGTAAAGCACAGGTTTGTGGGACACAGTGTTAGGAGAGTAGAGCATTATAGAGCAGAGTGGTGATAGAGTACAGCAGTGTGGAGCAGAGTGGTGGGAGAGTACAGCAGTGTTTGTCAAAGTGGTGGGAAAGTACATCAGTTTAGGTCACAGAGATGGTAGAGCACAGCAGTGTGGGGCACAGTGGTGGTAGATTACAGCAGTGTGGGACACAGTGGTGGGAGAGTACATCACTATAGACAACACTGGTGGGAGAGTAGAACATTGTAGGGTAGAGTGGTGGGAGAATACAGCAGTGTGGAGCACAATGGTGGAGGAATTCCGCACTGTGGGGTACGGTGGTGGGAGAGTACAGGGGTGTAGAGCAGTGTGTGACACAGTTGTGGGAGAGTAAAGCCATATGGGGCGCTGTAGCGGGAGAGTATAGCAGTGTGGGGCAGGGTGATGGGAGAGTATAGCAGTGTGGAGCATAGTGGTTGGATAGTAGTGCAGTGTCGGGGACAGTGGTGGGGAATCACGGTAGTGTTCAGCACAGTGATGGGATAGCAGAGCAGTGTGGGGCACAGTGGTGGGAGAGTACTGCAGTGTAGGGCACACTGATGGGAGAGCTCAGCAGTGTTAGCCAAAGTGGTGGGAGAGTTCAGCAATGTGGAACATAGGGTTGGGAGAGTATAGAAGCTTGGGGCACAGTGGTGAGGGAGCACCGCCGTGTGGTTCACAGTGGTGGGAGATCACTGCGGTGTGGGGCACAGTGGCGGGAAAATACATCAGTGTACGGCACAGTGATGTTAGAGTACAGGAGTGTGGGGCACAGTAATGGGAAAATACAACAGTGTGGGGCACAGCTATATGAGAGTACAGCAGTGTGGGGCACAGTGGTGGTAGAGTACAGCATTGCTGGGCACGGTGGTGTAGAGGACAACAGTGTGGGGCACTTGATTAAAGAGTGCAGCAGTTTTGGGCACAATGGTGTTAGAGTACAGCAGTGTGGGGCGCAGTGTTGAGAGAGTACAGCAGTGTGGGGGACAGTGACGGGAGAGTTCAATAGTGTGGGGCACATGGCGGAAGAGTAGAGCAGTGTTGGGCACAATGGTGAAACAATAAAGCAGTGTGTGGCACAGTGAAAGGAGAGTAGAGCAGTGTGGGGTACAGTGGTGGGAGAGTACAACAGTGTGGAGCACAGTGGTTAGAGAGAACAGCAGTGTGGCTCACAGTTGTGGGAGAGTAGAGCAGATTGGGACACAGTGGTGGGAGAGTACAGCAGTATCGAGGAAAGTGGTGGGAGAATCCAACAGTGTGGGGCACAGTCGTGGGAGAGTGCAGTAGTGTGGGGCACAGTGGTAGAAGAGTAGAGCAGTGTGGAGCACAGTGGTGGTAGAGTACAGCATTTTAGGGCACATTAGTTGGAGACTACAGCAGTGTGGATCACAATGATGTGAAAGTACAGCAGTTTGGGGCACAATGATTGGAAAGTACAGCAATGTAGGGCACAGTGTTAGGAGAATAAAGGAGTTTGGGGCATAGTGGGTGGAGAGAGCAGGAGTGTGGAGCACAGTGGTAGGAGACTACAGCAGTGTGGGGCACAGTGGGTGGAGAGTACAGCATTGTGGGCCAAAGTGTTGGGAGAGAACAACATTCTGGGGCTCAGTGCTGGGAGAATAAAGCAGTGTGGGGCACAGTCGTGGGAGAGTACAGCAATATGGGGCAGAGTGGCGGGAGAGTAGATCAGTGTGGGGCACAGGGTGGGAGAGTATAGCAATATGGGACATAGTGGCGGGAGAGTACAGCAGTCTAGGCCACACTAGTGAGAGAGTACAGGAGTGTGGGGCACGGTGTTGGTCGAGTACAGCAGTGTTGGGTAGAGTACTTAGAGAGTACAGTAGTGGTAGGCAGTGGCAGGAGATTACAGCAATGTGAAGGAAAGAGGTTGGAGAGCACAGCAGTGTGGAGCACAGTAGTGGGAGAGTACAGCGGTGTGGGGAATAATTGTGGGAAAATACAGTAGTGTTGGGTACAGGGTGGGAGAGTTGAGCAGTGTAGGGCACAATGGTGAGAGAGTAGAGTAGTGTTGTATACAGTGGCGGGAGAGTACCGCAGTGTGTGACACGGTGTAGGGAGAATACAACAGTGTGGGGCATATGACGGAAGAGTAAAGCCGTGTTGGGCATGGTGGTGGTAGAGTACAACAGTGTGGAGCACATGGTGGAAGAGTACAGCAATGTGGGGCACAGTGTTGGGAGAGTACAACAGCGTGGGGAAAAGTGGTGGGAGAGCACAGCAGTGTGGGGAAGAGTGGTGGGAGAGTACAGCAGTGTGGGGCACAATGATGGGAAAGTACAGCAGTGTAGGTCACAGTGTTGGGAGAGTATAACAATGTGGGGCACATTGGTGGGAGAGTACAGCTTTGTGGTGCACAGTAGTGAGAGAATACAGCAGTGTGGCGCACAGCGGTTGTCGAGCACAGCATTTTAGGGCACAATGGTGGGAGAGTACAGCAGTGTGGGTCAGAATGATGTGAAGATACAGCAGTGTGGGGCACAATGATGGGAGATTACAGTAGTGTGGGGCACATTGGTGGGAGAGTACAGTAGTGTTGGGCACAATGGTGGAAGAGTACAGTAGAGTGGGGCACACTGGTGGTGGAGTACAGCAGTGTGGGGTACAATGGTGAGAGAATACAGTAGTGTGGGTCACAATGATGGGAAAGTAAAGCAATGAGGAGCACATGCTGAGAAAGTACAGCTTTGTGGGACACAGTGTTAGGAGAGTACAGCAGTGTGGAGCAGAGTGGTGTTAGAGTACAGTAGTGTGGGCAGATTGGTGGGAGAGTAAAGCAGTGTTTGGCAAAATGGTGGGAGAGTACAGCAGTTTGGGGTCACAGAGATGGAGAGCACAACAGTGTGGGGCACAGTGGTGGGAGAATACAGCAATGTTGGGCAAAGTGGTGGGAGAGCACAGCAGTGTGGGGCACAGTGATGGGAGAGTAAAGCACTATGGAGCACACTGGTGGGTGAGTAGAGTATTGTAGGGTAGAGTGGTGGGAGAATAAAGCAGCGTGGGGCACAGTGGTGGGAGAGTACAGCAATATGGGGCGCAGTGGCGGGAGAGGACAACGGTGTAGGGCACAGTGGTGGGATAGTACATCAGTGTGGGGTACAAGGTGGGAGAGTATAGCAATATGATCCATAGTGGCGGAAGAATATATCAGTAAGGGGCACAGTGGTGGGAGAGTACAGCAGTGTTGGGTAGAGTGCTGGGAGAGCACAGCAGTGGTAGGCACAGTGGCAGGAGATTAAAGCAGTGTGGGGCACATTGGTTGGAGAGCACAGCAGTGTGGGGCAGAGTAGTGGGAGAGTACAGCAGTGTAGGGCATAATTTTGGGAAATTACAGTAGTGTTAGATATAGGGTGGGAGGGTAGAGCAGTGTAGGCCATAGTGGCAGGAGGTTATAGCAGTGTGGGGCACAGTGGTTGGAGAGCACATCAGTGTGGGGCACAGTAGTGAGAGAGTACATAATTGTGGGAAAATAGAGTAGTGTTGGGTACAGGTGAGAGAGTAGAGCATTGTGGGGCACAATGGTAGGAGAGTACAGCATTTTGGGATACAGTAGTGGGGGAGCACAGCCGTGTGGGGCACAGTGGTGGGAGAGTAGAGCAGTGTGGGGCAATGTGGTGCTAGAGTGTAGCAATGTGGGACACGGTGGTGGGAGCGTACAACAGTGTGAGGCACATGGTGGATGAGTACAGCAGTGTGGGGCGCGGTGATAGGAGAGTATAAAAGTGAGGGGCACATGGTGGAAGAGTACAGCAGTGTGGGGCACAGTGGTGGATGAGTATAGCAGTGTGGGTCACAGTGGTGGGAAAGCACAGCATTGCTGGGTACGGTGGTGGTAGAGTACAACAGTGTTGGGCACTTGATGGAAGAGTATAGCAGTGTTGGGCATAATGTTGGGAGAGTACATCAGAGTGGTGCACAGTGCTGAGAGAGTACAGCAGTATTGGGTACAATGGTGGGAGATTACAGCAGTGTTTGGCACAGTGACGGGAGAATACAGCAGTATTGGGTACAGTAGTTGGAGAGTACAGCAGTGTGGAACACAATGGTAAGAGAATACAGCAGTTCTGGGCACAGTGGTGGGTGAGGAAAGCAGAGTAGGGTACAGTGTTGGGAGAGTACAGCAATATGGGGCACAATGATGGGAAAGTACAACAATGTAAGGCACAGTGTTGGGGAGTACAGCAGTTTGAGGCACATTGTTGGGAGAGTACAGCTGTGTGGTGCACAATTGTGGAAGATTACTGCAGTGTGGGGCACAGTGTTGGAAGAGTACAGCATTGTAGGGCACAATGGTGGGAGAATACAGTAGTGTGGTTCACACTGATGGGAAAGTAAAGCCATGAGGGACACAAGATGGGAAAGTACATCTTTGTGGGATACAGTATTAGGAGAGTATAGCAGTGTAGAGCACAGTGGTGATAGAGAACAACAGTGTGGACCAGAGTGGTGGTAGAGTATAGCAGTGTTTGGCAACATGGTGGGAGAGTACAGTATTTAGGGTCACAGAGATGGGAGAGCACAGCAGTGTGGGGCACAGTGGTGGGGGAATACAGCAGTGTGAGACACAGTGATTTGAGTACAGGAGTTTGGGGTTCAGTAATGGGAGAACACAATAGTGTGGGGCACAGTGGTAGGATAGTACAGCAATGTGGGGCACTGTGATGGGAGAGTACAGAATTGTGGGACAGGGAGGTGAGATTGCACAACAGTGCAGGGCACCTGGTGAAAGAGTACAGCAGTGTGGGGCACGGTGGTGGGAGAGAACAACAATGAGGGGCACATGGTGGAAGACAACAGCAGTGTTCGCCACAATGCTGGGTTAGTATAGCATAGTGGGGCACACTGGTGGGAGGGTAGAGAAGTGTGGGGCAAAATGATATGAGAGTAGAAAATTGCGGGGCATAGTGATATGAAAGTAGAGCAGTGTGAGGTACAGTACTGGGAGGGTACAGCAGTGTGGGGCACAGTGGTGGGAGAGTACAGCACAGTGGGGAATGGTGGTGGGAGAGAACAGCAGTGTGGGGCACGGTGATGGGAGAGCACAGGAGTGTGGCGCACAGCAGTGGGAGAGTACAACAGTATGGGGCTCCTTGGTAGGATAGCATAGCAGTGTGGGGCACAGTGGTTTGAGAGTACAACAATATGGGGCATAGTGGCGGAAGAATACATCAATGTTGGGCATAGTGGTGGGGGAGTACAGCAGTGTGGAGCAGAGTGGTGGGAGAGTACAGCAGTGTAGGACGCAATGGTGGAAGAGTACAGCAACATGGGGCAGAGTGGCGGGAGATTACAGCAGTGTGGGTACAGTGGCGGGAGATTAGAGTAGTGTGGGGTCGAGTGGCTGAAGAGTACAGTAGTGTAAGGCATAGTGGTGGGTGAGTACAGCAGGGTGAGGGACAGTGGCTGGAGAGTAGAGCAAAATGGGACACAGTGGCGGGAGAGTATAGCAGTGTGGGAAATTGTGGTGGAAGAGTACAGCATTGTGGGGTACAGTGGTGGGAGAGCACAGCAGTGTTGAGCAGAGTGGTGGGAGAGCACAGCAATGTGGGGCACAGTGGCGGGAGAGTGGCGCAGTGTAGGGCAGAGTGATGGGAGAGCACAGCAGTGTAGGGCACAGTGGTGGGAGAGGACGGCAGTGTGACTCACGGTTGTGGGAGAGTACATTAGAGTGGGGCACGGTGGTGGGAGAGCACAGTAGTGTGGGGCATAGTGGTGGGAGAATAGAGCAGTGTGGGGTACAGTGGTGGGAAGGTACAACAGTGCGAGGTACAGTGGTGGAAGAGTACAGCAGTGTTGGGGACAGCAGTGGGAGAGTACAATAGTGTGGAGCATATGGTGGAAGAGTACAGCAGTGTGGTGCACAGTGACAGGAGAGTAGAGCAGTGTGGGGTACAGTAGTCGGAGAGTATAGCAGTGTGGAGCACAGTAGTGAGAGGGGACAGCAGTGTGGGAGACAATTGTGGGAGAGTACAGCAGAGTGGGGCACAGTGGTGGGAGAATACAGCAGTATGGAGCATAGTGGTGGGAGAATACAGCAGTGTGGGGCACAGTGGTGGGAGAGTGCAGTCGTATGGGGCACAATGGTGGGAGAGTATAGCAGCGTGGGGCACAGTGGTGGTAGAGTAGAGCATTTTTGGGAACATCGGTTGGAGACTACAACAGTGTGGGTCACAATAATGGGAAAGTACAGCAGTATTGAGGACAATGATTGGAAAGTACAGCAATGTTGGGCACAGTGCCCGGAGAGTAAAGCAGTGTGGGGCATAGTGGTTGGAGAGTACAGTAGTGTGGGGCAAAGTACTACAGTATTGTGGGGCACAGTGTGGGGTACAGTGGTTAGAGAGTACAGCATTGTGGGTCACAGTAATGGGAGAGAACAACAGTCTGGGGCTCAGTGCTGGGAGAACAAAGTAGTGTTGGGCACAGTGGTGGGAGAGTACAGCAGTGTGGGCCACAGTAGTGGGAGAGCACAGCAGTGTAGGGCTTTATTGTGAAGTAAAGTAGTGTTGGGTACAGAGTGGCAAAGTGTAGCAGTTGAGGCACAATAGTTAGAGAGTACAGCATTGTGGGGTACAGCGGTGGGAGAGTACAGCAGTGCGGGGCACAGTGGTGGGAGAGTACAGCAGCGTGGGGCACAGTGGTTGAAGAGTACAGCAATGTGGGGTACAGTGTCAGGAGAGTACAGCTGTGTAGGGCACATGGTGTGAGATTACAGTAGTGTAGGGTACATGGTGAGAAGGAACAACAGTGTATGGTACAGTGGTGGGAGATTACAGCAGTGGTGTGCACAAGGTGGAAGAGTAAAACAGTGTGGGGTACAGTGTTGTGAAAGTAAAGCAATGTAGGGTACATGTTAGGAGAGTACAGCATTGTGAGTTAAAGTGGTTGGAGAGTACAGAAGTGTAGGGCACAAGATTGTAGGTTACAGCATAATGGGGTACAGTTGTGGGAGAGTAAAGCAGTGTGGGGTACAGTGATGGGAGAATACAGAAGTTTGGGGTATTTTGGTGGGAGATTACAGCATTTTGGGACACAGTTGCTTGGAGCACAGCCGTGTGGGGCATAGTGGTGGGAAAGTAGAGAAAGTGGTGCACAGTGGTGGGTGAGCACAACAGTGTGGGGCACAGCGGTGGGAAAATAGAGCAGTGTGTGGCACATTGATGGTAGAGTACAGTAGTGTGGGGAATAGTAATGGAAGAGTAAAACAGAGTGGGGCAGAGTGGTGGGAGAGTACAGCAGTGTGGTGTACAGTAGTGGGAGAGTACCGCAGTGCAGGACATGGTGGTGGGAGAATACAACAGTGTGGGGCATATGGTGGAAGAGTAAAGCAGTGTTGGGCATGGTGGTGGTAGAGTACAACAGTGAGGAACACATGGTGGAGGAGTACATCAGTGTGGGGCACAGTGGTGGGAGAGTACAGCAGCGTGGGGCACAGTGACGGGAGAGTACAGCAGTTTGGGGTACAGTATTGGGAGAGTACAGCAGTGTGCGGCACAGTGGTGGGAGAGTACAGTTGTGTGGGGAAGAGTGGTGGGAGAGCACGGCAGTGTGGGGCACAATGATGGGAAAGTACAGCAGTGTAGGGCACATTTTTGGGAGAGTACAGCAGTGTAGGGCACAGTGTTGGGAGAGTACAGCAGTGTGGGGCACAGTGGTGGGAGAGTATATGAGTTTGGGTCACCGAGATGGGAGAGCACAGCAGTGTGGGGGACAGTGGTAGGAGAATAAAGCATTGTGGAGTACAGTGGTGGGAGACTGCAGTATTGTGGGGCACAGTGGTGGGAGAGTTTAGCAATGTGGAGCATAATAGTGGGAGAGTACAGCTGTGTAGGGCAGAATGGTGGAAGAGTACAGCAGTGTGGGGCACAGTGGTGGGAGAGTAGAGCAGTGTGGGGTACAGTGACGGGAGAGTAGAGGAGTGTAGGGCAGTGTGGAACACAGTTGTGTGAGAGTAGAGTAATATGGGGCACAGTGGCGGGAGAATACAGCTGTGCGGGGCAGAGTGGTGGGAGAGTACAGCAATATGGGGCACAGTGGCGGGAGAGTACAGTAGTGTGGGGTACAATGGTGGGAGAGTAGAGCAGTGTGGGACACAGTGGCGGAAGCGTACAGCAGTATAGGGCACAGTGGTGGGTGAGGACAGCAGCGTGGAGCACAGTGGTTGGAAAGTACAGCAAAATGGGGCACAGTGGCGGGAGAGTATAGCTGTGTGGGGCACTGTGTTAGGGGAGTACAGAGTACAGCAGTGTGGGGTACAGTGGTTGGAAAGCATAGCAGTGTTGAGCACAGTGTTGGAAGAGGACAGCAGTGTGGCTCACAGTTGTGGGAGAGTACAGCAGAGTGGGGCACAGTGGTGGAAGAGCACACCAGTGTGGGGCATAGTGGTGGGAGAATACAGCAGTGTGGGGCACAGTGATGGGAGAGTACATCAGTGTGGGGCACATTGGTGGGAGAGTGCAGTAGTGTGAGGCAGTGTGATGGGAGAGTACAGGAGTGTGGGGCAAAGTAATGGGAGAGTACAACAGTGTGGGTCACACTGATAGGAAAGCACAGCAGTGTGGGGCACAGTGGTAGGAGATTACAGCAGTATGGGGCACAGCGATAGGAGAGTACAGAAGTGTAGGGCACAGTGGTGGGATAGTGCGGTAGTGTGGGGCACAGTGGTGGGAGAGTAGAGCAGTGTGGTGCACAGTGGCGGTAGAGTTCAGCATTTTAGGGCACAATGGTTGGAGACTACAGCAGCGTGGGTCACAATGACGGGAAAGTACAGCAGTGTGGGGCACAAAGATTGGAAAGTACAGCAGTGTGGGGCATAGTGTTCGGAGAGTAAAGCAGTGTGGGGCATAGTGGTGAGAGAGTACAGTAGTGTGGGGCACATTGGTGGAAGAATATAGCAGTGTTGGGCACAGTGGTGGAAGAGTAAAGCAGTGTTGGTCACAGTGATGGCAGAGCATAACAGTGTGGGGCTCAGTGGTGGAGGAATAAAGCAGTTTGGGGCACAGTGATGGGAGAATACAGCAGTGTGGGGCGCAGTGGTGAGAGAGTACAGCAATATGGGGCAAAGTTGCGGGAGAGTACAGCATTGTAGGGCACAGTGGTGGGAGAGTATATCAATGGAGGTCACAGGGAGGGAGAGTACAACAATATGGGGCATAGTGGCGGGAGAATACAGCAGTCTAGGGCACAGCGGTGAGAGAGTACAGGAGTGTGGGGCACAGTGGTTGGAGAGTACAGCAATATGGGGCATAGTGGCGTGAGATTATATCAGTGTCGGGCACAGTGTTGGGAGAGTACAGAGTGTTGTGTAGCGTGGTGGGAGAGCACAGCAGTGGTAGACACAGTGGCAGGAGATTATAGCAGTGTGGGGCACAGTGGTTGGAAAGCACAGCAGTGTGGGGCATATTAGTGGGAGAGTACAACAGTGTAGGGCATAATTGTGGGAAAGTACAGTATTTTTGTGTACAGGTTGGGAGAGTTGAGCAGTGTGGGGCAGAATGGTGAGAGAGTACAGCAGTGTGGGGTACAGTGGTGGGAGATTACAGCAGTGTTGGGCACAGTGGTGGGAGAGTACAGCAGTGAGGGGCACAGTGGTGCGAGAATGCAGCAATGTGTGCATAGTGGTGGGAGAGCACATCACTGTGGAGTATAGTGGTGGGAGAGTACAAAAGTGTAGGGCAAAGTGGCAGGAGATTACAGCAGTGTGGGGTACAGCATCTGGAGAGCACAGCAGTTTGGGGCACAGTAATTGGAGAGTGCAGCAGTGTAGGGAATAATTTTGGGAAAGTACAGTAGTGTTGGGTACAGGGTGGGAGAGTAGAGCAGTGTTGGGCACAACGGTGAGATAGTACAGCAGCTTGGGGTACAGTGATGGGAGAGTACAACAATGTAGGGCACATGGTGGGAGATTACAGCAGTGTAGGGCACATGGTAGGAGAGAACAGCAGTTTGGGGTACAGTGGTGGGACATTACAGCAGAGTTGGGCACAAAGTGGAAGAGTACAGCAGTGTGGTGTGGAGTGTTGGGAAAGTACAGCAGTACAGGGCACATGGTGGGAGAGTATATCATTGTGGGGTACAATGGTGGGAGAGTACAGCAGTGTAGGGTACAAGGTGGAAGATTACAGCATTATGGGGTACAGTGGTGGGAGAGCACAACAATATGGGGCACAGTGGAGGGAGAATACAGTAGTGTGGTTTACAGTGGTGGGGAGTACATCATTTTGGGACACAGTGGTGAGTGAGCACAGCCGTGTGTTACACAGTGGTGGGAGAGTAGAGCAAAGTGGTGCACAGTGGTGGGAGAGCACAACAGTGTGGGGCACAGTGTTGGGAAGATAGAGCAATGTGTGGCACATTCATAGGAGAGTATAGCAGTGTGGGGCACAGTAATATGAGAGTAAAACAGTGTGGGGCAAAGTGGTGGGAGAGTATAGCATTGTGGGGTATAGTGGTTGAAGAGTACTGCAGTGTGGGACACGGTGGTGGGAAAATTCAAGAGTGTGGGGCATATGGTGAAAGAGGACAGCAGTGTGGGGCACGGTGATGGTAGAGTACAATAGTGTGGAGCACATGGTGGAAGAGTACAGAAGTGTGGGGTATAGTGGTGGGAGAGTACAGCAGTGTGGGGCACAATGATGGGAGAGTACAGCAGTGTGGGGCACAGTAATGTAAGAGTACAACAGTGTGGGGCACAGTGGTGGGAGAGTACAGCAGTGTGGGGCACAGCGGTTGGAGAGTACAGTTCTGTGGTGCACAGTGGTGGGAGAATACAGTAGTGTGGTGCACAGTGGTGGTAGAGTACAACATTTTAGGGCACAATGGTGGGAGAGTACAGAAGTGTGGGTCACAATGATATGACAGTACAGCAGTGTGGGGCACAATGATGGGAAAGTACTGCAGTGTGGGGAACAGTGGTGGGAGAGTAAAGCAGAGTGAGGCACAGTGTTGGAAGATTACAGCCGTGAGGGGCACAGCGGTGGAGAGTAAAACAGTGTGGGGCACTGTGGTGGGAGGGTACAACAGTGTAGGTGACAATGATGTGAGAGCAAAGCAGTGTGGGGCACAGTGGTGGAAGAGAACAGCAGAGTGGGGCACAGTGGTGGGAGAGTACAGCAGTGTAGGGCACAATGTTGGGAGAGTACAACAGTGTGTGGCACGGTGGTGGGAGAGTAAAAAATGTGTGGGGCACGTGGTGGAAGAGTACAGCAATGTGGGGCACAGTGGTGGGAAAGTAAAGCAGTGTGGGGCACTCTGTTGGGACAGTACAGCAGTGTGGGACAAGGTGGTGGGAAAGTACAACAGTATAGGGCATATTTTGGTAGAGTACAGCAGTGTGGTGCAAAGTGGTGGTAGAGAACAGCAGTGTGGGGAACAATGATGGGAAAGTACAACAGTGTAGGGCACAGTGTTGGAAGAGTACAGCAGTGTGGGGCACAGTGGTGGGGAAGTACAGTACTGTTGTGCACAGTGGTGGGAGAATACAGCAGTGTGGCGCACAGTGGTTGTAGAGTACATTTTTAGGCACAATGGTGGGAGAGTACAGAAGTGTGGGTCGCAATGATACGACAGTACTGCAGTGGGGCACAATGATGGGAAAGTACAGCAGTATCGGGAACAGTGGTGAGAGAGTAAAGCAGTGTGGGGCACAGTGTTGGGAGATTACAGCAGTGTGGGGCACAGTGGTGGGAGAGTAAAACAGTGTGAGGCACCGTGGTGGGAGGGTACAACAGTGTAGGTGACAATGATGGGAGAGCACAGCAGTGTGGGGCACAGTGGTGGAAGAGAACAGCAGAGTGGGGCGCAGTGGTGGGAGAGTGCAGCAGTGTGGTGCATAGTGTTGCGATAGTACAACAGTGTGGGGCACGGTGGTGGGAAAGAAAAAGTGTGGGGCACATGGTGGAAGAGTACAGCAATGTGGGACACAGTAGTGGGAGAGTAAAGCAGTGTGGGGCAATCTGTTGGGACAGTACAGCATTGTGGGACACGGTGGTGTGAGAATACAGCAGTGTGGGGCACAGTGGTAGGAGAGTACAGCAGTGTGGTGCAAAGTGGTGGGAGAGTGCAGCAGTGTGGGGCACAGTGACAGGAGAGTAGATCAGTATTGGGTACAGTAATGGGAGAGTACAGCAGTGTGGGGCACAGTGACAAGAGAGTAGATCAGTATTGGGTACAGTAGTGGGAGAGTACAGCAGTGTGGAGCACAGTGGTGAGAGAGTACAGCAGTTAGGGGCACAGTGGTGGGGGAGTACAGCAGAGTGGGGCACAGTGGAGGGAGAATATAGCAGTGTGGGGTACAGTGGTGGGAGTGCACAGGTACCAGGCTGTTGACAACAGCCCCCAGGGTGGTACTACCGTCCTGAGTGAGGAGTGTTAAAGTGGTGCCCGGAACCGTCCTACACTCTCCATGTCACTCTCCATGTCAGGATTGTTGGTCTAACTTGCAGTCTCATCAAAGGGAGTACCTGGCTAGTCCTGCCATCTTCTTCTTACAAACACCACATACCTAATCATACCTTGCTTATTATTATTACTTTTTCACATAAGTACTCTTGTCAATTCCTATCCTCTCTAACATTTTTAGCATCATGATGACAGTGTCCGTCCAGTCTGTGGCCCCTAGTCCCCGTCATCATGGGGTGCTAAGAATCTCCTGGTTTCAGCCTGACTCTACTGCCAATGAGAGGGAGGGCTCTAGCAATAGTAGTACCGGCCCCTCCCATGACATTCTCCTCTCTGTGAGACCTTCCTCTTTTTCTATTCACTATACCAACATTCGTGGTCTCTCTAGTAACCTCTCCTCAGTTG